>CM024544.1:3707948-3995248 GCA_014182365.1 Eucalyptus tenuipes | reverse complement strand
TTCATAAGTTTTGGCACTTAAGTGTCCATTTGTGCCAAGTTTTGGCACTCCTAGAGTGCGCATGACAAAATTTATGGAGCAGAAATTGAGAAGTTAAAAATTTTTGCTTCTGATTTCTTTTTCAAATCTATTTTTGGAATATAAATCTGTTCTAGAAATAGAAAAATCAAATTGCGTTACCAAATGGATTTCTATTCCAAACCTGTTTCGGGGAACAAAGAAATAGAGAAATAGAAAATTAGAAATTTTATCATGCGTGCCCCTAGTGTCCTTGTGTCATAAAACTTTACTCATCACCTAGGAAAATTGTCCAACAAATCATAAGCCTATTGTACTTTTGCCAATAAAGTCTTGAACCTTTCAATTTTGCCAATAAAGTCTTGAACCTTTTTACTTTTGTCAATTGAATTAATCCCGCCAATTTTGGTGAGAATAGCCGATGTAGACAATTTTTAATAATAATTTTTTATTTTTTATTTTATTTTTTTAATTTTTATCTTTGGTTTTTCTCTATGTTGGCGAGGGTCATTGGCAACTCTCGTTGGCTACAAAGGCCTCACCTAGATTAGCTGAGGGCCACCTTGGTAGTAGCCGACGGGGCCATGAAGGTCATAGGCTAGGCCATCACAACCACCGGCAAGGCGTCCCTTGCCACCTTCATGCCATCGCCTCACCACCTTTATATTGCTGCCTTGCTTGCAGCCTACAAGGCTATGATGGCATCACCTAGGACATTCGCAACTAATGGGGCTGCGAGTGAGGAAATGCTTGCTTGATTTGGCAAGGCCATACTAATGAGGATTGTTGGCTTTGCCCAGGACCTTCGTGGCCTTGTTGGCTGCGAGTGAGACGATGCTCCCCCAATTTGGCAAGGCCTTCATGGCCTGTGATGGTCACCGATGACCCTCACCGTCATTAAAAAAAAAAAAAGCACAAATAAAAAGCCAAAAAAATTAATAAAAGAATAAAAAATAAAAAAAATATTATTTAAAATTGTCTATATCAACGCCGGTTGTGTTACATTGGTAGGCCCATGTCTACATTAACGATTTCAGGCCAAAATTGGTCAAAAGAACTTAATTGATAAAAAAAAAAATGAATATATTTATGACTCAGTTGGTAAAATTGAAAAGATTCAAACTGAGTGGCCAAAAATGTAATCGATTTAAAGCTTTTTGGACAATTTTCCCACATCACCTAGTATATTAATTTTAGTGTATCCACTAATTTTGGAGCTACTTTAATTACATACACAAGCCATGTAACTTACTATTTACACAAGCTATCTTCATATCCATCAAGATCAATAATTATAAACAACTAACTATCCAATTTACATACACAAGTCGTTCAACTTTCTGTTTACACAAGCTATCTTCATCACCATTGAGATCAATAATTATAAACAACTGACTATCCAATTAACAATGCTAAAGATGGATTGCAGCAATCAAATGACTACACATATTGCATATGAAACTCTTAACTATTTTTTTAGAAGAAAAGGTCAACATTAGGTTGTGGATATGAAGACCATAAATTCAAAATGGTCATGAATTCAATAGATGAAATTAGAAAAAATGCCTTTTCAAAGTAATATCGATGCACTCCAATGCATTTTTCCTTTCACACTCTAGTTGGACCAAAGGTCAGCGGTGATCGGTCGATGGTCATTGCTGACTGACCCTTATCTTTCTTTCTTTCCTTCTCCTCCAAATAATATGTATGCACAAATACAATATGTAAGAAATAAGTTATATACATACATGCATGTATTCACAACAGTCCCCGACTTATCTACTAAAAATAAACAAATGATATTCCATATGACAGTATGCACTCATAAAATAAAAGTACAATAACATGGGTTTTCGTACGACGCTCGCGCAAGGGTGGATTTTGCCTTGACAACCATGATAGATATATTTAGTCAATGTTATATTAACATATTAAATGCAAGAAAAGAAAAAGAAAACGAAAAGGGGCTCCTGCTGATGCAATAATACTGTGATTTTATGGATATAAATATCTTCTTTTTTTCCCAAGAAGTTTTGTCCTTGTTATCGAAGCCCTAACTCATGCAGACAGAGCCAAGAAACCGCCGACCAGACAAATCAAATGAATCGAGGACAAACTTCATGTCTTGGGTTTGGAGTGCCAACAGACAATCATTTTATCTAATTTCGGTAATTGCAAACAATTGGAAAATAATCATGTTAGTTGTCGCCATCAATTAAGGGGATTAGATAGATACAATGCCTTCACAAAGTGTTATGTGGATCGAAAAGAAGAAACATGAACAATCCACGTAAAGATTTCTTCCAACTTTTTAAACGTTTAAAATTAATAGCAGAAATTTTAAAACTCGTCTTCATTCTATTACACGAGTTCAGTTTCGGTCCTTATGTTGTATTTTTGACACATTTAGTACCCCAATTTTTCTAAGGTGATAATTTAAGAGTAAAATTCAAAGTTTCTACATAAACATGAATGAAATATATTGAATCAGCACCGACAAATCAACACAAGTCACTTATATGTACAAGTTTCTAATAAAAGTTGCACTTTTTGTCTTTCTACTTTTAAGAATGTTCCGGTTATAGTTGTGAAATTAGTCCTTAGTGTAGAAACTTTATTCCCTCATCACATCTTGTCAGAGATCTCATGAAAATGTCACTTTAAAAGAAACAATTAATTTGCTATTCCTGAGTATATAAGTATAAGCAATCTCATTGATAGCCTCATTAAGGTTAATTCCATTATATGCAATAATATAATATCCACTTTTTAGATACACAGAAGTATCTAAGACTGCTTTTAGGGCGAAAAATATCATTTTTAAATAATATAACAACTGCTTTAACTCGATATTTTGTAGCTAAAACAATTGGGAAAGTTTATTATCATTATAAATATTATTATTATTGTTATAAAAATTTACAAAAACTCTATAAAAGCTTCGATCTAATCATTTTTATTAAGGGTTAATATCCTGAAAAACCCCACAAAAAACCCCAAACGATATACTTTTGACAAATTTACTCCAAGCTGATACACTTGTGACAAATTTACCCTATGTCAGTTTTCGTTAAATTTTATTGTCAAATTATTAAGTTAAATGCCACATGACGGTTGACTCGGTATACCAATTTGGGATTTTACGCTTCGTTTATCATAGTTTACAAATTTTGTGATTTTTTTGTGGTATTAATCCAATTTAGCAGAGGGTATATTTGTCACAAATTTATTAGTTTGGGGTTTTTTACTGTCGAATAAATTAGCTTGGGGTAAATTT
The DNA here is from genome assembly GCA_014182365.1 of Eucalyptus tenuipes. NCBI lineage: Eukaryota > Viridiplantae > Streptophyta > Magnoliopsida > Myrtales > Myrtaceae > Eucalyptus > Eucalyptus tenuipes. The sequence continues at coordinate 3,991,953 of CM024544.1, read as the reverse complement.
ATCATGTTCAGAGGAAACTGAGCTGACTACAATTCTATCTTCTCTCTGAGACTCAGAGACAGAGAGAGACCCAACAATGCCGGCGAAGCCATGTTCCCTCCTCATCCTCCAACCCCGCTTCGGCTTAGCTACTTCACCCCATACCTCCCTCCCAAGTTCTCATCTTTCCCCTATTTCTCTCTTCGCACCGCCGCCCTCAACGTTCCCCTCTTCTCCGCTAGCCCTAGACCCCTTTCTTTCCTCTCCTCCGCCGAGTCCCACACTAACCACGGCGGCTATAATGACCCAGGCCTCCTACTGTGTAATATTGTCCGCTTTGGGCCTTCGGCCCTCACGACTTTAAAACGCGTTACACAGATTAGAGAACCCAAGCCTTATAAATTAGCCCAGGACTCCCCCTTAAGCGATGTGTGACAGGGAGACGCGCCCCTCCCCGCACATGTCCGGGGACCGACATGCGGACGCACCGCCATCCCTCCTCCCCACGCACTGTTCGCTTTGGACACTGAATTCTCACGGCTTTAAAACGCGTCACATAGATTAGATGGACCAAAGCCTTATAAACTAGCCCCAGGACTCCCCCCTAAGCGATGTGGGACTAGAGAGGACCCATTCTCCTTCCCTGGGCTATCATAGCGGCGGCGGCGGCAGAACCGGAGCCCTGGCCCCTCCTCCGTTCGCCAACGAAGTCCAGAAGGTCGACGTCAACCCTCCCAAAGGCACCAGGGACTTCCCTCCCGAGGACATGCGCCTCCGGAGCTGGCTCTTCCACAACTTCCGAGAGGTTAGCGGTTTGATCTTCCCCTGAGTATGATCGAGAAAGCTCTATCAATTTCTATTTATGATGGTGTCGGGGTTATCAGGTTTTGCGGCTGTTCGGGTTCGAGGAGGTCGACTTTCCGGTACTGGAGTCAGAGGCCTTGTTCATCAAAAAAGCAGGGGAGGAGATTAGGGACCAAGTTAGTATTTTTGATGTTGTTGCTTTGATGAAATGTGGAATGTGTTTAATCGAATTTAACGCACGGCGAGAAAAATATAGTGCTTGCATTAGTGGTCTGCGGTTGGATTGAAAGTGTACTGTTTTGCATATAGTTTCTGTTTTGCCAACTAATTCAGCTTCACATTTCGACTGTGGCTCTTTTAAAATGAAGCATCATGTCTAATGCAGCTATACTATTTTGAGGATCGGGGGAATCGCCGTACCCCTTCTCTTGCGAGGCTGGTGATATAGAAAGAGTACTTAAATGTATTAAAAATAAATAGTTTATGTATTCTTAATCATCTCCGGACCAGTGCGCGTCTCTCTGTTATTGCTTATTTATTCTAGTTATGATTTTTGTATCCAGGTACAGATGCTAGAATTTGATCTCCATGTTTTTGTCTGTCCAGAATCTGCACCTCTTCCGCTCAAATGGTTTGCCATAGGGCAGTGTTGGTGATATGAAAGAATGACTAGGGGTCGCCGTCGTGAGCATTATCAATGAAATATGGACATCATCGGAGTAGCTGAGGTTACGGCAAGTTATGCTAAGCTCTGTATCAACTTGACCGTCTGGCCTACTTTTTTGGATATGGCTTTTAGAATTGCAAGCAGTAGCAAAATCTCTTGTCGATATCATGGTATCACCAAAGATTATGTAAAATAGTAAAAGTTGGTTTTCGAAAAAAACACAAGAATAACTACATAAAGAAAGACAAACCCACAGTCGCAAGACAAAAGAAAGCCTGTCAAAACTTAGAAAACAATATGACTCTTTCCATATCCTATTTATTTAATTAGACAGGACCAAATTAGAACGGAAGATTTCTCTACAACGTCATGTATGATAAGGAAGGTGATCCATGTCTACTTGAAACTAGATATATTGGTGATATTGGTATTAATCTTGTTATGGTTATAGTTTTGGTCACAATTGTGGAGATGCTGAAACTCACTGTAGCTTGTTGTACAGTGATAGACTGTTGGTTTAGGCTTTGCTTGTTTCATGAAAAATTTGAGGTTGGAAAATCCTTTTTAGACAAGTCGTTTTCCAGAAAAATGAACTTGTGTTTGGATGTGCTGTTAAATATGATGTGAATAATTTTCCAGTGCTTACTAATGGAAAGCCCATGCACAATCTTTTTACAAGGGAACCCGGGTCTATGGTAGGGGCCCTGCTCCTACAGCTGTGATCCTAGTTTTGATGGCTAAGGGTCGCAGGTGCAGAAGCTATGGAGCTCAGGCTGAGCTCCATGTAGTCTAGCCTTGGAGGGCGGGAAACTTGATTTGTTCGCTTAGAACCTCGGTTTACAGGAGGGGAACCCAGGTGAGAGCTCCCCGTAGCTGGGTTAGGACTCCCACTATCAGGGTTTCGGCAAGAGAGCCGGGTCTAGGCCTTGATGATTGGGGTCTAGGTGGGCTTTGAGCATTTTGGTCTGACTTAAAGACTTGGGTCTCAAAAGACCAGAACTCAGAATTGAGATCCAAGTCCAGACAATCCTAGATGATGTTGGTAGAGGCCAAGGCAAATGTAGGAATAATCTCCACTTTTTACAAGCATAAATCAGTTTTCAAAAGTTAAGCATAAACTTTTATTGACATGAAAACATTTTTTATGCACTTATTTTCCTTAAATGCCAAACAACAGAAGAAGGGAGAATGTCTTTCCAAGGCTCTTTTCCGTAAATGAAATGGACCTTTTGCTTTGCTATATACTCATTTTTCTCTTAACTTCATATAAACTACTTTGGTCTTGCTTTTCTCTATTTTTGTCTTCTATAGTGATTAGGGAAATATAAATCTAAATTTAAATTAGTGGTTTTGTAATCACACGTCATGTTATATTCTCAGATGCAAGATGATGAGTTCGAATTTGCTTGGGGTAGTAGCGTGTGCATCTTTCGCTTTGGTAAATGGGTTTAGGGCCTCTACAACCTAAGTGGGACTATGGTGACGGGGATCGCCTACCTTATAATCAATAGGTTGTGAGTGGTGCTGAGTGGCAATCTCTCTGCAGTTTTAATTCAAAAATTGAGTAGTGGGTGTGGGAATGTCGTGGTGATGTCCAGAAGAAGTGGCCATTTTGTTTGGCCCTCCCCATCCTTTTAGTTTTGTACAAAAAATGAAAAAAATTGGGGCGTGAAGTCTATTTAACAATTCAAGTGAATGTGCTTCTTAAGATATTGTAAGGAAACTTTGGTCCTAAGTAGTGATTACATTCCATAATAGAAACTAAGAACCTCCTCATGTGCTTTGGTTCCTTTTCCTGTCATCTCCCTGGCTCCTACTAAAAGAATATCCAAAGATGTATGAAACAGAAAGAAGACTCTAAGCCTCCCATAATGATATTCAATATAAGGAAAAGCATAGAAAGAAAGAAATGAGGAGTTAAAAATATTCCCTTGGCTCTTATGAAAGAAACTGTCATCCCCTATTGTCCGTGACATGGACAATTTTCTTCTTTTTCTTCTCTGTCTCTTGTGGAATGATTCGTGATTATTATAATAAACTTACCATTATCTACTTTATTTCAATACGTTGGATGCAGTTGTATCTCAATTAACTTTCAATGAGACTCTTCCTTATGGTCTTTGTTCCATACTTCTCAATGGAAGTGCAATAGCAAAGCATTTTGGGACTGATTGCAAATTCCATACTTGAGAATTGCAAACCATACAACCACCCCCCCAGAGGAATAAATAAAATGATAACTCAGAGGATAGTTGCCATAAACTCCAACATAGAGACTGAATCTTTGAGAGTTAATGTTGCATATCTTATCTGAATGGGTCCAGATGGACTAGTTATCACTTGAATGCGGTTTCTGTTCTTCTCTTAGGGATTCTGTTCTAAAAATAAGGGGACAAGATCACTGAAAACTGATTAGTAATCTCTTAAATGACAGGTTGGAGAAAGAGGGCTACAGCTCTCAGGAGGGCAGAAGCAGAGGATAGCCATAGCGAGAGCGATGCTAAAAAACCCAGCAATATTACTCCTTGATGAGGCTACAGGTGCATTGGACTCGGAGTCAGAGAAGCTAGTGCAGGAAGCCCTTGATAGGTTCATGATTGGAAAGGACGACCCTTGTGATTGCCCATCGCCTCTCCACCATTCGCAAGGCTGACCTTGTAGCTGTACTTCAGCAAGGAAGTGTCACTGAGCTCGGAACCCATGATGAGCTCTTCGCCAAAGGAGAAAATGGGCTCTATGCCAAACTTATCCGCATGCAGGAGATGGCACATGAAACCGCCCTTAATAATGCAAGAAAGAGCAGTGCAAGGTAAATTTCACTTCTAGTAGTTGTATTAGTCCTCCAAACATTCCCTTAAAACTTCTGTCCTTAGGGCACTATCCCTTGAGAACTTAAAGATGTGTTTTCAGACAATCAAACGAAACTTTTCTGTTGCAGGCCCTCCAGTGCAAGAAACTCCGTGAGCTCCCCCATTATTGCACGAAATTCATCATATGGAAGATCACCATATTCTCGTCACCTATCGGACTTCTTGACCTCTGATTTCAGTCTTTCTCTTGATGCGTCTTACCCAAATTATAGGCTTGAGAAGCTTGCTTTCAAGGAGCAAGCCAGTTCCTTCTGGCGTCTTGCTAAAATGAATTCTCCTGAATGGGTTTATGCTTTGGTTGGGTCCATAGGCTCTGTTGTTTGCGGCTCTCTCAGTGCCTTCTTCGCTTATGTTCTAAGTGCCGTCATGAGTGTCTACTACAACCTGGACCATGCTTATATGATTCGGGAGATCGCAAAGTACTGCTATCTACTGATTGGTCTTTCATCGGCCGCACTTCTCTTCAGCACCCTGCAACATTTCTTTTGGGATATTGTTGGGGAGAACCTCACTAAACGGGTGAGGGAGAAAATGCTGGCAGCAGTGCTGAAGAATGAAATGGCATGGTTTGATCAGGAGGAAAATGAGAGCGCAAGGATTGCAGCAAGGCTATCTCTTGATGCCAATAATGTCAGGTCAGCGATTGGAGACCGTATATCAGTGATTGTGCAGAACACAGCCCTCATGCTTGTTGCCTGCACTGCAGGATTTGTCCTGCAGTTGCGCCTTGCCCTTGTCCTTATTGCTGTCTTTCCAGTGGTTGTTGCGGCTACTGTTTTGCAGGTTGGTGTTTTCCTAACCAATGTCATTAATGAGTTTCAGCATGTCTTGTCTTCAAGCTCTGAGATTGTGCCTTTAGTACCCTTACATATATGCAATATTCCCCTTATTTATTCCTGTTTCTTCACTTTTGACAGAAAATGTTCATGAATGGCTTTTCGGGAGATCTTGAAGCTTCCCATGCTAAGGCCACACAACTAGCTGGCAAAGCCATAGCCAATGTAAGGACAGTCGCGGCCTTCAATTCTGAAGCGCAAATTGTGGGTCTTTTCTCCTTCAACCTTCAAACTCCGCTTCGGCGCTGTTTCTGGAAGGGACAGATCGCTAAAAGTGGATATGGGGTGGCCCCGTTTGCACTCTATGCTTCGTATGCTCTTGGCCTTTGGTATGCTTCATGGCTTGTGAAGCATGGGATCTCTGATTTTTCAAAGACGATATGCGTCTTCATGGTCCTTATGGTTTCTGCAAATGGAGCGGCAGAAACATTAACTCTTGCTCCTGACTTCATTAAGGGCGGTAGAGCCATGAGATCAGTATTTGAACTTCTTGACCGGAAAACTGAGATTGACCCTGATGAGTCAGAAGCCACGCAAGTCCCTGATCGCCTCCGTGGGGAAATCGAGTTCAAGCATGTGGATTTCTCTTATCCATCCCGTGCTGATGTGCCAATCTTCCGTGACTTGACTTTCCGGGCCCGTGCGGGAAAGACCCTTGCGCTCGTAGGCCCCAGTGGATGCGGCAAGAGCTCAGTCATTGCACTGATTGAGAGATTCTACGAGCCAAGCTCTGGGCGGATCATTATTGATGGGAAGGACATTAGGAAGTACAATCTCAAGTCACCAAGGCGGCACATTGCAATGGTTCCTCGGGAGCCATGCCTTTTTGCTACCACCATTTACGAGAACATCGCATATGGGCATGAATCGGCTACTGAGGCCGACATTGTGGAGGCTGCGGCCCTAGCCAATGCCCACAAGTTCATATCAGGGCTTCCTGATGGATACAAGACATACGTCGGTGAGAGAGGAGTTCAACTCTCTGGAGGACAGAAGCAGAGGATAGCCACTGCTCGAGCGCTTGTGAGGAAAGCGGACATAATGCTGCTTGATGAGGCGACCAGTGCACTCGATGCTGAGTCGGAGAGATCTGTGCAGGAGGCATTGGACCGGGCTTGTGCTGGGAAGACGACCATTGTGGTGGCCCACCGGCTATCGACCATCAGGAATGCCCATGTCATCGCGGTTATCGATGATGGGAAAGTGGCTGAAAAACTATCCAGATGGAACCTATGCAAGGATGATACAGCTACAGAGATTCACTCACAGCGAGGTGATCGGAATGACTTCAGGCTCAAGCTCTTCGAGGCCGGAGGAAGATGGGGAAAGAGAGGGCTGATGAGTTTTGATACCCAAGGGGAATTTCCTTATACCCCATCATATGTTTTTGGAATTCTTTTTTTGTTTTTTGTTTTTGTTTTTTGGGGCTGATTACGTATAGTATAGGGATGTGTATTATTATCTAATTGTTCTTAGCTATATATGTTCTCACCAAAATTTGGAAAATGCTCTCTATTGAATGATATGAGCTTCTTCGAGCTTGTTTGGGTCAAAAGCAGACAAACTTGCGGTTTGCATGACAAGAAGGAAGTCAATGAACACATTAAGATAATCGAAAACAGGAAGTCGCAATCTTTTTCTGATTTCTGGCGCGACCATGCTGGTTTGAACTCCGGAGGCGATTCCCTTGGTCCCGTCGAGGTGTAGGATCGCGTCATCGCGAGCCGGGACGCCCAATAAATTTGGCAGAAAAATCTTTCCTGTGAACAGGATTGACACAAACCGGTCGCGATCCGCACACACGGAAGATCGAAGGCAGGTGCGAATTCCGGATCCTGTCTGAACCAGATCGCTCGGCATGCAATTACACACGGCGAACACGAATGATGGGGGCCTCGTGGGGAGCATAATAATGGAGGAGGTGGTTGCACATGCGCGCGCGCGGAGTCCTGAAGACAAAGATGGCGACACTGAAAGCGAGTGAGCAGCAACAAAGGAATGAGGAGAAGGAAGGAAAAGGGCTCTCACTCAAAGAGATCGTCCATGCACGCAACGCAACACGAGCACAGCCAGTGGTGGACAAAAGAGTAAGAGAGACGGAGAAAAGAACCGATAGAGAAAATGACAGGTTAGGATGATGACGTTGCTGTGGTCCCTTCTGTTTTCTCGCCCTTTCTCTTCTTTTCCTACAGAATTCATTTGGCTTTCTGAGCTGGGAATTATGAGTTCACGGACGGGGGAAATTTTTTTGCCAGAACCTGGGTCCATCGGCATAAATTTTTCTTTTGCCAGGACCTGATTCCAATGGACAAAATGCATTGCCACCGATAAAATCAATGATTGAGAGTCATTTGGTCCGGGGGGTTCGAGTCGAGAGAAGAAATTCTGAGACCGTCTTTGTTCTTTTCAGCTTTACCCCCTTTCTTGGGTATGTCCAATTACTGACTGCAACGGGAATGGCTTTGTCTTGGATTTAAATGTTGGCAATCATACGAAAAACAGCAGTAGAGACAGAACGTCTAAAACACGAATGATCGATTATGGTCCTCGTGACATTTTCCTTTTGGCTGCTCTCTGAGATTATGGGATTTTGTAGTAGTAGAGGAAGAAGTAGCATTTTCAATTTGCGGGTGCGATCCAGGAGAAAATATTGGGTAGGTTTTACTGTCCACGTAGGCGAAATGTAAGACCATAGAGAAGTCGACATGTGGCAAATTTGGGCCCACCTGTCAGGCTCCACTTCTCCGTTAACGCTCCGTCTCTCTCCCCTTTACTCTCTCTCCTCCCCTCCGTTTCTGCCGACAACTCTCTCTCCCTCTTCTCTCTCTACTTCTCTTTTTTTCTGCCTGCGACGCTCTCTCTCCCTCTTCTCTCTTTTCTCCAACCGCCACCACCGTCACCAACTCTCCTCCTCCTTCCGTAATAGACACGCTCCAAGCGCCGCCGCCGCCGGACTCGTCATCGTCCTCAAGCAAGACGATCGTCAAGGCGGTGGCGGCCACCGTGGCCAACTCGGCGGTCGTCGCCACGTTGTTCTTCTTCGCAATCCAAAGGCGGAGACGCCGAGAGGGTCCGGACCATGGACAGGCGGAAGTGGGAGGCTTCACACCAATACCTCGCTAGGGACTTTGCGCGGTTCGGAGGGCATATGATCAAGGGGCTCACAAGCACGCCAACGCTCATACATGGCTGTCACGGCCTGTGTGGGGGCGGAACGCAAGGACTTGCTCGAGAAGATCAGACCCATCTCCCAAATGGTCTCTGGGACAACAACCGAACGGGCAGACGGACAAGGATAGATGAAATGAAAAATAAAAACCCAAAGTTTCTTGAAGAATTTCAGCAGGCGGGGTCGGACGCAGAACTGGGAGGAGGAAATGAGCAAATGGGGTCGGACGCGGTTTCCTTATTTAATGCGATTTCATCACGTGGGTCGTCCTCGCCTGTTCTCGGGTATTGTTTTCCGTCCACCATGGACGATACTCGCAACCAGCCATGGACAACACTCGCTCGACCTCAAACTCAGAGCTTTGGTTAGCGCTCGAGTTTTGAGCTCGGCCTCAAGCCATTGTTGGAGGTAATAGGTTTGAGAGAGAAGAAGCGGTTGCTTGAAGTATTGCACCAAGAGACGTCAAGTTTGGAACGCTCAACAGTGTTACCTCCCGGCGTAGGGAAACCCTAGAGTTTATATATGCAAGCTATTGGGCTCCGGCCCATATGGACCAAAATAACCGTGCTTTTACCTATTGGGCTTGTATGTGAACATATTATTTTTGGATTATATTAACAATATATCCAACAATCTCCTCCTATGTTCACCATACAAAGCACAATCCAATAAGGTAGGCAGTGTAATGTTCAAACAAGCATGAATCATCCACATTCGGTCCAAGACAATTAACTCGGATCTGTCAAAGAGTTTTCAGCAATAAAGTATTAAACTCAATCATCATTTGCAATCTAAACAAGTGAATCATACTTATCATGAATCTGTTCGAGATCAACAAATCAAAAGCAAGTATTAGGAGTTTTAGATTCAATCTAAACTCATTCAAATCCATAAAATAAATCTTAAACTCAGTTCACAACCAATATATGCATAATAATGTTCACAAAATAGAAATAACAAAATGTAAGTCTCAAGTAAATGGACTTCATCAAAATAGGCAATAGCGGGTAAACCGTCAAGTACCCACATGCTCAAAGTGATATATATTCATTCATCAAGTAGGTCATCTTGGTCGGGATCCCACTCATTAAGCTCTCCTCCATCTCTCGCCATCCCTGTAGAACGTCAAATATGAATTTCATATTATCATGAATTCAATCATTTGAATTAAAACCTTAGTACCATTCTATCGAGAGAAGAACATATATTGATGTCATAAAGCATCATAATATCATATTCATAAGCATCAAGCCGGTTTCATAAATTATGAACAAGACCTAAATAATGTAATTTACAAAGAGCCATCAACTTAAGTTTATTTGTAAGAGAACAACTATTTTGTCTAGTTTCAAAGAACAGGACCAATAGTCAAGTCACTTACAATAACCTAGTCATGTAATATCAAGTTTCAATTAAGAACAAGACCAGCGGGCTTCTTAAGTAAACAATTGTTTCTATGTTTCAATTTGGAACGTCACGATTCTCTGATTCCTTAAAGTCAAATAATCTAGCATCAAGTTTGGAATAAGATCATTTAACCAAAGGGATAGTCCAATCTAGTTGAATTGTATCATCAACTTTGGAATGACACAAGTTTCCCCGATATAACATTTGAATTAGGTTAAAGTCATCTTCATCAAATTTGGAATGAGACAACTCACCCTTTTCAAATTAGTCAGCAACTGTGAACATCGATGAAACATATAAACTGTGCTTATCATTGTAGCCAATAAAGGAAGATTCGATAATTCAAAACACACAATTAGAAGATAAGTAAATGGTAGTTAAGACTTGCCTATATAGTCTTTAACCCCAATTCCCCACTGTTTTGAATAATCGATCTTTAGGCATACCTTTGGTGAGAGTATCGGCTATGTTATCCTTCGATCTCACATCGATCAAGGTGATAACTCCTTGTTCTCTCAGATAATTCAACAACGCATGTCTCAGTCTCACATGTCTTCTCTTTGAATTAAAGAGAGCATTTTTGACGACTTGGACAGCTGCTCGATTATCACAGAATAGGTTCAAAGAATTAATCTTTAGTCGAGTCAAAGGAATTTCCATAATCAGATTCTTTATCCACTCTGCCTCTTCGCCGGCTGAGGCTAAAGCAAAAAGTTCTGATTCCATAGACGACAATGCAATACAAGTACGTCGTTTGGATTTCCAAGTAATAGCAGCTCCACCCAAAGTGAATACATATCCACTAGTGGACTTACTATTTCCAATATCTGAACACCACGAGGCATCAGAATATCCATCCACAGTTGGAGGATAACCACAATAATAGAGAGCATAATCTTTAGTACCTTTAAAGTATCTCATCAGCCTATCAAGGGCATCCCAATGCTCTTTACTGGGATTACTAGTAAAACGACTCAGCATACCAACTGTAAAGGCTATGTCAGGTCTAGTGCAACTCATAGCATACATGAGACTACCAAGCGGTTTCGAGTATTTTAGCGATCAACGCTGGTCCCTTCATTAGGACTCGATCTGTTATTATACTCACATGTGTCTCACTCGGTTTACACTTATCGTATCCCCAAGTAGAAAGTAGCTGCTCAATATAATGAGTCGGCTAAGGGAGATAACTTGCCGTTTAAAGCTTACTTTCATACCAAGAATGGTATTAGCAATACCAAGATCTTTCATGTCAAATTCTTTAGCTAAAGTAGCTTTCACGTCACTCACTACTGAGAATGATCGGAACCAAGAATTAACATGTCATCAACATACAAGCAAATGATGACTATCTTATTTGACATAGAACGATGGTAAAGGCATTTATCGAATAACTAGACTGAAAGCCATAACTCTTTACCACTTTGTCAAATTTAAGATGCCACATCTTAGGTGCTTGTTTAAGACCATACAAGGATTTATTCAATTTACAAACTTTGTCCTCAAGACCTTTCATAACATATCCTTCCGGTTGTTCCATGTAAATTTCCTCATTTAATTCCCCATTTAAGAAAGCTGTTTTTACATCCATTTGATGCACTACAAAGTGTTCAATAGATGCCAAGGCAAGAAGAATTCTTATAGTTGATAGATGACACACAGGTGAATAAACATCAAAATAGTCTATTCCACTCTGCTTTGTTTATAGCCTTTAGCTACTAAACGTGCTTTGTATCTGGCTATTGATCCATCACTATTCAGTTTCTTCTTCAACACCCATTTGACCTATAGCTTTAGCCCCTTTTGGCAAATTTACTAGCTGCCAAGTGTGGTTCTCAGCGAGAGAGCTCATTTCATCATCTATGGCTTCTGCCCACAGTAGAGATTCCCTAGATCTCATTGCTTCCTCATAGGAGAATGGATCATCCTCAAGATGGTAAGCAACAAAATCCTCACCAAAACTTCTGGGAATTCTCTCTCTTGTAGATACTCTTACTGGAATTGGTTCAATAGCCAACTGTGTGGAATTAGTGTCAGAAGGGCCTGCTTCAGATTCTACAGGAGATTTTGAAATCATATCTGTAGATCCAGAAACACTCAAGCCTTGATCTCTGAGAAACTTGTTTTCGAAGAACACCGCATCTCTAGATTCTATCACAGTGTTAGTAGATAGATCTAAAAACCTATTTGCAGCACTATCTTCTGCACTACCTAGATATACACAAGTAATGGTTCTAGATCCCACCTTAGGTTTCTTAGGATCTGGTATGCTTACATAAGCAATACAGCCCCAAGTCTTAAGAGTATCATATCTACAAGGGTGCTTATGCCATATCTCATAAGGTGTCATAGACAACTTAGAGTGCGGCAACTTTGTTCAAGATGTGATTAGCGTTAGAACTGCTTCTCCCCAGTAGGAGGAAGGCATGCCAGCTGTAAGTAACATAGAGTTTAACATTTCAGTTAATGTTCTATTCTTACGCTCTACAACGCCATTTGATTGGGGTGAATAAGGAGCAGTGGTTTCAAGTATTATACCTTCTGAAGCACAAAATTCCTTGAACCTTGACATAGTATATTCTCCTCCTCTATCACTCCTAAACCTCTTAATTTTCAAGTTAAGTTGATTTTCTACTCTAGACTTGAAAATCTTAAATTTTTCAAAAGCCTCATCTTTCGATTTCAATAAATAGACATGACAATATCTAGAAAAATCATCTATGAATGTTATTAGATACTTCCGACCACCTTTAGTAATGTAATTTCTAAAATCACAAATGTCAGAATGTATTAAGTCAAGAAGTTGTGTGCTTTTAGAAACCAACTTAAAGGGTTTTCTAGTGATTTTAGCCTGTGCACACACTTCACACTTGTCAAATCGAATAGAAGTATCTAATGGAATGTTGTGAGTTTTAGCTAGATGTTGCATTTTCCGTAATTCACATGTCCAAGTCTATTGTGTAGCAACTTTGGATCAATCAAAATAGAATTCACATGGTTTATGCTATCGTATTTAAACTCAACCTATACATACCATTAACCATGAATGCACAACCGAAATAATATGAGTTAACAGATAAAGTTACTCTACCATTCATAGTTGAAAAAGACATACCAGCTTTATCAAGTAAACTCATAGATATCAAATTCTTTTTAAGTAAAGGTACTACTCTAACATGTTTTAGAGTTAGTAATTTACCAGAAGAAAGCACCAAATTTGCGGTTCCGGCATGAGTCACCTTTGCCTCACCACCATTGCAATTTTCCACAGTGTCTTTCACTTCGTGACCTCGGTGAGTAAGTTCTTGTCATTTGTAGCATGACAAGTAGCGCCATTGTCCAACCACCACTCAGAAGAGACGCTAGCCTTTCCATTATTCATCATTCCAATGAAGACTTGAGGCTCAAATCCTCTAATTAGCATATTGGACTCATTCGTGGTGTGTCATTCTTTGGCTTCTTTGGTAACTTACACTCTGTTGCCCGGTGACCCCACTTTCCACAGTTATGGCACTTGCCCTTCTTCTTCTTTTGGAAGATAGTCTTTTTGGCCTCTAGCGTAAAGAGGATTCACCTTTTGGTGACTTGAATTTTTTTCCGAGGTTTATTGGAGTGTGAAACTAAGTTGGCAACTGACTTTTGTTGTCCTACTTGTTCAAAATTCTTCCTAGTAATATTTTGATCCTCAATGTGAATATACCTCTTTAATTCATCAAGTCCCATCTGTACCTTCAGTCTGTGCATTTCAGTCTTGAAAGAACTCCATTCGGTTGGTAGTTTGCTTAACACAAGACCAACAAAGAGATTATCGGACATATCAGAGTTATCATCTTTCAACTTGTTCCTCATGTTCTCAAATTCAACTAAGCGAGAGGTGATGCTTGAATTCATAGTGAATTTAAAATCAAAGAATTTCTCCGCTAGGAGAGTTTTAGAGAGCCCCTCTTGTTTTTGGAACTGAGCATTCAAGTGATCCCATATTTCTTTCGCCGTCTTATACTCACTATAAGTCATAGCCAGATTAGGATTTAGAGAGTTCAACAAGTAATCTCTACAAAAATCCTCATCTTTGTTCCATTGATATTCATCCACATCTTCAGTGGTAGATGCAAAATCACTTAATACAGTATAGAATATGTCACGTTCTTTCATGCCAAATTGAACATGTAATTTCCAGCCATAAAATTCAGTAACATCAAACGATTGCAACTTTATAATATCATAGGAACTACGCTTTGCCATTTTAATCAGAGCAAAGTGTTAGAAAGAGTGCACCTTGGAGTCCTCGGAGCCACAAAGTCGAATAACTCTCCTAACCTTGATCAAACCGCTCTGCAAAGATGGAATTTGCCAAAACAAACCCCAAAAACAGATCAAGAGCGCCCAAAAACCTTGGGATGGACTGCCCTTGTCGTCGAAACTCGCTGGAAATTTCCGCCGCCAAAATTCGCTGAAATCCCGAAATTCGCTAGAAATTTAGATGGAAACTTCAGGGTGCCGTAACTTCTTCGTCCGACCTCCGATCGACGCGAGTGACCACTCAAAACGTTCGTATCGACGAGTAGAACAAAGCCCAAGTGGTTTCACCCTCTAAAATTGGCTATAATTTTTGGGTTTTTGAATCAAAGATTTCGGTCACCCGAATCTTCAAACTCGAGATCCCGGCCAATACCACCGTCGAAATCGAAAGTAAAATACACCCGTGAGTTTGTCTTGACGAAATCTTCAAGAAGACACCTTACTCGCTCAAATCCAACACACGATCTTAATACTTCAAGATTGTTGGAGGTAATAGGTTTGAGAGAGAAGAAGCGGTTGCTTGAAGTATTACACCAAGAGACGTCAAGTTTGGAACGCTCAACAGCAGTGTTCTCCAGGCGTAGGAAACCCTAGAGTTTATATATGCAAGCTATTGGGCTCCGGCCCATATGGACCAAAATAACCGTGCTTTTACCTATTGGGCTTGTATGTGAACATATTATTTTTGGATTATATTAACAATATATCCAACAGCCATCTCACCACAAATGAAGCCCAATGCGGTCTCCGTCCGGCGGCGCACCGTCCCTCCTCGACCTGAAGCGGCCATGAGCAGACTCGACCTCGAGCCATGGCAGACGCAAGAGAAAGAAAAGAGAGGTGGAGAGAGAAGAGGGTGAGCCGAGGGAGTTGTGCGCAGAAACGGAGGGGAGGAGATAGAGTAAAGGGGAGAGAGACGGAGTTAAGGGAGAGAGTGGGGGCTGACAGGTGGACCCAAATTTTGCCACGTGTCGATTTCTCTATGGTCTTACATTTCACCTACGTGGACAGTAAAATCTACCCAATATTTTCTCGCGATCCAGAGTTCTTGAGGGCCCCACGATCTAAAGCTGCTAAAGGAAAGTGGTGCTCTTTTTCACTGCGTTCGACCTCTTCTGCAGTGACATTCATTAGGCGTGATCGGATCAGTCCATTTTGTTTTTAAATGACCAACGAAGGGGGAAAAAAGAAGTTGTCCTAACGAGAAGTTAGTGCTTCATCTATAAATCTTGTCATCGAATACCATAGAATTACGTGGACCCACGATGCGACCCACATGGACACTGATCTAAATATATGCTAGATTGTTCTGAGGGAGAAGTGTTAAAAAAGTCATAAACTTTTTGTATTTGTGTGAATTTAGTCATAAACTTTTTTTGGTGCCAATTTAGTTCTAAACATTTTTATTTAGTATCGATTCAATCCTTTCCGGCCAAATTTGGCCGGATTTTTGCTAATGGGCACTAATCTACGACGTGACCTAACAACTTTTAATAATATTTTAATATTTTTTAATATTTTCCTTTTCTCTTTCTCTTTCTTTTGCTTTTTTTTCTTTTTCCTTCTCCTCCTCCTTCCTCTAGCCAATCGTTGGACCTCCGCGATCGCCTAGAGAGGACGGCCGGCGAGCCTTGCCAGCCACCTCGCCAGTGGTTGTGAGGGTGGCCTCACACTAGGCGGTGAGGCTTGCCACATAGCGTGAGGCCAGCTTGAGGTCTCCTAGGCCGCAAGGTGAGGCTCGACCTTGCCAGCCTAGCGCAAGGCCGCCCTCACGGCCATTGGCGATGTGGTCGGCAAGGCTTGCCAGTGGCTGGCGAGGTCGAGGTCGAGGTCGAGGTCGACCTCTCCAACCGTTGCCTCCGGCGGACGATCGGTTGGAGGAAGGAGGAGGAGAAGGAAAAAAAAAAAAAGAAAAAGAAAGAGAAAAAGAAAAAGAAAATTTTAAAATTATTAAAATATTATTAAAAAATATCTATGTCAGCGCTAATTGGGCCACGTTAGTTGACCGACGCTCAATCAACAAAATTCGGCCAAATTTGGCCGGAAAGGACCGGATTGGCATCAAGTAAAAATGTTTACGGTTAAATTGGCACAAAAAAAGGTTTATGACTAAATTGACATAAATATAAAAGGTTTATGACATTTTTAATACTTCTCACCCGTCCTAGGTCTAGTTTCCTAGAATGTCCCAATTTTAGGTGTGGTTCTAATCTACCTTTTTCTTTTGTTACAAAAAAAAAAAAAAAAAAAGAAACCTAAATTTAGGCTCTGTCCTAAATTTGTTCTCAATTTTATTTTTGGGATAAGTGCACTAAAAATCTTAAAACTTGTCACAAAAGTACCATTGAGTCTTAAAACTTATAAAAACTGTAATTATGTCTTAAAACTTGTCAAATTTGAGCAATCGAGTTTTTCCGTTAATTCTGTCCAACTTGACTAATGGAAAATACCGAGAATATTTGTTTAAATATTTTCTCTCTCCTACATGCTAATAACGTGGCTAAAACATGAAATATGAAGATAAAAATAACATCGTTTTGATCTATTAGAACAAATTGTATTTATATTAAATTAAAAAATAGGCACTGTTTTTTTTTTTTTTTTTAAAGGCGAGAAACCAGGTGACTGAGGGCCTAGCCCCTTGCTTGTAGTCGTTGAGAACTTGAGGGTCGATGGCCACATTGGCCCTCCCCGACCCTTGTCGGCCTTTCCTAATGATGGTGCCGTCGTGGTGATAGCGACGGCGCGACGAGGGCTGTGATATCTCATTGTATCAAAAATTAGATTTGGATCAAAATGATGTCGTTTTAACCATGTCATCACCACGTAGGATAAAGAAAATGATAAAAGAAATTACAGCAGTATTTTCCGTCAACCAAATTGAATAGAATTAACAAAAAGACTCGATTGACTTGATAACACAAAGACAATTAGATAATAATACACATCATTGACTTGCTTATTACGATGGGGTGGAGGAAGTTATCATGTTCAACAACATCAACTTGATGCAACGAAAACCATTGTGGGGGAGGAGGAGAAACAAATTAGGATTAGAAATGATAGTTAACATTGTTTTGGTTGAAAATCGTCAGAAGAAATCTTGATAGAGAGTAAATGTGTCATATAGATATAAATTTGAGATTATTTATGCTACAAGAATAAGTTCAGTATAAATGTGTTACAATAAATATAATTTTAGGTTTTTGATGTCTCACAAAAAATTTAAGATAAATTTATCGTAGTGGACATAGTTTAGAATTTATGCCACTTTTTTCCATTGCCGTCTGACCTTTCTGGACAAGAAGAAGATATGAACGCTAAGCTATCTTGGCCATGCAAGGTGACAAGCAGGTGGCAAAAAGAAAAGAAAAGAGTGGCAGAGAATTTAAGAAGGCGAAGAAACGAACGATTGGAAGCAGTACCAAGGTGTGCCAGAGAGAAGAAACAAACAATTTGAGACGTCTAGTCGCAATATGAACACGACCAAATGGGAACGACAGAAGGGGAAGACTCCAAACTGCATTTCGTGCGTATCTTTCTGACCTTCCTGTGTAATAGAAAATATAATGATAGCTAACAAAGTGGTGGGCTGAATACGACCTAATTAATTGAAAAATAGTGGGAAGTGATGGATACCAAAGATTACATAGAATAACTCCAAATTAGATTATATACGTCTCCCGACTAGTTAGCGTGAGTGCTACGCCACCCTCATGGTGCTTTTGTTCTACCTGTATCGAAGACGACATTATGCACTTATCATTTGTATAATCAAACTCTTTTAATAAAGACTAAATAAGATGCCAATCACAACAAATATAAAAGCGGAGGTGTTTTATGTAGTGCAAAACTCGAAAGGACTGGGAATTTATACAGGAGCAAAGATCAATTTGAGCGATCTCACTGCATTAAAATTGGACTTTCGTATTAATTTAGAGATGTTCTAGCTGATTACAAAAGGATAATCAGAATAGAAATCGAATATTGATACAATGGCGATATCATGGCAACTAACTAAAAATGTTGAATTGAAACTCTGTTAAATCAGCACTTCCTATTACTGCCCCGCAAGGCCAAGGAATGATTAAGATTGACACTAATAACCAGGCTCAGAAAGTTCAAATTTTTCAGACTAAAAGAATTATGGACAGCCCTAAAACTGAATTCCAGCAAGATTGTGTTCTTATTTATCTGGCTGAAAGCAACCGACAGAGAATTTATGATTTTTGTATGTGCCTCAAAATAGTGATTGAAATCCAAAATAATACACTGCAAAATTGACTAGCCATATCTGTTCTAAACTATCTGAAGTTTACAAAGAAAAAAAAATCAGGGGGATAAATAAATGGACGAAGGTTGAAACCTACAATGAACCGGCTACAAAGAACCCTGGACATGTAATTAGATTAATGTTTACTCCAGCTCAACTAACTTGACTTCATATTGCTCACCGGATGAGAGTATTTTCACACTAACCATGCCGTTTTGCCACTCATCAAGCCCCACCAATATCAACCTCTGCGCATTTATTCGAGCCGCCCGCTTGAACACCCTACACCGACACAAGGAGTAATCATAGGCAACTAACCAAACTTGTTCATTTGGTAGATAATTGCAAATTACATACCATTTAAGGGGTTTGCTCTCCAAAACCAAGTCTACACTTTGACCTTTCTCCCTGAGTTTAGTGGCAACAGCAGCAGCAGCTCCTTGAAGATCACTGTCCAGGGCACATACTATGTTCTCTACTTGATGGTCTAGTGTTGGCAGGAGACCCTTCTCCTTTAACAACTGTCAAAGAAGAAAAAGCTCTTCATAAATCATGCAAATTAGGAGAATGACATTTCAGAGGTAACCTATGCAGACTACTCTTGCACCTTTTTCTTTCCTTTAATGAGACATTTAAGCACATAGACACCAGCAGAGCGCATATAATCACGTCTATATGTATACATCAGCAAAGCACATAAATTTTTATGCACGTGCACATACTATTGACCCAGTCATGAGATTTACCACAATGAAGCTCAAACAGCTTGACAGTTGTAACTAACTTATATTTGACAGGGAGAAAGCTGAATGCCCAGATAAGTAAAGAACAGATAAACGAATGCCCACAACTAGAATGTATGCTGCATAAAGCTGGAAGATGGTAATCCAACCGATTCCTAACTGCGCAAAGCTAAAAATAGAAACACCAGTCACCAAGCCTTGTTATCAACAGGAAAATGCACTAAGAAAATAATCTTCTTTGATGAACAATGGATTCTTCTTCCGTGAGTATAAGAACTTGCAAAGTAAATAAACCACTATCAACGAAAGTTTCAGAAGTATCCAGGAACATACTTCCACTATGACAGCATCACCAAATCCAAAGCCACAAGCCGGAAGATCATCACCACCAAAAGTAGAGAGTAATTTGTCATATCGCCCACCGCCGCATATGGCTCGCAACTTCCCTTCTCGATCGAAACCCTAGGAAAGATTGTCCGTTTTAAAAATGAAAGAGACCCCCAATTATTAACATCAAACTGATCATATATTTGGCAAGGAATGAGGTATTCTACGAACATGCTTTACATGCATATTAACCACAGGTTTATAAATGTTTGCACACAAATTGCACATTTGCCTTGTTTTCTTCCCAGGTAAGTTCCCCATGATCTACCCATATATGCAATAAATGAGAAGCAATTGCAATAGCAGCACTAAGGAATCATATAGCTAACCTTACAACAGTGCATTTCTTATCATGGATAAGCTGATGATAGGACAAACATGCATAAATGCCACAAGGCAAGTACAGACACAGATCCAAAAAGAAAAAAAAAATACAGATTGACCTTTAAAACATCATGAGGAGAAAACCATAGACCACAAATGGAACAGGTATGTGAAACTACAAATTTCCCCAATAAATTTTCTCTTTCCTCATGTCATGTTAAAAGGTATCATGAATAGTCTTCACCTCAAATACGATACCAGTGTAGTAGGCAAGCCCTCGAACAACAGATGCATCAAACTGAATCCACTCTGAATAACCAAACTTTTCAGCAAGGGAGAATAACTGTCTCAGATCGGAAATTGCTTCCCCTGAATCTCCAAGAATCTCTACATCCATAGATACAAAGTGTTCCAAATCTGATTCAGACAATGCTTAAATGATATCGTCACTGAGTTTCCTTGACAATACTCAAAAGACCCAAGGTATCCGGATCTTGTACGCCTTGCGCAAAGGGATTTGAGTAGCATATAGAATCCTCAAATTGTTAAGATTTTCAATAAGGCTGTCCTACTAGATAAATGATAGAAAAGGGGTAAGGAAAAGGTTCGAAAGGACAGGTTCTATGAAAACATGCCCTTGTGTACGAAAACTTAATCTCATGACAATTACAGGAATTATTTTGCAAATTCTAGTTATTCGGTCATTGCTATGTGAACATCAAAAACTTCCCAAGAGAAACTGACCTTCCAACTTTTCCAGAGACTTTATGGAGAGCACTTGGAGAAGGTCCTCAACTGCTACCTCGGACATCCCAGCAAGCTTCAAATCTTTCTTGATATCCTCCACTGGAATTTTCCCAATCTGCTTTCATGGCAATGCCCCAAGAGGAAGAAAATGGAATAAATTGTTCAGTAAAAAGATATAATGAATTCAAGAATAATGCATCTAATGTGCGGCAGGGATCTTTAGTTTTCCCATCATATGAATACAAAAATCATAAAATCACACCAGGCAATATAGTATTAACTCTTTTCCTCTTTCCAATTGATGATCCTGTTGCTTCTAAATGTCTGGTATTTAAAATCATTCTCTATAAATGAGAACAGAATAAAGACACATTGAAGCGAGTAAAAGTAAAGGAACCAGAAGAAACTTGTTAGCATATCAAGTTCTTATACAAGGAGTAAATGGGACTAACCTTGTCTATAATTACACAAACCCGGCCAAATGAATCTTCTGGAACAGAATAGGACCTCAAGACTTCTTGCAGAACCTGATCAAACACCAACAGATATCATTCTTTCACAATTCCTCAAATCCTGAGCATGGAACGAATTAACCATGCAATGGCTGAAATAAGCTTCAACAGAGAACCTTGTATTATAAGGCCATGCAAATGAAGAAATTAAGAAGTGTGGCCTTAACAACCAATCAAGATCACACAAAGCTCCTCCAAATTGGTGATGGCGATAATAACAAGAACAATGACCAAAATCAACCAGATCGGAATGTGATCCCAATAACTAAATCTAACAAAATCGAGACTAACCATATTTCATCAACTGATTATGAAGACACATTTCGGATTACTGAAGAGGGCGGCACTATCAGAGTGAAATGAATAGCAATGTACTGAATCCAGTGTGGGTTCCATTGTTTCCATGGTTACGTGTCCTTTCTATGCAACAGAGTACCTTACTAAATTTAATCAATGACATTAGCACTTTGTACAAATCACATTCTTTGGCTGACATGAATTATCTAGTAATAGGTCTTTCACAATGGGATCTACCTACCCACTTTAGGGATTCATCACTTCTGCTAGAATTTCCATGCTTCAAATGACCCTCTGAGGTAAAGTTTTAAAACCATTTTTGAAGGAAAAGCAGAAGTTTAATGCACTTAAAATATAAGAAACAGACTTGCGACTGGCTAGTCAGATCAACCAAGAACCGAGAAAATTTAAACCATGCCAGAACAAGTGCATCAAGGTATATTCAAAGAGTCTTTCTGCCTTTAAACAAATATGCATACCTTTCGACTGGAGACCTTAAATCCAACATCAGATGCAGTAACTCCAATTCGCTTAAAGAAAGTGATAATTGAAGATAAAAGTTCTGCTTCAGCCTAGTGAACAAAGACCATAAGGAAGAGTCTCATTGAAAGTTAATTGAGATACAACTGCATCCAATGTATTGAAATAAAGTAGATAACGGTAAGTTTATTATAATAATTACGAATCATTCTACAAGAGACAGACTTAGCAGGACTCACCGTAACCTGAGGTACTCCAATGATGTCCATATTCCATTGATAATGCTCACGACGGCGACCCCTAGTCATTCTCTCATATCTCCAACACTGCCCTATGGCAAACCATTTGAGCGGAAGAGGTGCAGATTTTCTGGACAGAGAAAAACATGGAGATCAAATTCTGGCATCTGTACCTGGATACAAAAATCATAACTAGAATAAATAAGCAATCATAGAGAGACGCGCACTGATCTGGGGAAGATTAAGAATGCATAAATTATTTATTTTTAATACATTTAAGTACCCTTTCTGTATCACCAGCCTCGCAAGAGAAGGGGTGAGCTCGGGCCTCAAGGCGACACGGCGATTCCCCCGATCCTCAAAACAGTATAGCTGCATTAGACACGATTCTTCATTTTAAAAGAGCCACGGTCGAAATGTGAAGTTGAATTATAGTTGGCAAAACAGAAAGTATATGCAAAGCAGTACACTTTCAATCCACCCACAGACCACTAATGCAAGCACTATATTTTTCTCGCCGCGCCTTAAATTCGATCAAACACATGTCACATCTCATCAAAGCAATAGCATCAAAAATACTAACTTGGTCCCTTATCTCCTCCCCTGCTTTTCTGATGAACAAGGCCTCCGACTCCAGCACCGGAAAGTCGACCTCCTCGAACCCAAACAGCCGCGAAACCTGATAACCCCGACACCATCGTAAACAGAAATCGACAGAGCTTCCTCGATCATAATCAGGGGAAGATCAAACCGCTAACCTCTCTGAAGTTGTGGAAGAGCCAGCTTCGGAGGCGCATGTCCTCGGGAGGGAAGTCCCTGGTGCCTTTCGGGGGTTGACATCGATCTTCTGGACTTCGTCGGCGAACGGAGGAGGGGCCAGGGCTCCGGTTCTGCCGCCGCCGCCGCCGCTGTCGGTGTGGGACTGGGCGGAGGAGAGGGAAGAAAGGGGTCTAGGGCTGGTGGGGCGAGGAGAGAAATGGGGGAAAGATGAGAACTTGGGAGGGAGGAATGGTGTGAAGTAGCAGCTGAGGAGGGAAGATGGCTTCGCCGCCGGCATCGTTGCTCTCTCTCTCCTGTCTCCCAGTCTCTGAGAGAGAAAGAGAGAAGATAGAAGTCTAGGGGTGTGCATGGTTCGGGCGGGCGGTTCCCTGACCAAGAATCGGGAACGGCCGCTGGGGACCAGGTTCAGAAAATCAAAACCGGGATCCACCCGTTTGTTGCATAGATCCACCTGCGGAACGGGACCGCGGTTCGGCCCAGGTCGATTCGGGTGGAACCTGGAACTTGGTTCATCTTCGTATCAACAAACCGCTTTCACTTGCTTTGCGGAACAAATTCAACATTAAGAAGCAACGAACCCCATGAATTTAGCAGGGAAAGAAAACGCATTCCGCACCCACGAATCGGAAACATAAAGTTGACGTTGCGGGCATATACAGTGACTCATAAAATTACACCCAACTAAAACTTCTATCCATCAAACAGGTTAGCTGCATAAAAAATCCCCAACAATATCTCACATGGTACAAAGATATCTTCTTAACTCACAAACTTACAATTACACAACTTCCCGAACTCAAACGAAGAACTTGGCAAAAACCCAGCTAAATACCACGTTCAAAGATCACCGAAATAGACAAATCAATGCTAAATATCGAGAATTAGCAAACGGACCGAATCCGTGCTGAATCTTTCTGGTGGTGCATTCGCTTTTGACAATCGCGTCCAACTACAAACAAGGGAATTGGCAACATCTCTCGGCACGCGCGACAGAGCATGACCAAATTCACGCTCTCGACGCGACGAGAAACCGAGGAACGAGAAAAAAAAAAAAACAAACGGGAGGGCTCAGGAGACTCACGGGTCGTGGTGTATTCCTCGAGAGGGATGGCCTTCCGGTTGCGCCTCTCCCGGCCTCCGACTACCGCGCGGCGAAGTGAGCGTGAGCGCGAGCGGCGGCGGCGGCAAGAGATCACGACCGCGAGCCTCCGCAAAGCGCCGCGAGCCGGGGGCGAGCCGCTTCCACGACGTCCGGCGGCCGGTTCGAGGCGGCCGCTAGACGGAGAAGACGACCGTCAAGGGCGGTTGGTTTGCGGAAGCTCCGGACTGAAAGTAGGGGTGTGCAAAATACCCGGGAACCACCCGAACCGCCTGTAACCGGACCGGAACCGCCGGAACCGGCGGTTCTTGAGGGAACCGGTCCGGTTCCCGGTTCCAATTTCGGGAACCGGTGGGTACCGGTCCGGTTCTGGTTCCGCTTGCCCGCCCCACCGGACCGGACCAATTAATTTTTAATATTAAAATATTACTAAAACAAAACAAACCCTAACCGAGCGTGACTTCTCTCCTCTGTCTTCGACTTCTTCGGTTCTTTCTGTGACTTTTTTAGGCGATTGGAACTTGAAATTTTAGAGCTCAAAATTTGGGATTCACGAGCTTTATAAGTCGTGAAGTTTTAGGCGAATCTTGTTGCGATTGTTTTTTTTTTTTTGTAAAGAATCTTGTTGCAATTGTTGCGTCGTTGTAAAGTGTAAACTTGTCTAATTTACTCTACTTGATGAGTTTGTTCCACGTACTTAAATTTGGTTTTTCTTTCTTTGGCTTGCTTTGATGTCACGTAGTCATTCTATGTTGAAAACCAAAATTGTTTCACGTTAAGATCGGTTCCATGGATCCATCCGAGAACCGGACCGCACCGGCGGTCCGGTTCCCGGGTGGATCCATGCAACAAACGGGTGGATCCCGGTTCCAATTTTCGGAACCGGTCCTTAGCGGGTGGTTCCGGTTCTAGGTCGGGAACCACCCGCCCGGACCATGCACACACCTAACTAAAAGAACACTTCAATAAGAGACGGAGAGAGACAGATGGAAGAGCGACGGAAGTGGAGAGATAGGGTTTGTTTTAGTAATTTTTTTTTATATAAAAATTAATCCTTCCAGTCCGAGTGGGCGGGTGGACGGATCCGCCCATGGAATCGAGAACCGGACCAGTTCCCTCAAGAACCACCGGTTCCGGGCGGTTCCGGTCCGGTTCTGGGCGGTGCGGGCGGATCCCGGTTCTTTTGCACACCCCTAATAGAACTGCAGTCGCTCAGTTTCCTCCGTTTTTTATTTTATTTTATTTACAAAAACTCTATAAAAGCTTCCATTTAATAATTTTTATTAATATTCCCTAAGCCGTCAGTTTTAATAAAATTTATTTGTGGGGATTCTAATTTGAAAGAATATTAATGAAATCCATTTATTTGTGATGTCTCTATGAAATTGAATATCCAATAACTCCTTCAAACATACAATTTTTTTTTTTAGTTCACGTCTTTCTTAAGGAAATTCTTTGGTTAAAATTATGAACCCTTTTACTATTATAATTATACTTAAGGTAAGTTAGTTAACAATTAAATGATTTGAAATAAATTGTTTGGAAGGTGTAGGTGAATATATGTTGTCTAGAAAATGTTGATATCCTTGTTACCCAAGTGGCAAGGTATGGGAATATATGAATATGTACTTGAGATGTGGACTCTTGACATGATTATGAATTTATACTATGATGTATATTTGCAAAAGCTAAAAGGGTTAGAATGTCGTATATGGGATGGGATGCAATTGCACGAAACATATAAAATATTATTGGCACATAATTTTTTTTTTCCAAAGATCATGTTTATATATTTCTAAAAAAAAATGGAACTTCTTTTTCTACAAAAATAATTCAAGTCAAATTTTTGAATATAAATTACTTAAGCTCTTAGTATAATTTTAGAATGAAATTATTTTATTTTTCTTGAAATCCACTTTCCACAAAGAAGAATAAGAGGAAGATTGGGGTCGAGGAGTTGAATGTGACTAGCCAAGCCTTGGGGGTTAGATTGCAATTGAAACAACAAATTGGGGTCAAAATGAAATTTTCAAAAGTAGGGGTTAATTCGCAAATTTTACAAAATTTGCCCGAGCCTTTAAATCATCATTTTCATCATTTTAATCCCTAATTAAGGTTGACGTTGAGCTTGGGCTAGTCGAATTGATCAAACAAAGCCAAAAGGACCAAAGTAGATCAAACTAGTCATTCTCGGCAAGAAAATAGCCAAATTTAAGGGACTTTCCTGCAAAATCGGGTAAAGAAAATTGCAAAGTCTGGTAAGAGGCTTAAAGTAATATGCATGAACTTGCCAATTGATCAAACACTCAAGCAAAATGGATTGATTAAAGCACTCAAGCTAGCTGTCAAAACCCAACCCAAAATTTAGCCACAACTCGAAACTATTGAGTAAGCAACTTCACGACCTCACCATATCCTGCTCATCTGCCTTCATCTGCCTAATAGGAATTATCTTTGACTGAGGTGGAACATAATCACTAGGTGTGTAAACCGACCAGTAGCATTACATGTTTGAGAATCGGATAAGGTCTGAGAGTTGGCGAAACACCTCATTTGGCAACCTTGGTGTGTGTGCAAGGACCGACCAAATGCTGGCTCAATCTGGTAGATAAGCTCTTTGAAGTAAGCTCTTTTGAGGTATAAAAAGTTGGAGACAAATGGTGCATGGGGGAGTTCTCCATGACCACCAAAAACAACTCAAAAACCCAATTTCAACTAAGAAATTTCAAATAGATTGAGAGAGAACGTAATTTTTATAAACTTTCGGCCAAAAAAGCCTAAAGCTTCAACTAGAGAGTGAAATTAAACTTGAAGATCTTTCCAACCATAGGTGGCATGTCCCAAATGAAGATCGTGAAGGCCTCCTAAACCCCTCGAAAAATGCCCTCTTAGCCTATGAGGAAGTAAGTATAAAATTTCTTTCTAAGCATTTGAGGGTTGGTCACAAGACAAGAAAAAAAAGTAAGATTTTGAAAGAAACGAGAGAATGTTAAACTAAAAAACTTATTGGGGGTCAAAGTAGAAACGTTCTAGATTAATCAAAGCTTGGTTTTGTCCCTTGATCAGTTCTAGGATAGTTCGAGTTAAGGTGAGGAGAGTGCATCATAGTAAGCCTACAAACCCAGAAAACCTAGAAATTTTTTTCGTGTGTTGAGCCGATTGGTCGTGGGTAGGGAAAAGTGAAAGTTTTTGAGAAAAATGTGGGATATTTGAGGAAAACCAAGTCTCGGGAGTTAAACTAGGGTACATATAGTTGAGTCAGGTGCCAAAAGAGTAGACTAAAGAGATATGGGAGTAGGCTTTTGGATGCTAACCGGACACCTTTGTGGTAAACTTTTTTTATTGCAGGTCTACTTTCCTAGAGTTGACGAGGCCCACTTTGTGCAATTTCGGGAGGCAATTTCTTGGTTCTTTTGGCCAAGAACCGCGTGCTACGCCCACTAGGAGTTCTATGAGACATTAACGGGTCAACTTGTGTGAAAATAAATAAAAGATGGGCTATGGGCCAAGGTAGTTTGCTAGGTTTTAGCATGAGTTCCTTTATACTCTGAGTGATGAAGGCTACTACTTGGAGAGGTCGTTTTGATGTGTGTAATTAATCATTCTCCATTATGCTTGTTGCATTTAAAACCCATGTTACATATTTGTGAGATGTTCATGAATGTCTCGCACGTAATAAGTATCGAGACTTCAATTTAGGCAACCAATCTATTTGTCAAACCCAGGTTTGCAAAAACAGGTTGAACCCATACTTCTTAGGCTAATTTTGATTGTGTTATCGTGTGTTTTGGGATCTTAGTCCCAATTGATATTAATCTATGCATGTTTTCGTATAACATTGATGCTAATTGCATACTGGTCGAGATTAACCACAAACATGAACTTGTAGAAATTGATATGGCAAGGCTAGTGCCCACTAGTTATTTAATGAAAAAGCCCAAATTGAGTTTCAATCTTGAAAATGTTGAATTGAGCTTGATTATTGTAATATTCACATTCTGAAATCAAGCATAGATTGGTTTAAAGAAACTAATTTTTAAAAAATACAAAAAAAATGAAAATTAGAAAACACTCGAAAAAAAATGTAGATTAGTGCTAATTAGGTCGGAAATGACAATTTCAAAATTTTCCTAATTTAGTGCTATTTTTTGTTATTATATAATCATCTTCGTAAATAATCCATCTTGTAGAGATTTGAATTGTTTAGTGTAATTTCATGCATATTTAAATTCTCATATAGCTCACGAGAGATCTTGTCCTAGGGCTCTATAACAAGGCTATGTGTATTATTTGCCCAACATATATCGAGTTTTATTCCTCGTAACTTTGCTTAGGAGCCTTTAATTCCTAAGTGTTTACTTCAAGTCATTTTAACAGCTCATTTGTCAATTTCTTTTAAAGAATGGTTAGGTCTAGATTGATATCATAATGAACACCCTTCAATAACATTTGCATCATCATTTAGTGGCTTTGATACATTTAAGATCATAATTGATAATCAAGATTGTATGACCACTTAGATGACAAACTTCCAAGTTAGTGGTGCTGAAAGGGTATTAATAGAAATATTAAGGAAATCAAGTCCTAAACTAGAATCTTTGATTGGCATTGAAAAAGAGACAATACTCCCGCATTTTGTTTGGTTTCTAACAGACCTCAAAATGACTAGTGGCGACTTCTTAAAATTCATAAGATTTGAAGAACTTAAAACAAAATCCAACATTGTCTATAATATGGGCTTGGATGAACTCACGTCTAATCGATTAGCCACTCCGCTCGCCTTTTTTGGGCAATGCCCATAAATCCATTCCCCTGACGAACCGAACCAGTTGGAGGATCGCGACAAATACATGTTGTATTCTCAGAGTGATCGAAATATCCTATTTTGTATATGTAATAATTAAGGAATAAGTTCAATTTATATTGTACTTTGACCAAATATATAATTGACATTTCCTAAATTATAGTGCTACCGCGAAACAATATGTGAATTCATTGGTTATTATTATATTGTTATACTCGGGGTCAAGTGGTGAGATAATGCCATAGCTTAAACCTAGAGAGTTTATTTATCGAGTTTGAGTTCGCCCCAGTATATTTAACAAATTGGTTGAGTTCAAAGTTCAGAGGCTTTTAGATAAATGCTTCAAAATATTGCTTTTTATGATTGGATCATAGTGCACAAAAACAGTAGGAGTTTGTACCTTGTATTGGAAGTTTCAATTATGTATAATTGTGTACATGATTTGAGATTAGATTATTTGTCCTCCCGAGGTTTAGAATTTATGAGAAATCAGATCGTGACACTTGCCACTTGCCATTGCCGTGACCTTCTCATCACTCCTTACATGAAACTTTTCATAAGAAACCTCCAAATCAATGTCATCAGCAATTTGGATTAGATGGAATGAAAGAAATTAATTTTTTTTGTTAAAAAATAATATGACAACTAGTTTTGTAAAATCGAACACTCCTTAAATACATGTATTGAAAGTGTAAATTTTTTTCAGAAACTCGTTCTTAGGGCCCACATGTCGATTTGCTAATGCTGATTCAGCATGTTTTGTCCGCATTTTGACAGAAAAAAATTTGTCCTTTAATTGTTGGCGGTGATAAGTTGGGGGACTCAATTATAACAAGATATTCCGACAAAAAAAGAGAGGTTATAACAAGATATTAATTGGGGACCAAAGCTGAATTTGGCTAATAGTATGAGAGGAGTTTGTACTTTTCCCTAACTTTGTAGAGATGCGTAAAAGTTTTCCGAGATTTAATATACAGTGCCTAAATTCGTTGTCCTCTATTGAGGATTGCTTATTTAATCCCCTCTCAAATAATAATATGCTACAGGACGAAAAGAGGGAAAACCTTGTTATAAGTTTTTTGGCTTAATCTGGCTACCGTCAAAAGCTCCAAATCTCATCAGCAAATTTGGCGAAGCAATATCGGTCATGAAAGAAAAACATATTTATTAAATCAGAACAATTTGTAGCCATTACATACAGAGATCCGACAAGGAAGCGAGCTGTGGAAAACTTCATGATTTTATATCACATTTAGAGTACAGAAGAAAATTATTCGATTTTCTAGCTACATCAATTGCTATTTCATTGTCAGAATGCATCAACAACAAAATCACATTGAATTTTTCCAATATATTCTCCCCATCCCACATCAAACGATGTCCATGAATCATCTTCCAACGATAGGAAGAACATATCCGACCAACCGATTTCCATGGAATGACAAACTTTGGAAAGCAAGAATCACATCCTCCAAGTATAATCTCTTCCATGTTACTAGATAAAACCCTAAACATTTACTAATTTTTAGAGTTCTCTTTATAGAGAACAAGGGAGAGAGGGGGAGAGATTGTGAATTCGCCACATACATGCACATCTACCATATCATGACCTTTAAGCATGTGCTGGCACAGTGGATGCACATATGATATATTAATTGCAAGCTAATTGTGTGTTCAAGTATAGACAAAATCAGTCCAACAACCCAAGAGACATCACCTCAATTATTACTCCGGTTGAGCAGGAAATTCAGGAGACATCATGGAATAATAAAAAAATAAATCAGGTAAAGGAATATCATGATGGGTGTCGGTCTAGGAGGGAGATAATTTTCTTAAAGAAAGAAATGATCGCTTACTACTTAGTGGATTATTTGTTAATCTAGAAAAGTCATCGGATCAATGATTGATTTGGCGGTGATTGCCCTTTTCATCATGGTGGGTTAGATTCCTCCTCACGAGCAATGCTCAAACACAACACTCGATGTCTGCTCCTCCTGGTCAAAACAAAAGTGTCTGCTAAGACGGCATTTTCTTCCTCCTTTTTTTTTTTTTGGTATGTCCCTTATCGAATTATTTCTTCGATCGGTCGACACGAGCATGAGGTGTTTTGAGCCCCCGGTATCCATTAATAGATTACTTATTAAGAACAAAAGTTGGTCAGAGAGTTACGACAATTTAAATGTCTATTTTCCAGTCTCGCACTTCCGTTGCTACTCTAGACTGACAGAACGATATGTCCCATATTTTATCAATTAGTCTCAATGGTCAATTTCTACAATCTGTTCGGATGACTTCTACTTTTACTTGTCAAATTTTTGAATTTTATGAAACTTATACGTTGATTTTTATCCAACACGAAACGCTAAAAATCTTTTGAAATATTCGAATGCCATATTGCCTACCATGCTCTTCACCCTCTTTCACAAGAACATTTGATCAAAACCCTACCTACACAAAAAGTTCCCTGGGTGTGTTGACTTTTGTGGAACTTGTCCATTATATGCATTATTCGGTCCCAAGGAATTTGTCAAACCCCACCTCATGATAGACCAGACGTACAAATATAGGGCACCCAGTTTTCCGACCCGAATCGGTTTCAAGCCAAAAAAAAAAGGACGTAAGGAGGAAGAAGCATCCCTGAGTGGTCAAGTTGTTAGATGAAGGAAATCAAAATCATCGGGTGTTAGTTAACAGATGGTGATCTAGTAATGACGAGTGGCTACATGTTACGGTAAATAGTAACTATCACGATATATGATGGTCAAACCATTCTTAAGAACTGTAATAGTTCCATTACCGCTTCCTTTAATAGCATGACCCTATATTGGAGGTATCGCCATAAGGTTACCCTTGGGGGAAATGACTAGAAATGTCACCCAAGAAGCATATTTTCTCGGAAACGTATGTTAGCGTAGACTATTAATCTGTCTGGTATTAAGGGAAATGCGTAATTCGCATTCGCAAGTTGGCCGAATTCATCATTTTCCTTGTGCTTTAGTTTTACAATCTGCAAAACATATGACCATTGCCTAAGTCATCCGAATCCATTTTTAGCAAGTGAATGCACACATCAAGCGCTGTTTTCCAGAACAAGCTATTATAACATATCATCTCAGCGATCTTCCGGTTCAGCCGGCTTAGTAACCATGCTAATATGAATAAAAATAAGTTAAAATGATGAACTCACAAAAGGTCCCTTTTTCCTTACTTAGCCTATTGACCCAAAAGATCGAATCGCAAGACCGTCGACGACAAACAAAGGCAAACAAAAAGTAAAATATATCCACTTGTCAACATAATTATACCAATCAACAAGATTTTAACTTAGATAATAAGAGAGTCTTACTCTTTTTCTTTAAGTCTCCATATCAGTCCTGTTATTACAATTTGCGGGTAAGTTTCTAAATGAGCAGCTACAGGAGAGCCCGCTCCTGAGATTATTTGGAAAAGTGAATCGGTCAAAATGCGCTGCAATTGATCCGAACACTCGGATTCGTCGGCGTCAATTTTGACGGTGAATCTCGTGAGTCGAACGGTGAGGAATTATCACCGTAGCTTTGACTAAAATGACAAAAGCATTATGCTCGCGGATTGCTTGTTCCCCTGCACTTGCATGAAAAGTCAAACCGCATTAATTGAACG
Organism: Eucalyptus tenuipes; assembly: GCA_014182365.1. NCBI lineage: Eukaryota > Viridiplantae > Streptophyta > Magnoliopsida > Myrtales > Myrtaceae > Eucalyptus > Eucalyptus tenuipes. The sequence goes on along the minus strand of CM024544.1, from coordinate 3,959,595 downwards.
ATGATGAGAATTTAGGACTTCACCAGTAAAACCCCCAACGACAACAACCCAAGAAAAGACAAAACCGCATCAATCGATTGCATCGAACGGAGGGGGAAGCGGGGTATTCTAGTAATTTAATCGTTGCACATCCGACCGTTGTTATCCCACCGCAGGACCGTATTCGTCGTTCCTGCTTGAGTGTCTCGCGGCGGAGCGGCCGGATCACCTGAATTTCCGGCTTTACCCCTTCGATATTCAAATCGCACTCCACCTCACGCAGCAGTTCAACCGCACCAAACTTCTTTAGAATTGTTAAAAGATTGCAATAAATGGATTCGTATATTATAAAAAAAAAAATTAATGAAGAATAGTACGCAATTAGCGAACCATGTCGTGGCGACATGTGTAAAAGACATTTTTTTCATAAAAAATCGAAAAATATTTTTTATGAAATACATTCGATAAAGTGTATAGACCGTGTCTCAAGAAGTCCAACCAATAATTGGAGTCTCATTTCTTGTACCTTAGAAATTACTTGAAAAGAGAAATGTGATCTTAATTTGATGAAAGTGTCTATGTGCTCTAAAGCATCAAAGACACAAATTACCGAAGGAAATTAAGTACCCATATGCTCGTTGAGATTTTAGGAATAAATGCGTTGAAAATCCAAAAAAACTTATCGCAAAGATATAATCTAGTCATAAAACTTATCAAATTAATCTAATCAAGGCATTTCGTTAGTTCCATTTAACTTGACCAATGACAAATGCTAACATGATTTTTCTCTCTCTTATGTGGTTAAGATGACACCATTTTGATTTAAATTTGGGTTTTAACAAAGAAAAAAGTGAAAACCTGCTGCCCTCACGGTTTTGTTTTCCTTCCTCTTAATTTTTTTCATTAAATGTAAATAATGTTTAGATTAAATCATATTTGGACCATAACGACATTATTTTAATTTTATCATTTATGTGCTAGTCATGTCAATGTCACATAAGAGGAAGAAAATAAAGATAAAATGTCATGTCAACATCTTTCATTTATTAAAATGGAGGGAGGTAAAAGACTGGGATTGTATCAATTTGACAGATATATTTAATTGAAATAATTATAACTTTTAAGACAACGAGATGAAAGTTAGTACATTGAAAATTGTAATAATAGAATGTTTTCTTATTGCAATTTATTAGGAATATGACACGACTATGACGCCCACTCTCTCTCTCTCTCTCTCTCACTCACTTTCCTGGTATCCGAAGTAGAAGCAGAAGAGCCCATCTCGGATCCTCTCTCTCTCTACATAACCCACCTTTTCTCTCTCTAAAACCTCACTCTTCTTCCTCCGCTTTTTCTCCCGTTCCTGTGAGCTCGCGCTTGCGAGTGCGGGGAAAAAGGCGGGTCGGCAGATGTACAGCTCGCTCGTCTTCTTCTTCTTTTAGCAGCTTCGCCTCGCTTTCCGGTTCTTGGGTCGATCCCTTTTCTTCGGATTGACGTCGCGTTTCTGATCTTTTTCGGGAGACCAGTGAAGGGTAAAGGTCACTTTCCCCCGTCGCTCGCGGCTTGCAGCCTGGGTACGATTCGCAATGAAGCCTTCCACTCGGCTAGATTCGGCGGTCTTTCAGCTCACGCCTACTCGAACCAGGTTCTCTTTCTTTATTCGTCTCCGGCTACTGCTTGTTCCGCTCGTTTTGAGTCTGTTTACTCGAGCGTTTTGAAGTTATTGCTGGTGATTAGTGTAATGCATCCTCAGTTAATGATGGGTCGCTCTAAAATGGAAAGAAAAAGAATGGGTAAGAGTGTTTAAGAGTCAATGCTGGATTATCTTTTAGTATGCGAAGTCTGGATCTATCGTAGCGCTTGTTATTGTTGACAAACGGGCGAGATTTTTGTGTTGCATGAAGAATTTTTCCACGGAGGAGCCTTCTAGTGTATTGGACATTATGGGATCAAGTTCTTTTGTCTTTATGATGGATGTTGACCCGCGTGCCTCGTGCTTCTTTTAAAAAACTTGGGATGTTCTAGTGAGTCTGAATTGGACTTTCTGACATCCCCTCTGCTGCACTCATCAAACACCCGAAAGCCTGCATCCAAGGAATCTTCAGTGAAACCGGCAAACCACGATACTTATCTCTCTCAGTCTGGGACTTTATTATGTTTTCCTCGGTTTCTTTCATTACTTGACCCCTAGTTCAAGCATGGTTAATTAGGGTCACAACATGCTTGCTAAGCCTCTTTCATATGGTTCTTTGCGGTCGCATTCACCAACTCTTAATCCGTGTGGTGGTGTCCCCACGCACTGGCTGCAAGACAATGAAAGCCTGGTGCAGGCCCAATTGATATGCGAACTAGAAATGATTGTTGAAGACCACCACATATAAAGGTGGGAATCCCATAAATGGGTGAAGGAGTAGTGTGAAGGATCTAATTGAGACTTAAAGTTTCTGATATCATCTGGGAGTTTTTTTTTTTGAGTCAAAATATCATCTTGGAGTTGAGTGTACCATTATTTTCTCTGAAAGTCTGAGTTTTGGATTCATCATCTTTAGAAGTGCAGCAATGAGCAATGTTACCTTTGTTCTAATCTTGCGCAATGAGTAACTTGTTTTTGCACTACCGAGGGTTGACTGAGTTAGGCATCGGATGTTTACTGCATTTGCAGGTGCGACTTGGTTATACTTGCAAATGGGAAGACTCTGAAAATAGCTTCTGGTTTGCTTAGCCCTTTTCTTGCCCATCTGAAGGCTGCACAAGCACAGATGGCTAGAGGGGGTTACTCAATTATTCTTGAGCCGGAGCCTGGCAGTGATGCAACTTGGTTCACCAAGGGAACAGTGGAAAGGTTTGTGCTCTGCTGTGATATGCATGACTATCTGTTCTCACCAACATATCAAAAATTTGAGTGCATTTCTGTATAGAATAGCTGGCTGAGGGGTTTGATGCTCATTACAATCATAAGCATGTATGTTACTCCCAAGAATGTTGACTAAATGACTTAACGGAATATCTTTTGTAAGTTTTTATGTGACTTTAAGATATGGCAAAGTATTGGAAAGGTGACAAACAAGTGTCCCTACAGAAAGTAATAGCTTACTAGTGGCAATAGGGTACTACATTCTTTGTATGTGACTCAATACGGGAGAATTACCACCTAGGCTTCTACCATTCTGTCAATGGAACTGCTCTCTGGATGTAAGTCTTTTAAACGTTGATTCTTGAAGAAGATAATTTGTGCGACTACTTTGGCATCTGTTTTGCAATTTGAAACGGAAATGACATTGACTAATGAAGCTGACTGGAGAACAAGAAGTTCAAATCACATGATTAATATGAGAGTAGTTAGCATGCATGTTAAAAGATGCTAAACTTCTTCAGGTTTGTCCGGTTTGTGAGCACACCAGAAATCCTGGAAAGAGTATATACTCTAGAATCGGAGATCCTGCAAATTGAGGAGGCAATTGTGATTCAAAGTAACAATGATGGAGTATTACATAGTGTAAGTTACCTTGATCAATTTTTGAGATCCTTAATCCAACAAAACAAATTTATGTGGTTAATTTTCCATGCACCAGGTGGAAGACCATGAAGGGAAACCTGCAGAGTCTGTGGAAGGTACTGTAAATGTGTATGTGAGGGTTATTACTTTGAGGTCGAGTAAAACATCCTTTTCCATTTTGCTTTTTTCTTTACAGTAGAAAGGTTGAGAGGTTGTTTGACATTTGAGTCATCTGCATGTCTAATTTTTCCTTTTCCTTTAGCTGACCTACAGAAGAGAAAATGGTGCCTATTGTGTTACGCTCATCTGTTGTTGTTTGTGTTCCTTTTTCTTCTCAAATGTTTATTGCTGTGTCATACTGAGATATGGATTCTGAATGTAGTGGAACAATTTCTGATGATTACTCTGACTTATATGGTGTTATGATCTCTGTCTTATTCCAGGCGGCAACCCTTTGCTTGAGGGTAACGAGGATAAAGCTATTGTTATTTACACAGTGAGAGAGCAATTATTTTTGCTTCATTTCATTTCTTATCGTTCCTATTCCAATAGGTTTTGCTTAATTTTTGTTTGTATTATGTTTGTCAGCCTAGCGCACAGCCTTCTAAAGCAAGTGGATCCACCTCACAAGAAGGAAATTCAAAGTAAGTACTATTTCTGAAGATTACTTGCAAGATGATTACAGGAAGTGTTGTGCTAATTCACATTAAAGACAAATAGCTTTTCTGGAGGCTTCAATATTTGCAGTTTTATTGCCATTTGATTTCTCTGTTCTATTGTAAAGCACATGTTAGCATTTAAGGCTAAGAAAAAATGCCTGGATCTTGCCATGTGTCTACTTCTTCCCTGTTGGAAATATATGTATGGCTCTTAGAACCCGATTCATCTGAGATGGTGCCTGTGAAGAAGAAGAATAACTGAGTTGGAAGGAGCATCATCAATGGATTAATTTCCTTGAAGCTTTATTTTTGTTTTGTTTTGTTTTTTTTTTTGGGTAAGAGAAGCTTTATTTTTGTTCATTGCTTCTGAAAGGCATTCATTGCTTCTGAAAGGCAAACATTGCGCATGGAAGAGATTAATGACCTTTGAGTGAGAACAATGCCTTCTTGGGTGAATTATCAGCAAGACATTCACTAATTCAATCTTCTCTCTTCTGTGGGGTTGATCGATAACCCATCGTAATTTAGCAGTGTTGGCTTCAGTTGCACTCTAATTACTTTGTTTATCCAGAGTTCAGCTTCTGAAAGTCTTGGAGACACGAAAAAGTGTTCTTCAAAAGGAGCAAGGAATGGCCTTTGCCCGAGCTGTCGCTGCTGGTTTCGAAATTGACAATTTGGAATCACTGAAATCCTTTGCTGAATGCTTTGGAGCCTCTCGACTGATGTAAGCCCTTATGTCTTTTGCCCATCTGCGGCTGCACTCAATTGATAGTCTCAAGAACACTATTAGCTACAAGACACATGATATGGTCAGAATAAGTATGCAATCCGTACAGTACACAGACTAGCCTGTTGTATTATCTTACATGCAAGATTGTCATCATAGCTAGGTTAGGTAGTATCCAATCTATTGTGTATTTCATTCTCTTTTTTCTTTAAATATAGTACGAATAGTTGGGGCCAAAAGCCAGGAAAGATGTTTTCTAGTTTTTTTTTTTTCTTTTGTGGGGGAGGGGGGGGAGGGGGGCACGGGTGTGTTTGGATCCTTACGACAATTGGTGACATTCATGAAGAGGAAAGAGGTGGATATAGAAGGATGGTAAAGAAATTTATACATAGTAAAGTTCCATTTCAATTTTGCAACAGGGATGCATGCATCAAATTCGTAGAGCTGTGGAAGAGAAAACATGAGAGCGGTCAATGGCTTGAAATAGAAGCAACTGAGGCATTGTCCAGCCAAGCAGATTTAGCTGCCATGAGTGCATCGGGTATTATGCTATCTGATGTCTCCAACAAGCAGAAGGAGGCATGGTCTGAATCTCGCAATGCACCAGCATCAGAATCTAATGGTCATCCAAGTACTTCTCCAAGTGGAGGTAATTAGCTCAACATGTAAAAAAATTTGGCATTGTTACAATGCTTCAATACTAAAGAGTAGTTGGTTGTGAATTAAGTCCAATCCCTGTAACTGCTGAGGAGATTAACAAAAGCAAGAAGGAATGTCCGATTAGGAAAGTAATCTTGGATACTTGATTCAGTAGGACAATAAGCTTGGAAACCAATGGAAAAGCAAATTCCAATTCTGCAAGACGAACTGCAGATATGATATTATAAGTCAGAGGTATGATATTATGTCAGACATCTACTGGTTCATCTGAAATATTGACAGTACTGATATATAGCATGTCAGACATCTATACTGGTTCAGCTGCCTGAAATGGATTGACAGAATCAATTTTTCCTGTTGAAAAATGTTCAATAAATCTTGTTACATTGTCTTGCTCTTTGTACTATTAGATTCTGTTCAGCTGACTAAATTTTGTGTTGCACATTATATTTACGCTGAGAAAATTACTCATGCCAGATGAAAAGCCTCCGATAAATCACCAAGCACCTCACGGAGGCCATGACTATTTCCCAGCTCAATTTCCAAATGCTATGTTCCCACCATGGCCAATGCATTCTCCACCTGGTGCACCACCTATATATCAACCATATCCGATGCAGCCCATGGCTTACTATCAGAGCTATCCGGCAAACGGCCCCTTTTTCCAACCAGCTTATGCACCAGTTCAGGATCCTCGATCAAGTAATGGCCGAAAAACACGTCACAGAAGGCATTCTGTTGAGAGCAGTGAATTGCATTCTGAATCAGAAGCTTCAGAGGAGGACTGTTCGAAAACTAAATCCCCAGAACCATTTGAGTCAGAGAAGGAAGATTTGGCACTTCGAAAGAAGACCAGTCGATCCAATAAGAAGCAATCAGGCATGGTTGTAATTCGGAACATCAATTACATCACTCCGAAGAGACGGAACTCTTCCAATGGTGAGTCACATTCTGCTTCTGATTCTGAAAGTGTAGAAGATGATGGAGAAATGGAGGCTAGCCAGAACCTGACGCGGTCCTCAAAACGGAAAGACAAGGATGAAAGCTCCATAAACAAGTCGATTTCATCTGATAACAATGAAGCACTTTATGGGAATGAAACTGATGGGGGACACTGGCAAGCATTCCAGAGTTTCTTGTTGAGAGACAATGATGAGGAAAATCGTGTTGCTGATGATGGTATGTTTTCAATGGAAAAGGAAGGTAGGTCAAGAAGGCGGCAGAATATGAGGAATGATGATTCTTTAGCTCTTGGAGGACAATACATGGATCAATCTCAAAGGGGGAGCTTGGTGGATATGCAAAAAATGAGTGGAAAAGCAAACTTCATTACTAGAGCGTCTGCTGATGCAGCAATGATGTCTACAAAGGACAGTCAAGGGAGTGACGGTAGAATGTCTGGCCATTTAGATGTACAGTACACGGAAGTGAATGGCAGAAGGGTTGCTTATAGGAGGACTGAAAATGATGATTTCATGATCCACCGACGGGAAAACATAAATGTTGTTTGTCCCTCTGATTTAGCTGAAGATGAGAATACGACCCATAATTCAAATGCAAAGTGGCCAAGTAATGTGAATGATGATTCCTACATCGTTCCTTTGAGACAGATTCCTGTTAATGGGATTGAAGACGCAGAACGAAAAGCTTTAGACATCAATTCTGAATTCCCATCTATCAGCCAGAGGACAGAAAATGCATCCAAGCCTAATTATGAGCCTGACTATACGAGCTTGATGCCAGAACGTGGGACAGAGAGAGCATCGATTGGTTATGACCCCGCTCTAGATTATGAGATGCAGGCTCAGAAACAAGAAAATTTTAGCCAGGACCAGAGTGAGAAGGAAGGAGGTAAACATGCATCTAAGAAGCCAAATAAGGACCAGAAGTCTAAACTTACCCGAGATGCGTCAGACAAGAAGAAGAATGTTGGACCAATAAGAAAAGGGAAGCCTTCAAAACTAAGTCCCTTGGAGGAAGCAAGAGCACGTGCAGAAAGACTAAGATCCTATAAAGCTGATCTGCAGAAAATGAAGAAGGAAAAGGTACGTAATTATTTTGGGCACTTCACTGTAATTTAAGTAGTAGCTAGGCATAAAAAGCAAAATAAAAATAAAAATAAAAATAAGCATGTCCACTTGTCCGTTGTTCTCACTCTAGTTCCTCTGTTGGGCATGACCTGACAACCATCATTTCAGGTGTGTTTTACTGAGACTGATTACCTTTTTTGGCTCTTCTGAGTCTTAATCAGGAGGAGGAACAATTAAAAAGGCTGGAGGCTTTGAAGCTAGAAAGACAAAAGAGGATTGCTGCGAGGAGCGGTTCTATTCCTGCTCAGCCTGCTCTTGCATCACAGCAAACAAGAAAACAACTACCAACAAAACTTTCCCCCGGCTCTCATAAAGGGTCAAAGTTCAGCGATGCGGAACCAGGTTCTTCCTCTCCTCTACAGAGGTCCTCTGTCAGGACTCTATCTGTCGGTTCCAGTGACTCTCATAAAACTTCGAAGACAACCAGATTGAGTGCTGCCAATACCTCAGCTGGGAATAGGCTAAGTCGCTCAGTTTCATCTTTACCTGAAGAAATAAAAGAGAATGCCAGTGTCACACCGGAGACGAAGGTTTCCATGGCCAGAATCAGAAGACTGTCTGAGCCTAAAATGACTAGCAGCCACAATGTTTCTTCAGTGAAGCAGCGAAGCACAGAATTATCGAGACAAAAGGTGTCTGATGGAACTGACAGCAAAAACATATCTGCAATCATGAGTCTTGATAAAAGCAAGGCTGCTACTCTTCCAGAATTGAAAATAAGAACACCAAAATCGGCTGATAATTGTGGAAGCAAATCAGCTCCAAAAGACGCAGCAGCTCAGACAACAAACGAGAACAAATCGATGTCTTCTAAAGGTGCTCAACTAAACAATGGCAATGATCCTTTTTCACATCAGAGTGAGGGCGATGACAACCCCATTATTGAAAAGACTGTCGTTATGCTGGAACCTGAGAAGCCTGCCACTACCATGTTGCAAGCTTCCCTAGAAAAAGTGCAGTTGCTTAAGGAAGATAACAATAGTGGTAAATTAGGAGATAAGCCAGAGGTTGTAACAAATGATGTTGCTTTACATCGACCAATTGCACTAGCCGGCACCAATGGACCTAACCAGAAGAACAATGAAGTGCATGACGAAATCAGTAACCATAAGGTAAATATTTGGTAAAATTAAAAAAAAAAAAGAATTTCCATGTGCTGGCTGTGGATGTGATCACATACTTGCCATGGCGAGGAGAGTGAAGGTCATCAAAGATGCTCTTTTTTCGGACAAATAAAAAGAATATCCTTGTCCTTTTCTCTTTTCAGGTTACAACATGCAAAGCAGAGGCATCAGTAAACTCTTCGAGCCTTAGTAGTGCTGAAAAACCATATCAAGCCCCTTATGCTCGGGTGTCTTCTCTGGAAGATCCGTGTATGGGAAACACAGAATATGGCAAAGCATTCCCAACATCCTGTGAATTTAAGACTGTCTGTCCAGAGAGTATTAAATTCCCTATAACCGATACAGACAACCTCAAAATAGAGAAGATGCCTGAGACAGTGGACAAACAATCTAAGGAATCAACCAAAGGGTTTAGACGGCTATTGAAATTTGGTAGGAAAGGTAGTAGTTCAACTACAAGTGGTGTTAATGAAGCTGATATTTGTGGTGTTAGTGAATCTGATGCAGATGATTATGCAACTCATTCAGCTCCTTCCATCGAAGGTAACTTCATCAATATTGAGTGGGCATTATTCATATAATTGAAGTCATCTTGTATGCATATTTGTGTAGCCAAATTGTGAGTTTAGCATGGTTTGGAGGACTTGAATTGCTGATCTGTGATTATGACAACTGTTAGTTTGTCTCATATTTGTCTACTGCATTGGCTAAAGAAATGTAAAGCCATGTTGGCACAGTGATGGGAAAAGAAAAGGTACGTGAAAGACAAATGCTTTCCATTGTAGAATCATAAACACTTTTCCAGCCTAGAAGGTGGCAACCATTCTTTAGCAAGCAAGTCTCTGAAACTGTTGGGATATGAATGTGTCGTAAGCTGACGATGTAATTACGCTGGACTTGAAGTATTGAACAATTGTATTCTGGTTTTAGCAGGCATTGTGTAAATAAGGCCATAATCTGAGTCATCCTGATCACAGTTGTGATAGATAATGTTGCTGGCTGCCACTATCGCATCAACTGAATGAGTTGGAGTGCCAGCTTTCACTGACCTAGCTAGAAGCTTTAATGGTTTGGCTATTATAGATTATTTTGTAGGAGAGTTGCTATAGCACTAGCTAATTTTCAAGTTTTGCCTGGTGGAGTCGCTAATCTGGAATCAGTACTTTTTAGTAAGCACTCAGCATGGTTCTTTGAAGCTAACCATCCGTTTTTGCTTTTCTTCTTTGCCCTGGTCAGTCTCTACACTGAAAAATCTCATTTCTCAAGATGAAACACCTACTGCAGTCAACGCTCCAAAAAAATGTAAGCATATCCGGCAATGAACTCCAGTTATGTTTCTTGTTTCTTGAAAGAGATCAAATTGTGCTGATATCAAGAATTCTATCGATTGTCTACAGCTTCTCGTCCTTTCTCCTTACTGTCGCCATTCCGTAGCAAGAACAGTGAAAAGAAGGTTACAGCATAAGAAGATTATGTTTGAAGGTGAGGAAGCAGTGTATTCGTCTTCACATCTGTAAAATCACTTGTGAGGTATTACATTTGTGTGATTCACTTGACTGTTTTCTTATCCAAAATGGATATAGTTGGTTGTGTCTTTTCATGTATGTTTGGTCGTTTTCATGTGTGGCCATCTTTCATGCAGGTTTCACTACATATGTCACTGGTTCAGTTTGAGCTATGATATTCAAATCTTTTTACTTAGTAATTATGAACTGTCCCGGAACAAATTTATGGTCTAAAAGCTTAAACGTCCTTCACCGTACAAAGTAATGGATCTGAAAGGCTATGTACCGTTACTCTGTAAAGATAACGGTGTGATTTGGTAAACAAAGTAAAAGAGCGAAAAAGTAAGATTGCTACCTGAGAATGGTATATATGTTCGATTAGAAATGAAGAAAGAATGAACTTATACAATGAAACCAACATAATATGAAGATGAGTTGATGCAGACGAAAAGATCTGAAGATCATCGTATGGGCCAGATCTGGCCTAGGGTTGTGCAAACTGGCCAGGGGATGTCTGGCCCCGGTTTTCGATCACTGAGGTTGCTTGATCCTGGCGCCACCTGGTTCATCCATAGGTCAAATCGGATATGTAATTATTGGAATAATTGTTGGAGATCTAAGGGTTTCTCTGCAAGGTTTAATTGGTTCTAAATCTTTTTTGTAATTTTAAAATACCACGTAGAGTGTCATGTCTGGATTTATCCATTTGTCTATAATTATTTACAAGAGTACCAACTCGGGGAAAAAAAAAAGCTTATAATTTAGGGATCCAATTAAACAAAAGAAAAAAAGTTCATTAACTAATTTGGAAAAGTTCAAGAACCTCTGGTGCCTTTTTCTCAATTTTAATCTAAATTTGTGTCTTATTCTACAGCAATGAAGATTTTTTTATCGTGAGAAAAGGACATTGCCCATCCCATTACTCAACTTTTGCATCAGATCGACCACATCACTTCATTCGTTCCGCATTAGTACGCACAACCTTAATTAGTTTGTACATATGACTGCATCATCTTCAATGGTTTATCTCATTTAGGGAAGCAGTACCAATGATTAGAAACCGATATCAATGGAAAGAACCAGATGTACATCAGAAATGCCGATATGGGCATGAAACGGTTTCCCAATATGCTGATGAGTTCTCCCCAGGAGTATCGATATCAAACTCATTTTGTACCATAGCTGCGTCCAGCCAACCGTTATTGCTCTTTGCCTTCCATCTGTATCTACATGATGGTAGAGGTTGAAACAATAATCAGCCCGAAAATTTACTCTGAAAAGAGTTCAATTCTCACGTCGTCAAGGAGTTCATCATATAATCGGAATCATCTTCAATTGGGATTTGACAAAATTTTACAGGTCTTCGAAGCGAACCACCAGGCAAGAAATGCTGCCTTTGCTCATCCTGGTCAGGGCCTCCTTTGCCAGACACTCGGATGCTTCTTGTGGGCTCTCTATGTGCCTGACCAGATTCACAGCTTCTTGATTATTCATCACCTAGAGAAAAACAAGAGATATGTGAACAAGCCTGCGAAAGCAGGACGGAAGATCAATTCATTGCAAGACAGAGACCCTTTTCTGTCAAGGTTGAGAGTGGAAGGCCTTCTGACCGCCGCTAAGGAGGAAGAAGAAAATGACTAGAGCGTTGCGAATGATCACTTTCGGCATAGCGAATGGCAATACAAAGTAGAAACTTATTCCATTAATGTTGCTGATAAAGAACATAAAAAAGGTGAGGGTATTGACATTTTGTTCGAGGACCTTACCTCCCATATGCCAGAGCTTGCCAGTATGACGAATTCGGTGTTTGTGTCGATCTTCTCGACGCCAATCGCGAGATTGGAGCTTTGAGACTGATTCAAGGCATCTTTCCTGTTAGATTTCCATGTGAACATTCGACCTACAGAGCACAGAGGCCCCATCAGGTCGCCCGGAGATGAACCGAGGAAAAATTATCGAACATTAGGATGTGAGTTAAATCACACCAGCATCCCTGTGCTTTCTTCGAACCGCACGAAACCACGTTCATAACATAATCTCACCCTCCTTCAAAAGACTCTTGTTTACTACAGACAAGATTCAATCTAACAGTTTGTGATACTGAATATGCATCAATTACTGGTTAAGAAACACTTCACAAACAAGGAAACAGGTGTAGTTATTCGAACTGAGAAGCCGCCACTTAATTTCACCAAGATGCAATCTCTCGTCTCTCTCTTATCAGCACATATGTGAGAACTTACGGCCTCGAACAATTATATACCACATAGAGGCAATTGCGTTTTGATGAATGGCGAGGCATAGACTCGCCTAAGAATTGATAAATGACTCCCGTTTACCTGGGATGATTCTTTGGGTCCAATGCCTTTTGGCTGACTGCTGGTGCTTGCTTGCGGTCTGCTTGGCCACACCATTTCTGCAAACAACTACTCTGTAGTCACCCATGTTACCTATCACAAGCTTTTCTCCATTCACGACCGTCACCAACGCCGAACCCACTTTCGTTACAGCCTCCTCGTCCGTCTTCTTCTTGCTCACCCTTATCTTCGCCCTAGCGCTGAGGTACGCTTTTCTCGTCGTCTCTTTGGTCTTCCCCACTATCTGTGACTGCCACGATAATATGAAAACTAGCCTATAACGTCACAATGGCAACCATGTCTTTTCATACTTAGCAGGGAAAACTAAATAACAATAATGTTATCAAGATATTTCATATAGGATCACCACCATTGAATTACTACATTGTGAAATTGGCCCAAAAGAATTACTAGATTGTGAAACTATAGAAATGCCTGAAAGGGCGAAAAAGTGAAACAATCTCAGTTACCCATAAATTAGATTTCTATATACTGCAACACCAACCTTGAGAATCAGAACCTGAATGACATATCACAAAAGTTTAAGGCTTTTTAAATCGAAAATCTGATGCTTAAGTGAACAGATTTTGCAGGCACAAGCTTGATTTTAAGGGCAATTTAATTAAAAACTATATCTTTATAGTCACAAAGCTGCTCTGTATGAGTACCTCATTTAGCTTTCTGTCAAACAAATGTGACTGCAAGTACTTGGTGACCCTGTCTCCTACTTGAGCATCGAAAACCCCAAAGAGCCACAGCTCGAGCTCTTGAATTTGCTCTCTTTGGATCACAACCAAGTCTGAGTCTGAACAATCCTTCTTTTCATGAACGAAATGGCCATGTGATAGTTGCATCATCCATGCAGGCTTCCTTGCCACCTGAAATTTCTTCTTCTTGCTTCCGATGTTTCCAGTCAGAAAGCGTGGAATTCGACATGCCTGATCGATCACAATGTAATATGTTCATTCAGCTCTGTGGGGGCAATCGTCCAAATTCAATTATCAATTTTTTTGCCAGAATTCACCAATTCATTTTCCTAAAAAGAGTTGCGTTACATATGCTAAATCTTGCTCACTTGGGAAGTTGAATATCCAGATTACTAAATCAGAACATCTCTTCATGATATACAAGTTTTTAACTTTGATCTTCTGACAATTTTTGCACAGTAAACCTAGCAAGTCTACTTTCTTTTCGGCCTTTTTTTTCCCGGTTGCTTCAACATGAACACGGAAAGTGAAAAATCTTTCAGCTGAAAAGGCTAAAGGTTCTCATAAAAACAGTCTTGGATCAAAAAGAATAATACCAACCACCACACACACACACACACAGAGATGGGCTTACCTTGAGCTTCAGGTGAAAATCAAGAAGCCTCATGATCCCTATTTTTCTGGAGACTCTAATGATACCCATACAGACCTTGAAACCTGCAGAAAGGAAAAGGATAAATGACAATGAGAGAGGGAGGTCTTGAAGAAGATGACAAATTGGGAATGTAGAAAGTCAGTTTGGAAAACCCGGAAGGAGATATCAGTCTGGTCTGAAGTCAATAGTGTGTTTTTGGGTGTCTATGATGTTGTTTGGCAGTTACATGTAAGCTTTGAATGTATCTGGCCGACAATTCAAATTCTGACTGTCATTTTTTGTACTCTTCCTTCCGATGTGAGAAAGTTCTTTATGGGGGTCTGCTTAGGACCATGGTTATGCATTCTCTGTCTAATTTCACCTTTATAGGATTTTGTCCATTGTTAGTCCCTACTAGTATTTATGTAAACTTATAAAGGAATGAGGAATTTTACCTTTTAGGGATCTATGACAGCTTCATTTTCCATATTAACCCACAGATAGCATTATTGTACATGTATAGTACTGAAATTAAAATCCAATTGTCAAAAAATGTTTGAAAATTGTCAACTTCTTTAGGAATCATACCTCTCATTTTCTATTTGCCTTTGGAAAAAGTCCTGAATTTCTCCAGCTTCTAGAATAGCCACCTAAGACATGGCTGAGTTTTCAATAGTTCTTGGTGGAGGATTAATTGTCATTAATTAGAACAAATTTTCCAGTTATAATTTCTACATCTACTTTTTCAAGGGTCTTTAATTTCCTGGCAAAAAGAGTTGGTCAACCGAGAAAATTAATGAATCAAAATCCCGAATTCAAGAACTTACTTGACCTTTTCACATATAGTTAATGCTCTCCATACCTCACTCCACATTATTTACATACTGTTCTTTTCTTTTTTTGCTTCCTATTGTCAAATCCCCATTCCATTATTTAACCATTGACCATATAAGAAAAATTTATCCAATTAGTCCTAAACCTATTATACGGATGTTAATTCATTTCTAAATTTTATAATTTTGCCAGTTTAGTCCTAAGTATTTGCACAAAATTCCATGTAATACTTTAAGCCAATTTTCGCTGGGAATCGCTGACGTAGCGATCTAGTTATCACTAGTTGTCATATGGGGCAATCGCAATTGTAGTAATTTTCAGAAGAAAATTGGCCGGAATGTCTTTATAGGAATTTTACGCAAAGTTATAGGTTTTAATTAACAAAATTAAAGAATTTAAAATTGAATTGACATCAAAACAATATGTTTAGGACGAATTGCACAATTTCCCTGATCTTACGACTGCAAAGAAGCATGAATCAAACAAACTCAAATCCCTCCTCCTATTTTCAATAGGATGTTGAATACGCAAATAAATGGCTAAAAGGGAGGCAATCTCTTATATGAATATACACACCCGGATTTTTTCCACAAATTTCAAAGTGACACAGTATATTTTATCAAGTTCTATACCTAACTCTACCCTTTAAATGTTTTACATTCAGAGATATTGAGGAATGGGTATGGTTCCAAGGTAAAACGTGAAACTTGAGAACTGAATCGGTAGAAACCTGTCGCTTCCAAGTTTCAAAATATGTAGGGTAAGTTTCAGGTTTCAAAATTGAGGAACCTGTTTTGACGAGTAGGTTATAGGTTCTAGGTTAATGGAATTTGAAATTTGGAACTTGTGACCTATAACTTGGAACCTAGAACTTGTAATCTAGAACTTCGAACAAATTTTTATGTTTTTCATAGTCTATGCCTTCATGCAATCCTGCGATATTCTATAGTATTCAACGGTGAATATATAATCTGAAACAAGTAGTTTGAGCATTCATTTCATGGCTGAGACTTTTACTTTATTAATATTTAATATTTTTCTTGCGTTAAATATAAGTTATGGCCAACTTGAGATAAGATCCCGAAACCCATAACATAATAAGTTCAAGATTCTGGGTTCTAATGACATGTAACATGATAGGTTCAAGGTCCAAGATTCTAGAGTATATAGAATAGGTTTCAATTTTTCTTTTTTAAAAAATGATGAATTTATTCCAATGAATCAGTTCCAGATTCCATGTAGAAGCCGTACAAAACTTGGAACCAGCTCACTCCTACTCACGTGCCCCAAACGGGCAGTTCAAGAACGTACACAAAGTCCAAAACTTGTTTTAACCAAAGGGAATAGATTTTCGACCAGACCAGACCAGACCAGACCAGGCCATGGCTACGCTCCCGAGCGTCGCCGTCCTCAAGGCCGCGCTCGACAACCCCCGCGCCATCGCCACGAAGCCCCGCGCCCGGCAGCTCCACGCCCAGATCCTCAAGCGCGACGGCCTCTCCGCCGCCTCCCTCTCCTTCGTCCTCTCCGTCTACGCCGACCTTGGCCTCCTCCGCGACTCCCTCCTCGTCTTCCGCGCCCTCCCCTGCCCCGCCCCGCCCGCCGCCTGGAAGTCCGTCATCCGCTGCTACGCCTCCCACGGCCTCGCCGCCGATGCCCTCGCCTCCTTCTCCACCATGCGCGCCCTCGGCAGGCGCCCCGACCGCAACGTCTTCCCCTCCGTGCTCAAGTCGTGCGCCTCCCTGATGGACGTGAGGCTCGGGGAGGCGGTCCACGGGTGCGCCGTGCGGGTCGGCGTCGACGGGGACCTGTACACGGGCAATGCGCTCATGAATATGTATGCCAAGTTCCGGAGTTTGGGTGGGGATGTTGGGACTGGAGGTGTTGCGCACGAAGTGCTCGACGAAATGTCGCAACGGGTGGACTGTGGCAATGTAGCTAAACAGATGGGTTCTGGACCCGATGTGTATCGCTTGAATTCATCGGGACAAAATGAAATGGGTTCGCTGAGAATCGGGAGGGAAATGTGTGGTCAGAGGGATAGTGTGAGAAAAGTGTTTGATATGATGCCTCAGAGGGATGTTGTTTCCTGGAATACGGTCATTGCTGGGAATGTGCAGAGTGGAATGTATGGAGAAGCTCTGGCGATCGTTAGGGAGATGGGAAATGCTAATTTGAGACCCGACTCCTTTACTCTGTCCACTGTTCTTCCGATATTCACGGAGCATGTAGATGTTCGAAAAGGAAAGGAGATTCATGGATATGCTGTGAGGCATGGGTTCCATTCGAACTTGTTGATTGGTAGTAGCTTGATAGACATGTATGCAAAGTGCGCTCATGTCGCGGATTCGTATCGTGTGTTCCACATGTTGCCTCAGCGTGATGGCATTTCTTGGAATTCCATCGTCGGGGCCTGCTCGCAGAACGGCATGTTTGATGAAGGCCTCAAATTCTTCCGCTTAATGCTTAAGGATGATGTGAAGCCTGGTCCTATATCCTTTTCGAGTATCATTCCTGCATGCTCTCACTTGACCTCATTACATCTGGGAAAGCAGCTCCATGGATATATCATGAGAGCCGGATTTGATGATAATGTGTACATAGCCAGCTCTCTCGTAGATATGTACGCCAAGTGTGGGAAAATTGAGAAGGCTAAGTGGATTTTCAGAAATATGGAGCTACACGACATAGTTTCATGGACTGCCATTGTTATGGGATGTGCTTTACATGGGCACGCACTTGATGCCATCGCATTGTTTGAGAAAATGCAAATGGAGGGAGTTAAGCCTACCTATGTATCATTTATTGCCGTATTGACAGCTTGTAGTCATGCAGGTCTTGTGGATGAAGCATGGAAGTACTTTAACCGTATGACTCAAGAATTCAAAATTAATCCAGGGTTAGAACATTATGCTGCCATCGCTGACCTTCTTGGTCGAGCAGGTCGGTTGGAAGAAGCTTATGATTTTATCTGCAGCATGCCTTCAGAACCACCAAGCAGCTTATGGTCCCCTTTAATGACTGCTTGTAGAGTCCACAAGAATGTTGAGTTAGCTGAAAAGGTTGCTGAGAAAATCCTTCGAGTTGATCCTGAGAGTATTGGAACTTACGTTCAAATGTCAAATATATATTCCGCTGCCCGGAGATGGAAAGAGGCCGCAAAGTGCAAAGCTTCTATGAAGGAAAGGGGCCTCAGAAAGAAACCAGCTTGCAGCTGGATTGAAGTGAGAAACAGAGTCCATGCCTTTTTGTCAGGAGACACATCTCATCCCTACTATAACAAAATAAATGAAGCTCTTGAAGTTCTTTTAGAGCAAATGGAAAAAGATGGGTATAAGCCCAACACAAGTGAAGTGCTACATGACGTTGAGGAGGAGCAGAAAAAACAACTGTTGCAACACCACAGTGAAAGGCTGGCCATTGCTTTCGGCATTATAAGCACTCCTCCTGGGACAGAAATCAGAATCATAAAGAATATAAGAGTGTGTACTGACTGCCACGACGCTATCAAGTTTATATCAAAGATAGTTGGGAGAGAAATAATTGTGAGGGATAACAGCCGCTTTCACCATTTCAAGGATGGGAAGTGCTCTTGTGGTGATTATTGGTGAGATGGTGATACAGGATCAAATCTAGCGAACAGTATCATGGTAGACACATGCAAGAACAAATGGAATAGACTGCACAAGCAAGACAGTGAAATGTGGTTTTCCAGTGAGATTAGCTGCCAGTGAATGATGAATTCTAAATCCAGTCAGAGAGAATCTGCATCAAGCAACTAAAAGATGCCCAGTAATTGCAAAATGTCTAGCTGTCGATCATCTGATTTTGCATACACAGACCAAAAAGGCTGAAAGGAGCACTTCCTTCCCTGCTCGGTCTACTATTGCATTATTGCAAACAAGATTCAAGACTACCAGATTGAATACTGTCAGTGACTCAGTTGGCTAATGCATTCAGGTTCATTGTTGCCTGAAGAAATAAAAGAGAACACCAGTGTGACGCGAGAGACATAAGGCATCCACAGCCAGGATTAGGAGACTCTCAGAGCCTTAGAATGGCCAGTTGCCACCATATTTCTTCAGTGAGGCCCTGAAACACAGAATCAATGGGATGAAATGTTTTGTGAGTGAACTGATGGAAAAAGAAATATCTGCAAACTTCAAAAACCAGGGCTGCTACTTTTCAATAATTCAAAATCAGAACGTCTAATGAACTAAGAATTATGAAAGCAAATCAACCCCAAAAGAAGTATTACAGACAATGACTAAGTACTAATCAGTGACCTATACCGCTGCTGAACTAAAAAATGGTGACGATTGGCTTTCCCATCAGAGTGACAGGGATGACATCGCCGTTATCGGAAAGACCATTGTTATGGGGGAATCCGAGGAGCCTGCCACTTCCCAGTTGCAAGCTTCACAAGGAATTGTTCAGGCGCTTAAAAGAGGTAGTGATGGTGTAAAAACAGGAGAGATGCCTGACAAGGCAAAACGGTTGCTATACATAAACCAATTGAGCTAGCTGACAGCAAAGGACCTAATCAGATCAGAAGCAGCATATGTGCAGGATTAATGGGGTAACAGCGAGGCAAAGTATTTGGTGGAAGATATTGGAAACTATAACTTGGCTGGAGATGTGATGACACTCTTATCAAGGGGAGGAAAGTGAAGGTGATGGATCACTCTCTCCTTGTAAATCTACTCTACCAATGGACTAGCTTTAAGATCTGCTGTTTCAAGAAATTTATTAGAACAGCTTTTAGCCATTATTCATCTTTTATATATATTAATCAGTTTGAACAAAACACCTTCATTCTGCTTAGAATGTCTAATCTGCCTGAAAAAGGGAAAACTTTCCAAAAAATCCTAAATCTATTATACTTTTTCCAATTCAATTCTAAATCTTTTAATTTCTTGCCAATTGAGTCTATTTAACTAATTTTAACTGAAAATTGCTGACTTGGAGGCCAGCGGTGCCACGTAGGATTGCCAATATTGACGTTAACAATTCTTAATAGTATTTTAATATATATTTTTTTCTCTCTTTTTTTTCTTTCTTTTCTTTTTTGCTTCTTCTTCTTCCTTTTGCCGAGCCAACTGGCCTCGCCTAGCTTGGGCAAGGTCGATCTCGCTTGGCCTCACCTAGCTGAGGGCTCCCCTCGTCGGGGCTTACCCAGCCATGCCTCACTTGTTGTGGGCGAGGCCAGTCGGCCCAGCATGGCTGATGACCAAAAGGAAGAAGAAGAAGCAAAAGAGAAAAGAAAGCCAAAAAAACAGAGGAAAAAATCAGAAAAATTAATAAAAAAATAAAAAAAATTGTAAAATATCATTAAAAATTGTTGATATCAGCCCCAATAGTCCTATGTGGCACCGCTGACTTCCACGTCAGCGATTTCCGGTTAAAATTGACCGGATGCACTCAATCGACAAGAAGTGAAAAAGTTTATGACTGAATTAACAAAATTGAAATATTTAGAATTGTATTGGCAAAAATGCAATAGGTTTAGGATTTTTTAGGTGATTTTCCTGCTCAAAAAAATAACTTCTTGTCTGAAAACTCTTCGAGTCTTAGTTTTTCATTAAATTATGCACAAGGGGGATGTCAAATGCTTAAGGAATCTATCGAATTCCTTCTCGCGTTTGAGCTCGGGAGGCATCGATAAGTTTTCTAGCCTTTATACTGCCGAAAAACCACGTCTATTTCCTGTTGCTGAGTCTTCTTCCAGAAGATCTATGTAGCGGAAACATGGACCACGGCAAGGCTCTCCCCACATCCCTGGATTTGAAGACTGCCGGTCTCGAAAATATTGAAGCCCCTGTTTTTCGATGGGGATAACCTCAGAACAGAGAAGATGCCTGAGACTGTGGCAAACAATCTAAGGAATCATCGAAGGGCTCACATGTCTACGTTGAAGTCTGGTTGAAGAAAGGAGTTATTCAACCACGGGTGGTGTCAAGAAAGCTAAGAATGACCATTCAGCGTCCATCAAAAGATGGTTTTTTGGTACGAGATTCAACCAAGCGATGGTGAACTCGTACACTAGCATTGAAGTTGATTGATAAGCACTTTGAAGAAGGGTCAAAATGTGACTTCAGAGCTGAGAAGGTGCTCGTGTAAACATTGCTTACAGGCTTCATTTGAAGAGCACCTAGTCCAGTTCATCCAAAACGACTCCTGCAATTTACCCAGGGTGGGGAGCTATTTCCAGAGTAGATAGCTCTAACAAGCAGCCGAGAGTCGCTTCTGAAATACACCTCATTTCCACGCCACCTGTTATGCGCGGTGGATGGCATTTGCTACGGCGTGAAGCAGTGAATTTAATTCCAAACAAACCTCTAAAAATAAGGATTTCACATGACAAATGGAATCGATTTGGGAAGACGAGAATTTTGAGTTTCAATTCCCCTTCAAATTGCTCTGAGACCAAGGAAATAACACAAAAAGCAAAACTGTGGAGTCTGAAAAAAAATTCAGCACAAAAATTAGGAAAACAGTCACTTAAAAAGCACTTTCTTTCTTCAGCTTCGCAAGCTCTTGCCTGATTAGTCCACCTCTCTGCAGGAGAAAGATTAATGAGTACATCAGTATGACAACCATTTCATGTGCCTATATAGTGAACTTCAACAACAATGTGCCGAGCAATTAAAAACTCATAATACTAATGATAGATGGAAAGAGTGACAACCCAACCAGGAAACTCACACTAATCAACATGAAAAAAATGGATTTTTTTTATTAATGATTCGTTTTCAGCTTATTCATTGATCATCTATTCTAAAATGGAGAAGATAAAACCAATATAAGGGACCTGAACAAACCTTAATCTTGGCCAGCATGAGCTTGAACCTGTCAAAGTCATTCAGGGATGCTCTCCTCTTCTGAACAATGAGCTTCCTGCCCCAGGAACTCTTATCCCATTTACCTTGCACATCTGGCATCATAAACAGAATATATCACACAAAGTCCTAATATCTGTAACTCAAAATCATAAACATTCACATTCTGGAAACTTTGTGATCATACCTGCTTCCTGCATGGCTGCAACGAGTGTTTTCTTCTGCGGAATCCTCTTAATGTCAATCTTAATGTCAGTGAGGGAGAGCCTCTTGAAATTCATTTGCATTCTAACCATATCAGGGGCATCGACAAGAGCCTGCCAGCACATGCCAATAAAAGTTTAAGATGACTAATATCATATAAAAACTGGGGACAAAGCATTTTAATATTGGAAAGGGACACATCTACATTTATAGGTGCCACAATGCCCAACAGAGCATGGTAGTGTCTCAGTTTGCCTTTGCATCAAATGGCCGAAGAAACAAATTCACTATGGATGTTGTGAAATTTTAAGCTATCAAAGCAAACACAGACACCAAAAGAATACAGTTCAATGCATCACAATTAAGTCTCAATCAGAGGTAGATGAAACTCAAGAATCACACCAAATTAATTAAGTCTTGAAAGATTATATATCGAGCAGTATTTTCCCACCAAATTAAACGCATGTTGCCAATACCCATGACTCTATTTCAACCTGGAAAAACACTGGATGCTACGAAAGCCAAAAGAATGCACCTGAAAAATAAAATGGACATTCCACACACAATATTGATATTATGGTTAAATATCAAAGGGTCACCCTCATCTTGACATAGTGAAAGCAAATTATATTAGCAAGCCAACTGGAGTGACTAATAATAATACCATGACAAGAAAGTAGGACCATCCTAATGCAAACTTTTCTGTGCTCATCTCTTCACATTTGCTTACACAAATTTCTCATGCAATTTAAGTCGCACAAAGATGCCAGCAAATTAATGTAATTCAATTGCCAACTCAATCGCACTGATTTTCCTCTCAATTGGTAGGTTAATATTGCGTTTCCATTACACCCTATAACTTGTAAGAAACTCAAAAAGAAAAAAAAAATGTTATGTTCAGAACAGAAGCTTGAATGAACATAAAAAACACCATCACATAACGAGCTAATTACCAGACGCTCACACACAAGGAATTTAAACTACAAAGCTCAATCTTGCTTCATACATGCATCTGGAACATTGTAAACTAAAAAAGTTGCATTTCACAGCGACAGCTATGATGTTCATTGATTAACCACAGCATGCGTCGCTCTGCTAGTAATCTAGAAGAGCTCAAAAACCAGTTTACACTAAAAAAATCTCGCACAACCCAAGAACAGGCATTCCTCAGTAATCAATCTACCAGCGCAGCACCACGCTCACGCAATTTCCAACAAGAACAAAACTTGAACTTCCCCAAACGAGCACCAGTCAAGTCATCAACTAATCATATCACGGTGGAACACCTCATGGAGCACAGACTATGGGGGACACGCGTACCCGGTTCTGGTCGACGACATCGACGATGACGACGAGCTTGCCGTACTCCTTGCCGTAGTTGATCAGAGCCACCCGTCCGATCTCCACGTGCCTCTTGAACGGCTACAGCATAACGACATTCGAAATCAACAAAAGCTTGATCAGCCCCAGAACCACGAAAACCCAAATCCGGAAAGGAACAAAGAAGCGATTTTTCAGATGACCCACCATTTTCGCCGGCACTGGAAGCAGGAGACGGCGAGAGAGGGAGCGAGGCGGGCAGAGGACGGTGGCGAGAGATTAGAGAGGGGAAGAGATTTAGGGTTTCGGAATTTATAGGTGGGTTTTGATTTTGATCTGGACCGTCCGATCTGAGGGGCTTCTTCATGATCTTGTGGGCTAGGCTTGCTTTGTTCTCCAAAGGATGTCTTGGTTCATACCTTCGGGCTGGGCCGGTTCTCTTTTTCCTTTTCTTTTCACCACATGAAAAATTAATCCTGATTTTTTTTTCCTATTTAAGTTTTTTTCTTTTTTTTTTTTTTTGGTTCTCCCTTCCTCCTTATTTTCTCCTAATTTAAGGTATCTAAGACTCTTTGATCACTTGATAAATCTTGAGTACTAGCTGCCGTGATCTATAAGTCTTACACGTGTTATATAATTACTAGAGCACAAAGGTTCACGCATTGGTCGTGAGTGAGGAAGACACGCTTGTCGCCGCAACTAATAGTGCACATGATAATCATTTTATTTCTAGCCAGATCTATTTTTTTCTTCCTAGGAACAGGTTTGAAATAGAATTCTGTTTGGTAACATAATTTTATTTTTCTATTTTTGAAATAATTTTTTAGTCCAAAAATAGGCTTGAACAAAAATGAGACATAAAATTTTTCTACTTTTTTATCTTTGGAACAAAAATGAGAAATAAAAACTCTTTTATCACTTGCCCCCACTGCTAGCCGACCATCCACCCGTCTCCCCCCACCATTCGTCGCCGCTCGCTAGTCACTTGGGAGGGAGAAATTATGTGTCGTTATTAAATGAGTTTCTATTCTGAGAATAGAAATTTTATGTCGTTAGCAAACGCACTTTTTTACTTAGAAACTTGTCCAAGAAATATAAATAGGAAAATGCGAAAAATTGTATTGAGGAACATAATGATTATCACTAGCACCCTAACTAATCTCTTTAGAGTTCATTTATTTCTTTTAGGGATTGATAACAAGAGAAGTGGATGGAGAAATTTAACCCTTATTTTTTCATGAGAATGTGGATTCGGACTAAGCAGCTTCATAGAAAATCATGAGAAAGTAATCCATCATTTTCACGAAAATGGATGATTTGGAAAAACATATTTCTAAAAATAATCGCTTGTATCATTTGAAATAATTAGTCAATAAAAAATATTTTTATTATCGATGATAGTTTATGTCTAAACATTTTTGTAGACAATGAAAACACTTTTTGTTCACTCATCTTTGAAAACAATACAAGTCATCATATTTAGGAAAATATTTTTCCAAATCATTTATTTTTGTGAAACAAATAGGACCTAAGATTTAATGACATGGCAATGGAAATTACTTAGGTGGCTTCAACTTGATAGGATATGATTGACTCTTATCATTTAATGAGCGCTTGATGAGAAAAATTATCAAGATACACAAGTGAGTTATGTTAGAAAAGTCATATATTAAATAATTGATATGTTGTAGAGCATTTAATATATCTTAATTGGCCCATAATCTATTAGTTTAAGCTTTTGAGTGAAAAATGATGTAACTGAATATATTGACAGGTTCATATTTGGGCTCCCTCTTGGAGACCTCCCCATGTGAAGGTGTCAAATTTCTGATGTGTGCTCTCAACAAATGGTATTAAAGCCAATGATTACGGTTTTTGGGTAGGTAGGCGTTGTAGTGTAGTAACACAGATGCAAAAGGATACATAAATTAATGGGAGCAAAACTAACATTAAAGCTCATACGTGAGGGGGAGATTGTTAGGATATACATAGAGAGTTCTACATCGGAGAATTAATAAAGTGTGAAACAGTTAATATATCCTAGTTGACCCATAACTTATTGGTTTAAACTTTTAAATGAAAGTGGATCCAACTAAATATATTAACGGGCTCAAATTTAGGCTCCCTCTTGTAGATCTCTCAAGGTGAAGATATTAGACTTCTGTTGTGCGCTCCCAACAAATGACATTGGAGCTAATGATTACAGTTTTCAAGTAGGTGGGTGTTGTGGTGTAATAACACAAGCCCAACTGTTGTAGCATAGCAATGCCTATAAATTGATGTAGAAGGATACTTGAATTAAAGATGAGCAAACCCAACATTAGAGCTCACACGTAATGGAGAGATTGTTAAGACATACGATAAGTTGTGTTAGAGAAATCCTGCAGCAGAGAATTGATATATTGTGGAGCAGTTAATATATCTTAATTGCCTCATAACTCATTGATTTAAGGTGGTTCAACTAGATAAATTGATGGGCTCAGGCTTGGACTCTATATTGGTGATCCTCCCAAGTGAAGTTATCAAATTCCTGCTCAATGCTCCCAACAAAAACTTTATTCTTTGGAGGTTACATCATGGCTTTGAAAAGGGGTTATAACTTTCTCTATATCTTTTTGCTTAAAGTTAAGTAACATATGTCAATTCTTGTTTGGCACAACACGAGGGCTTCTTTCAGACATGACTAAACTTCTTAGACACTGCTACCAAATATAATTCATCTTGATCAACAACATCATTAAATTTCTAAACATCATGAACTCGAGAGCTCTAACCCTTATATAGAGATGACGTCGTGCATACAATCGTTATGTTTAGAACTTGAAGCAGATAGAGTGCGGTTTACATTCCATACAATTAAACTTGTAGGTGGAGAAAGAACCCCTCTATGGTTCTAAGCACAGTCGGATGGCACCAGAAATCAAAGAGTTATGAATGACTTCGCAATTCTGAGGAGCGAGAACGCAGGTTGTGGGTTCGATACAAAGCCAAACTAGAGCAGCTTGACAACGGGAAGCTACCAAGCACAAGAGCATAGGATTGAAGTTTGTAAATAAAATCTGAAAAATGTCAAAGCCGAAGATCAAATTCTGCAAAGTAGCAAATCTCATTCAAATTACACACCGTATGCCACCGTCGTCAGCCTTCTTCTAACTATACATTTTCTACTGGATCTTTTTTGGTGCCAAATACCATCAACTGTAATTAGTTAAATTTAATTCAGGCATGCTTGTTGTCGCATATTACTAGAGACAGACAGACAGACAGACAGAAAGAGAGACAGAGAGAGATTGCGCGTCACAACGTCAAATGTCAGTTATGTTGCTGGCAATGTCGTACGTTGAGTTAGATTTAAAGTTCCCTACAACGGCGCCATACAATGCAGTCCATATTTGTAGCCAGTCTACTTACGAGAAGTCCGAGCAACCACAAAATTCCAACCCCACGGAGAAAAAAGAAAAAAAAAAGAAGAAAAGAAACTTAGAAAACAAAAGACGCAGCAAATAGAGTCTGAATCACAAAACGAACATCGACCCCATTTTCTTTCTTTCCCAACAAAATTGGATTG
Source organism: Eucalyptus tenuipes (assembly GCA_014182365.1). NCBI lineage: Eukaryota > Viridiplantae > Streptophyta > Magnoliopsida > Myrtales > Myrtaceae > Eucalyptus > Eucalyptus tenuipes. The sequence goes on along the minus strand of CM024544.1, from coordinate 3,932,892 downwards.
CTTTCACTTTTAGGTCATTGCTGATCGATCGATCATATCAATCTGTCGCTTTCATCCCAGCAAGCCTTTCTACGTCGAGCTAATTCGTCATTGTTGAATCTGACGAACCAGGTACGAGCATTAGATTTGCATGCATGGCGTGTGATTATCTTGCGATGTGATATGCACCATATGGGTCTTCATTCAATTTTTTTCTCCAATGTACAAATAATAGAGAGTTCACGTGTATGCTGGAAATACTTTTCTGCTCGAGTAATTGATTCGTTTTGAAGCTGCATGGTTTAGATCAATGTGTTGACTATCTAAATCACTTTTAAAAAGATCGAAAGAAGAACATGAGCTATCTGCATTGCATTTGATCTCCTGTAGTGTTGTAGGGATATTGTACGTGAATACTTCAAGACTTGTGTCTGGAATAGCTAATAACATTCAAGAACGTGAAGGGTTTTCACTTGTCTTTGTTTTCATCTCTCTCAAGCAAACTCTGTATCTACCATTTCCAGTTGCTGAGCTACCGGGTATCCCGGATACCAATCGTTGTCAAATAACCCTGAAAGTATATTTTACTTGAGGCTTATATTTTTTGAATAGTTATGCTTTTTCTTGTTCATTTGATGCCACTCAGTTATATGCTTTGAAATGGAGGGAACTGCATTTACCCGTCCTTTGGAAGAATTGAAGCATGTCAAGTCCAAAGAAGGAGAAATACTAACCAAACCCTTCATTGATGTTTGCAAAATGATATTGCCTCTTATAGGTATGTCCAGCTCTTTATATAATTAATTATTTATTTATGCTGAGTTTATATGCCTCTTTAGTAAATGAATGTTGGATGAATGAGATTAATGGCACTATTTAATTTCTTTTTAGCTTTCTTAGGTCCTTGCTTTTCTTTTTGATCTTATCCAGTTCTTTTCTAGGCTCTGTAAATAATCAGCTTAGAAGACTCGCTCCAATACTCAATGGAACAAAGATTTCCCATAAATATTATTTAATTTTCCTGTCAAGAATCAAGAGCAATTTCATGAAACAACAAGCTTTTGAGAAATTTCAATCTTAAGAAGATCAAATGGTTCTTCTGAGAGTTGGTCATGTAATGCTCGTTCGCTTCCTCTAAGTATTATCATTGGTCAACCGCTCTCGACGAAATTACTCTTGATTTGCTAGGAGCATTTGTTTGGATTTAATAGTGGAAATTCGCATATTTTAGCTCATTAATTCTCATCAAATCACATTCGTTCTTGTTCTAATCTTGTGCTCTTAATGCTAGATAAGTTTGGTGCCGCTATGGCCGCAGTGAAAGCTGATGTTGGCGGAAATCTCCAGGTAAGACACGTCAATTAATTTTGGGAGAAATAACTTCTATGTCTTATGAATTAACCTCTCAAGCATACAAACTTTTTTTCCCCTGATTTATGAGACATGTCCATTTTCCTTGTAGAGAATGGAGAAGAAATATTTGTCGAGTCCTTCTGAATTCAACCTTTTGTACAGTTTGGTACGTGCAGAAGTTGCATCCAAAACAGCAAAATCATCCTCTAGTTGCACCAACGCGCTTCTTTGGTTGACGAGGTATGCGAAAGTCAGGACAACGAAAAAGTTATCAGAATAATCTGCCTTCGAGATTACACAGATTTTAATGAACCTCGTGGATGAACGTGACTTTAATTTTTCCAGTTCTCCTGTACATGATCACTGATCAATCAAATATTGAAGCGATTCATGCTAACACCCACGTTACCTGAATTCTTTCAGGGCCATGGTTTTTTGGTGGAACTGTTTCACGACCTGCTCGATCATCTGGACTGGTCAATGACACAGGCCTGCACTAATGCCTACGGCAAGAGTCTGAAGAAGTGGCACAACTGGCTTGCTACTTCAAGTTTCTCTGTAATGCTTCTTGTACCAACAATTCTCTGTTGATATAATCTGAAGATTTGAGGACTTGACATGAATTTATCAGTCTATCTTTTGGAGAATGTAACGTTGTAATTGCTTGGGAGTGACAGGTTGCAATGAAGCTTGTTCCAGACAGGAAAAAGTTCCTGGAAGTGGTTGGCGGTTCTGGAGATCTCACTGCTGACATGAGGTCGTTTTGTGAGAAGTATGGTCCACTTCTTCAGGAAAATCACAAGTTCTTGGTGAGAACAACTTTCCAACACATTACAAAGGCCATGTTTAGTCTGTGGTGATCTAAGTTTGCTACTTTATATCAATATTCGACTCTATAATTACAGTTGAGAATTTGAGAAAATAATACTTGAGTGCGGATACTATACTAAGGGAAAACAGTGGGTTCAAGATTCACAGTTGTGTCTTCTGATATCTCTTTTTCGTCTCTGGTTTTTGGCGCAAGAAGACTTATTTCACTCCCCTCTCATTTCAGAAGATAAAAGGCTAACGGAAGAATTATATGGTCATAATTCAAGAGTTTGATGATTTGGTTATAATGCTCATTTTTCATCTTCTCATAGTCTGATGGCTTGAATAGCACAAACACAGACATAACCTTTGGGCATGAATTTCAGTATTTAAAGTATTATTAGACTGCTGGTAATTAATGACATAATACAACATTCGATTTAATTTCAGATTGCCAGCAAATGCAATTATATAGTCTCTTGATTAATTTCTTCATGTGCTTTTAATCAAATTCTTCGATGCAGGCAAGTGTTGGTCTAGACAATATGAAGGGCAGCTGATTGGAGAGCTTCAGATGGTGACCCTGCTCAAACTCTTCCTTATCTCTTCTTGTTTGAATTAGACATACGATTATTCAATATACTGCGAAGGTACATTCTCTAGGGATTAATCGTGATCCTTTCGTTCCTTGATGACCCTTTTTGGGGGTCAAAAGTTCAATTTCTTAGTATTTGGCCATTCGAAAACCTCTCCTTGCCTGCTGATGGCGGCCCGGTTGCATGTGCACGTGCGTCATCCATGCTCTCGAGTGAGCATTGTTATGTTAAAGGGGAAAACGAACCGCTTTACTTTGCATCAGATATCAAATTTACATACAGAATTCCATTGCTTCAACATGGACATAAAAAAGATGCGTATTATTCTGCAATTAAGGAACGATGGAAAAAAGAAAAAAGGAACCAAAATGAACAGGAACAGCACGAGGTATCGGACTACAGTTCCTTACCTGAAGACTCTACAGTTTGAAGTTTCAAGATATCACAATACTCCTTGTCAAATTTACATACAAAATTTCCTTGCTTCACCAAATGCTGCATATTATTCTGCATTTACAAATGAAGAAAAAAAAAAAAAACCAAAATGAACGAGGACAGCACGAGGTATTGGAACTATAGCTCCTTACCTGAAATATCTACAGTTGGAAGGTTCAAGCTATCACAAATACTCTGAGCTCAGCTCTGTCTCCTCTAGTTATACGCATATCAGAATCAAGATATGTGACTTCAAACTCGCCGCTTCCTGTGGCCGGAGGCCTTAGTGCATCCGGTAACCTAGGTATCTCAAATGGTGGGAGTTGTGATAAGTTCCCCGTCGTCTTCACAGTTGTTTTCTCAAACGTTATCTTGATCTTTGCAGATCCTATAAAGGACAGATTACCAGCTGATCAGGAAATGGGTTTTGCATATAGGCTAGTGATTCTAAATTGGGAACTGCATTACTAAAAATAAGATGCAAGCCGAAGCAGTGACAAACCAATGAGTTCGAATTTGTGGGCAAGTGTGGCTGTTACTTCAACAGGAGGGAGTGGCCATGGTGCACCTAACTCGAGATCCACTATGTTATCAAAGTCTTTGCTCAAGACATCAATCCGTTGGAAGACCTGACGAAATTCCAGGAGAGAAGAAACAAGATGAATGAGTAGATGGGACAAGATATTAGAGTGGGAAGTACAAAAAGTGAAGTTACAATGAGTGATGAAATCATATTTCCAACGAGACAGCAAGATAGAACGATTTACAAAACCCAGATTTCCACTATCCTTTTTACAAAATATTTGACAAGGAAACTGCTTGCAAAAGGGAAAATGTATCTCATAAGGTGGCTAATATACAGCTTTTGCCCATTGTGTTTGAGGAAATGCAATGACAAACCCTACAGCAACCTCAAAGTTGTGAAAACAATTTACCAGCTAAAACAGAGATATGCTGAAGCAGGCCAAAGAACTCATGGAAAACGAGTGCAGCACACCTGACCAAGAGTTATGGGAAGAAGCCTTCCAGTGGGAGGTCCAGGACGGCTGCCACCTAGAGTACGAGACGAGAATGCACTGCTATATATCAGCTTCCATCGACCCTGAAGCTTCTCAAGATCAGCCGAAAGGTCCACAAGTCCTCCAGCATCTTCAACCTCCTTCGCAGCAGCCTCTGCCTTCTGTATATCTTCTTCGCTCGCAGCGAGCCCTCTGTTCAGACCAGAGACAGCACTCTGCAATTGTCAGGAAATGTCGTGCGTCAATGATAGATGTTTTATGACACGTTTAACTGGACATGAAGGGTTTAAAACTAATCAGTAGGCCAAAGACCACGTTCATTTTGTATGCATGTCAGCTTCTTTTGGGATCAACCATTCAAAACTTATATAAATTAACAGAGGACTAAATGATACTTGCAAAGACATATTATACTCAACAACAATGTGCACTAATTTCCCACAGCTTAAACATTTGGGGATTTGTGAACTCATTTGTGACAGCTTAAGCCTCCGGACAAAACGTCATCTATGCCTATGAAGCTTCTTAAAAGCTCCAAAGTGAATTGCTGTTGCTGTCTTTTGTCTATGCCCATATTAAATATTTCAAGGCTAAATACGATGACAGCAAGAATCAAACCAGTCCATTTGCAGAACATTTTGCCGTTGTGAATTCTAGAAGACAGCTGATGATCCTGCAAGTGCTATGGTCACAGGCTAACCGACACGAACTCCTATTTCATTTGCCATTTGGTCAAGTTCAGAACTTGGCCAAGCCCAAAAAAATTCAAACAGGAATCCCCACCTGATATCCCAGAAAGTGATGAACTGATTTATAAACTGATTTTGCTTTGTGAATTGAGGACGGAGGTCCACATAATGCGCGGAAAACAAAAAGTCAAGATTTCTCAAAGAATAGCTAAAGAATCAGCTAGAAACAGGAAGGCAGATCAATTCCCCGCGAAAGACGACCTTAAAATGATGTCTGGTTCTACGAAGGCAGTTAGAAGCGAACGCACGACATTGGTTTCGATAGAGACCACGGAAAGCTCGGCTTCGGGACAAAAACCCAGGATCCGACGATTTGAATACGCTCATCACACGCCAAGTGATGATCAATTACTTCACTAGCTCCCGTTAACTATCCAAAACATACTACAACCCTTCAATGACTTTCCAAACCAAGCAGAAAGGACCGATTTTTTTTCCGCACCCGCAATTCAAACGCCTCGACCGAACAGAACCCAGAAGCACTCACCAGCAGTTTCAGCTTCAGAGGAGCGAGAGGCTCCGACTGGCGGGGCGGCGGGTCGAGGACAGAGACCTCATCAAGGCTCGACCGCGTCGCGAGACCCCTCTTCGCGCCGACGGAGCCTCAGAGAGAGGCGACGGCGGGTCAGAGCAGCAGCGGGGAGAGCGCGGGGGACGGAAAGGGCGGCGGAGGATGAGGAGGAAGAAGGCGGAAAGGAGGGAGAGAAGGGAGTTGGGTTCGGAAGGAGGAGGAGGCAAGAAGAAGCCATGGCTTTCTTTTTTGCTTTCTTTCTTTCTTTTTGCAGGGACTTCTCTTCCTGCAGACGAACTCCTTGTCGCTTTCTCGAGAAGACACAACTGAGAATCCGCGAGGAGAAGACGAAGAGAAAACGGTAGAGAGAGAGAGAGAGATTGATAGTGCTGTGTTTGTGGAAGATCGCAAGCCAATCACTTCGTTTATCTTTCTTTTTGTAATTTTCCTGTCATAAAACCCGAAAATTCTATAAAAAAAAATATATTGCTGAAAAATAAGATACACTGGTGGTATTGAGTGTTTTGCTTGAACAAATATTAAATTGTAAGAACAGTGACATTTCACAAAAAGGTGAGGAAGAGAAGCCATCCCGAACAAACCGAACTCCTCGCAAACCGTTCATGACCATAATACTTATGATTAATTCGACATTACAGGACACCAAAACCAGTTCATTTGATTCGCGCCTTAGCCTACAGACGTTCTAAAGGGGAGAATGGTTGATTATGATGTAGAATAATGATACGCTTAGTTGAAAACGAAATGATATTACTACATGATTTTCCTTAATTAGATGAGTCTATCCAATGTGCCTAGGATCCTATTTGTCAACCAAGCATGGAAGAGATGTCAAAATGTGATATTTGATTTATTTCTAATCAAAGGGCATGAATGAAAATCATTTCGATAAAAAATTGATTTTTGAAACAGAAATACATTTTTCTTCTATTTCTAGTCATAGATAAGTTTCTAAACAAAAATGCAAGTGTGATAATGATACAAGCGACCAATGGTGGCAGTCGACGGCAGCAACAAATGGGCAATCAGCTAGTAACAAGAACAATCGATGAGAAGATCTTAGTTTTTCACTTCTATTAGAGAATTAGAGAAATAAAAAAATTTTACTTCTTATTTCTATTCGAAACATGTTTCTAGACTAAAAATTTGTTTCAAAAATAAAAAAAACGAAATTATGTTTCAACACAGATAATTGATTCGCGAGCATAAACATTCCTATGTGGATAAGTCGTGCGTGCCCTACCCACAAAATCAGTGAGAATCATGGCATGGAAACACTAGTCTGCCCGAATCACTGTGGAAAACTATCATCACTCCAAGGCCAACTGCATATTCTCATTTCATCAAACCAATTAATGCGAAGCTTCCTCTGGTACAAGGATGGGGAAAGCAGGAAGCACGAACCGCTTCGTCAGCTGAAGTTCCTATTTATCAGCAGGTTCTGTTAAGAACTAATAGCCAGGAGTAGCAAAACTCTTCTCTAATCTTCTTTATTCCACGATCTTTTCAAAAGCAAACTTTGAAAATAGAAAATCTAAATCATATATCATATAAGCATTGGCAGAGCTCTGTTTACTTCAAGCAGATAAACCCGAGAATGACAGACTTTAACTGTCCAAAAAATGGTCAAGAAAAACAATGAAATCCCTCAACTGGCTGCTGCCTTAACTGCCTTCTCAGCCGCATCGTCTAGGTCTTTTGCTGTGATCAATGTCATCCCGCTCTCCTACAAAATTATTCACAAACGGAATCCAAAATCCAATCACCATCTTGTGCAATTATAGAAGAAGAAAACAAGGAAAGAAATCATACTTCACTCAATGATGGTGCAAGGCATTTAAGGCAAACAATGGTAAAATATATACCTTTAGTATTCTCTTTCCCTGGTCCACATTTGTGCCTTCCAGGCGAACAACCACTGGTACTTTCAAGGAAACCTGGCAACAAACAGAAAGCAGAAGCAAAGATCTCAGCACTTCTGAATTTCATATCATGCAATAAAACGCTGAAAAAGTGAAATTAGCAGCACTCGGTCTTAATATCTGGATTGGAATCATGCAATAAAATGCTGAAAAAGTGAAATTAGCAGCACTTTGTCTTAATATCTGGATTGGAATCTCCACAAGTGAATTTAAATGAGATCTTCAGGTATGTTTCTGAATTATTGGCTGTATTCAACCACACTAGTCCAACAGGCAGAGGTGCTAGTACTAAAGAAGGTACCGTGCTTGCTAGGCCTGACAACCTGTAAGCTATTACTTTTCTTTAGATTTTAAAAAATACAAAGAAGCATCACCATGGTGAACCTCTCATCAAAGGATAGGCTTCTTTTCCCCTCTCCTGGGGAATGTGGCAGAAATTTGGCTTGCTCCGAGATGGATATGAATACTAAAATCTTGGTATAGAAACATTTTGCATATCAATGAACACTTTAACTTCTCAAAGGCATCACGCTATTCCAGTGTGTTCTTTAAAAACGCATAAATGCTGAACTAAGAAACTATAAGCAGAACCATAAAGTATGCAAAATAATAAAATCGAAGCCTACAAATAGTCAGTGCGTCAAACATTGCACTTCTCACCAGTTTGGCTGCATTGACAATGCCACTTGCAATGACATCACACCTCATGATACCTCCAAATATATTGACCAAGATGGCCTTGACCTTCTCATCAGATGTCAATATCTTAAATGCTTCCACCACCTATTCGATAACAAAAGTAGGAGAAAGCAGATGATAATTCAGAGAAACTAATATGGGCAAACTGCAAAAGAGAGACTTTTAACAGAAAAAATTGCATGTAAAAAGCTGCAAAGCAACTCCAATTAAATGGAGCACCTACCATGGCTAAGGAAGCAAAATGCTCGCTAATGAACATAAAGACAAGCAACCAAATATGTTTAGCCTATGCAGGGTCTATGCGGAGTATTTCACCCCAAATACAGATATGGATCACAGCAATAAATAGAAATCATATTGATATTCATTGTTCATCAAATCAAGAATGCCGCAATGAACCCTGAATGGAGCCAAAATAGTAGAATTTCAGCAGAAACTCAAATGCTCCAATAAGCTGTGCAGTTGTACAAGATGGAAAAGAAAAACGGAAACAGTGTGATGCTTCAAAGTTATTCCAAACAATTGAATGGTTGTTCTACTCGCAGGAGGGTCTACCATGATGACTATCTTTATTCACGGTCCATCGATTAAGAATGAATTGATGAATCAGGAACCAAAAGAGCACAGCCTAAAGAGAAACCCAAAGGCTCCAATAAATTGTGCACTTACTTCGTACAAGATGCAAAATAAAAGCAGAGAAACCCTACTGCTTCAAAGTTATTATGATTAACTGAATGGTGTTCTACTTGCAGAGGGATCTAAGATTAATCATTATTAATGCTTTGGAGGAATGCTGCCTCTATATGCTATATCACAAAAAACTGAATGGCTTAATGGTTTAACATATCCTGTGCATGAGGAATGCCATCCATACAGGCTGTCCAGAAAATAGAACTTCTGAAGATGCAGTTTATTACCTGGTTCTCTGAAGCATTTCCGCCAACATCCAAGAAGTTGGCAGGAGTTCCACCATGCAACTTGATAATGTCCATAGTAGCCATTGCCAATCCAGCACCATTCACCATGCAACCAATCTCTCCATCCAAACCAATATAATTCAAATCTGCTTTTGCAGCAGCAACCTACAAATCATTGCCAAGAAATTTTAGAAACCAAAACTTGTATGTGGAACTCCTTATTCAAACTTCCTCTTCTTTCTGACTAGCAGAAGACCCATGTGAAATTAAAATGCATGCATTAACTAGTCAAATAAGTTGAACAAGTAAGCACCACATAGTAGAACAAGTATACTAACTGCAAAAACATAAGGAAAAATGCTTTCTTCTGATCACACCACATTGTGCCACCACGTTAATGCGCTACCCACTTTATTTGGACAATAAATTTGCCTTCTGCTCTTCCAACTAACCAGATTTACACCTATTTTCTATATCAAGCCAATGCTCTTATTCTCAAAGTGATTGCTTCAGATTTATAAAAAAAAAGAGACAGACAAACTAATATTTAAGACAGATGTCATAAAACAAGAGTTTGCTAATGCATCAATAGCTCCAAGCAATAGGATAAAAAAGTGTAATGTCAGTGGCAGAATATATATTAAAGTCAAACCTCTCGAGGGTCTTCTTGAGTGGGATCACGGTAAGCAAAAATCTCCTTCTGACGGTATGCAGCATTGTCATCAAAGTTCAATTTTGCATCAGCAGCAACCAATTGGCTATCAGAAGTCTCTGCAAGGGGGTTAATCTGCAAAACAGAAAATCAATTCATGAAGTACCAAATGTACCAATTCTTTGTCTTTTAATAAGTGGAGAGTATGATTAGTTTCTAACAAGGAAAAGAAGAAAAATATGCATACCTCTAACAACGTACAGTCACATGCACAGAAAAGCTCATACAATTTTTTCACTTGCTCAATAGCCGCCTTTTTATCTGCAGCCTTTAAGGCTAAACCATCAACCACCTTGGCAGCATCTTCATCGGTGATTCCTTGGAAGACATCAATTGGTACCTATATGAAAGAACAAGTCCCATCAGAAGAGGACAAATGAAGCAGAGGGAAATGCTGACATATATCTAAGAAGAATAGGAAATTAAACCTTTATTATCATGTCCGGATATTTCTCAGCAAGATCTTCAATGCTGGTTCCTCCCTTACTGCAGGCAATTATAATCTGCAAAATAAAGAATGAGTGAGCTATAGATGTGCAAACAGAGGAAGCAAATCATCCTCGACAAAAACTCAAAAAAAGATATGCAATAAATGCATGAGAGCAGTAAATAGGAAGAAAAGGAAATAATTTTCTCATCCAGGGAAAAACTAAAGCCACACAAGAGGACCTGACTGCACGGTCTTGCAGCTTCTTAGCCTCGAATGACTACTAGGAAAATGCAGCAAACCAAACATTCGCATAGAAGTTTGAACCGAAACTTTGAGGCAAATACCATTGTTCCATATCATCAAACAACAGCCAAGCTTTACCACTAAACACAGTCGGTTCCATGGATTAAAGCAATATTCTATTTTTTGCCAACAAAAAATATCATAAATACAAAAGTATCTTCGATAAAAGACACAATCAAATAAGTATGCAGATGCAAATATATATTTGTGCATATGCATAAACAATTGTCTGAATGTATGTGAAACAAAATTTTCCCCTATATATGGTTCACGATGCAAGTACGTGGGCTTCAAAATCGATATCTCCAACTTTCTATTGTTTATCCACAGAAACCTCCCTTTCCTTTTTCTTTTTTGCCCATATTTCGTGACAGTTTTGTCTTTCCTAAAAGATGCCTTTATCTTTTCAATGCCACATGCGTATTTAGCATGCAACTATTTTTTCCTTTGAACTTATCTGTTCTTTCTACCTCCTCTTTATTTGCCCCCTTCAAAACTATAACTAGACTACCTGATCCCACAATGATCATCATCTGCGAGAAGGTTGTTGCCATATCACTTGACATCACTCATAAAGGTAACAAAGTCAACTAGATCACCTGGTGCTCAAAATCAGACAAGTCAACTATGGTATGTCTAAATTTGATGACTCAGTTTACCTAAAAAGTTAACATTTGACATGGATCCTATGCCACTCTTCACCATTCAATTACAAAGTTATCAACTATAGAAAACATTATAAATAAAGCCATTTCAGTACACATAGTTTCAAACCCTTGACTAGATTAACATCCTGTGATGACTATCAACTTTGTATGTAAGCACAAGGTCAAAGAATTAAAGCAACAGTTGCATAACATTTCTTCATATTGAGTAAAACAGTTCTCCAAGAAACAGGATGTATTGTAAGAATTACGCAGGATTATTTTTTGGAACAAACAGTAAGATGCAAAATTCCAGTTATTCACATAAAACAGTTCTTCATATAATTAATGAAAGAAAGGAGGCAATGCGAGAACGATAAAATAGTCATGATAGTGATGTGAGAAATAGTAAAAAAAAAACCATATATGGCAGGATCCTTTAGGAACAAATGGCTGTATATCTCAGCCAATGGAAGGGAGAAAAGGAATACTAAAGAATACACAGGGAGTCAAAGACATACAGGGCCAGCAGTTTTCCGATCCAGAGTGATGGCAAAGTACATCTCATTGATAAGAGAAAGCTTTTCACATATGTAAACCTGCAGGAACAAACAGTGAAGTCATGATAAATGGGAGATGCAGAATCACGAAGCAATTGAAAAGAGAAGTGCTTGAGACAGGCCCAAAACAAGAGAATACAGAACCTATAACACGAAACAGTAGGAAAGAGCTCAAATTTGTTAGAATATGAATTAAATATCTAAAACAGAAAAGAGAAGCAAGTTCATTAGCCAGGTCTTAATTGTCACCTGCAATATATCTGGGGATGCCCCAGAATAAAAATGACAAACCTGAAAATGCTGACTGAACTGATGGAGTCAAACCAAGAAATTTAGTTTTTCCATGTTCAATTTTGTTTTAAGCCAAAATTAGGTCTAATTCAGTTCATCAGGTGTAGTCCACAACAGAAACCAGAGAGAATATACATATATGCCTTTCTGGGGCCATTCTTTATCTTAACAGGCATAAAACTACACATTCATTACTCAACCTAATATCTTTGATTATACAAGACAGGTCGTGCCAAAGAAAGATTAGGCACCATAACCAAAGTAAAGTGTTGAATCTGCTCTCTCAGATCATGCATGGCACCACAACAAGGTCTTCTAATACATTAAAGAGACATGGCTTAAAACCATGCCTTCATGTGTATATATTGTTTTCTGCTTAATTTGTTTTATTTTTGCCTTTCGCTGTTCTTGCTTAGCTACAAAACCAGAAAGAAGCAAATCAAACCAGAGTGAACCTACTATTCTGTGTGGTTTAACCCCATGGCTTCCATGTATCCAGTTCAGTTTTGGGTTAAATGGTAAGAGACCCAGCGAGGACTATAGCAAAGTCCATATCCAATCAGCTTCTTTACATTCCCCATACATCTGTCTTTTCATAAGAATCAATTTCCCATTCTCATAGTAACCAACAGCCTAACTGGATTAAGGCCTCCAACCCGGAAAAGATAATTTAAAGGTTAAAAGAAATAAAATAAAATAAAATAAAAAGCTACCCACCAACTCATTAGTCTATTTTTGTCATAGAAAAGCGGAAACACCCTAAACAAACACTCACTATAGGAAACTTTTGACTTTTAGTTTTCTATGCTGCAATGGTACTTCCGGACGTTAACCCATAGAACAAATTTGAAATTATTTAAAAAAAAAAAAAAAAAAAAAAAAAAAAAAGCCCTATAAATGTGGCCAAAAAGAACAAGTATGTTGACACTCAAAATTGATTATGCCTGACCTTGCTGACAACTTTCCCTTGAGGCCCAGTTTGTTTGGTCACAAGTATCTGTCCAAGCATCTTCCCTGCAACCAATGAATTTTCATGCTGAGAAGCATCATTATATACAGCAGAAAGGCAATAACAAACTTTAAACGATTTCTATGCTAAAAACATTATCATATACGCCAGAGGCCAAAATTAAACCCAGTTATCATCTACAATTTTTCTTTCAAGACTAAATTTATGATATTTCTTGAGTAGTATTTCAACCAAATTATCCACATGGGGATTTAACCTTACTAAATCCACATATTAATAGTTCAAATTTCTCTTGGAAAACCTAACATTTTGTTCGAAAAGCCCTTATAAGGAGCACCAAAGTGTCATCTTCTCCATTTTCCCATGTCTATAGTTAGTTGTCACTTCTACAGGAATGCCCACTCCTTTCACCCATGTTTGGTTACTGGGGAGTTGATATTCCATTTCACCATAAGCTTCTTCCGTTTCCTTCACACACTTCCAAGTGTGCCCTCACAGTTCTATACTCATAATTAATTCAACGATAATCTGGATACTTTATTACTTCCTTCTCATTCTCAAGTTATTCTTTATCGCAAGCAAACAAGGAAATTGGATGCTCATTCAACTCCATTCCTCTTTGACCAAAAAAAAAACTCCATTACTCCTCTCATTCCATTTCCTAACTCAATTCCATTCAATTGAATCAAATCAAGTCTAAGTGTAGTTCTCAAGCAATTTGGGCCCACTGAAGCCATACACCGTAAATTTCAGAAGACATGCTCTTTTCTTGAAGAATGGTTCCATACCAGCTATTTGGTCAGCCTCATCAGCCTTGACAATATGCACTCCACCTTTTAGCCCATTCTTGAATGTACCCAATCCTCTTCCACCAGCAAGTATTTGGCTTTTGACAACTAACTGCCAAAGAAAGTGCAAACATGAAGAATTCAGACTGTCGTTCAGGCCCTCTTGGCCCAGGTTAGCAGTTTCTGTTATTTACAATACCTCCTTTTCATTAGGAAATACTTCCTGGATTGCCTTCTTGATCTCCTCCGCGGAAGAAACGGCAACGCCCTTCGGGACATTAACGCCGTATTTGCTCATTAACTCAGCACCCTGAACTCAAGGTAAACAAAGCCCGTGTCAGGCAGCAGATTAAAAAGCATTAAGGAAGCATGCCCAACTAATTGGTGTAAGCCAACTGCACATGAAGAAAAGCAAAACTACCGCATCGAGCATCCACAAGGTATTTCCTATAAGCCGACACATCATTCAAGGATCAGGTAGGTCGATCACAAAACCACGATTTATAAAATCAGATCAAATCTCTCTAACCCCCCGAAAACGCAGTATTTCAACAATGAGCAGGTCCACGAGCTCGTCCACCACTCCATCAAAATCAGAAACAGACACAACCGCGATCAGGGCAGACTCCGGAGCCGTCAAAGGATAAAAGCGCAAAAAATCGCGGCATTTCCCGAAGCAGCAAGAATCGCCATCCAACAACAAGCGCTCATTCCTCTCGCTAGACGAAATGCAAATAACATCAGATACTCGGAATCGAACGCCGCGGACGCAATCTCGAGCCTGAAGATCCAGCTTCTCCGGAGAGACGCGAATCCGTCGCCGAACGACGTCGCTCGAGGTGGATCACGCGAGGGGGGAGGGGAGGGAGGGAGAGAGAGACCTGGTACTCGTGGATGTTGAGGCGGCGGAGCTGGTGGTGCTGGGGCTTGCCGGCCACCGTGAGGGCGTTGGAGGCCAGCCTCTTCAGCAACGCTCGCACCATTTTTCCGGTCGATCGGCGAGGGAGGCGGATGGGAAACCCTAGAGGAGGAGTCTCGCGGCGGAGGAGATTCGGAGATTCTCCCTCCTCTCTTCTCTTTCTCTTCTCTTTGATTTTTGAGCAGAGAAGACAGAGAAAAACAAGGGTTGACGCAGAGACAGAGAAAGAGAGAGAAAGCATACGCCGATCGACGCTCGCGGGAGGGCAAGCTACCATTTTTTCTTCTTTTTTCATTTTTTTTATTTTTTTATTTTTATTTTTCTTTCTACCCCTAAAAATCAAATGTTCTTTATTTCTTCTTCATAGCAACTTGACATTTTTGGGACCAAAAACAACTTGAAATTCCAATTTTAATGGTAATTGGTTTACTGTGAGATATAATGGCACAAATAATCCCTAAATTTTGATTCAATTCAATATGATCTATGAACTTTAAGTCAATGTGCAATATTCCATTAATTCAAATTCAAAGACAACATTGAATATTAAACAAATTAAAAGTTCAAGAATTATATTGCAAACAAAAAGTTCAGGGACCATTTTATGACTTCCCTTGATTGGTATTTGTAGTTTTTGTTTCTTTTTATCTTCTCTACATGAGGGTATTAGATGGGTGAGTCCACATTTTGTATTGATGATCTCCATATTATAGTGTATTAGTCCATATATCTATATCTATATGCCCATATGGACGTTTCCTAGTTACCCCTAAATTAAATAATAGGAAGTTCCGTATATGGCATGATTATAATTAATACCACATCTTAAAACTGAACCACTCCTTCCTCTAGGGACGATTACCCAGGAAGGCACAAGGAAAATTAAGTGAATTCTTCAATTCTTTGTTCATTGAGTTATAGTTTAATAAATTAGACCAAGCTCTTCTTCTTACCAACAGAGACATTATCCCTCCAAATATTGTAATATTTGAAGGAATTTATCATATTAATGTTTCTTGGTTCCATCATGTGCTTCTCTGGTCCACACAAGGAAAGCCGACTTATATCTTCGATTGATTTCTTTTAATCCTTTAGTTGCGAGATAAAAGAGTTTGAGAACCAAGGGGAATTGCAGGTATTGATAGCTTCCTAGTGTGGAACATTGCGTTGTATATTTATTTTAGATGTCTTCATTTATTTTTTTCCTTAAGTTTGTTGTTTCTTTAAAATGTGGATATTTTTTGAATTATTTGGAGTTACTTTTACTTTTAACGATTGACTTTATAAAAGTTTGTGACTCCCGCATTTTGGTTTTTTTGGCATAATATCCTTAAAACCACCAGAACTGTCTTATAATGATGTATCAATTCTTATTATTATTTTTTATAATTTTCTAAAAGATTAATAAAATAAAAAAAAAGTTTCTTCTGATTTTTCAAAGTTGTAAGTATAATATGATTTGAATTTTGAAATTTAATTACTTTTATTTTAACTTAAAAAGTGTGACATTTGGTCGCGAAATTCCCAGATCTTTAAAAGACATACAAAAGTAGGACACTCAAGTTTTTTGTAAATTTTATAATAAAGTATTTTTTTAATTATAATGATAAATTAATGTAGTTAATTAGAGGAAGATTTAAGTCCACCCTAATCGGCCCATGATATTGTTTACCAGAGAAAAAGTTGAATCGCCATAGAGAGCTAAAATGAGCATTTCCTCATGACATGAAAAGGTTTGGTGCTTTCTAGCATGCCATCTTTCCATTTTTTTATTTTTATGAACTTGTTACCATCACATGGATATCAATATTTGCTCAAATTAATCTAGCCATTTAGAGATGTGCTATTGAGACTTGAAAGTTGATATATTTTCATTGCTGAAAAGTGTTTTCAATTTTGTCTCGCAATATGGAGTAAGGAGGAAGATGCACATTAGCGTAGTTCCGATAGGCATTCTATCTTCAGAGTTTTGCCACGTATTGCTTTCGTCTAATTTACATTAAAGTTTGAACATGAATCTTATGTTCCCTTTATTGAGGAGTTCATCTATTTTTGTCATTTTTAGATGACAAAAAATTGGTTCTTAATTATAGTTTAATTTTTGCCACTTACTTTAATTCTCTAGATTCTTTATTTATTTATTTTTTTAATCAATTTCCCCAATGAATATGAAATCCTGGGCAGTGCATGGAAAAAGGGTTTAGTTTGAGTACAGTTCTAAAACTACTGCATTAATGCTAATATTGTCATCATGTAGGACTTTTTTGTCTGTATTTACATATTCAAGTCAAATCTGTCATTTGTCCTTTTTTTTCTTGTATTTCCTATTAAAGCCCTTAGATTTTTTTTTCCTA
Source organism: Eucalyptus tenuipes (assembly GCA_014182365.1). Lineage (NCBI taxonomy): Eukaryota > Viridiplantae > Streptophyta > Magnoliopsida > Myrtales > Myrtaceae > Eucalyptus > Eucalyptus tenuipes. Next base: position 3,915,910 of record CM024544.1, on the reverse strand, counting down.
AATTCTAATTGAAGAGGAGAAAGGGTAAAATCGACATAAGAAAAAGGATAAAAAAGGTAAAACGAAGAAATTAATTACCCACTTGCTACTAAGAAAGTGCACATGGTAAGATTACTTGATAGTTTTATATTTCCTTGCTCTCTATATAAGAAATTTAGAATTCTTCTCTCATTTTCTTTTAATTGTGAATTGTAAATAAATGTTTGCTTTCTCAATCATTGGGCAAATAGTAAAACTCAACTAATATTTATTTATTTGAGAAATGATTATGTTACATTTTTTTAATATATTGTGAGAATAACAATTTATTCATGATCACAAAAAATCAATAACAAATAATTATAAATTGTTGTGGAGTCTATTTCTTCAAGAATATACCATTTACAACAAGATGTTGTTCTCATAGTAGCTCAAAAATTGTTATGCTAGCAAAGTCCTATTTATTCTAAAAAAGAATTTGTATAGTATGAGTTAAAAGAAATAAATGTCAAGTTCTTCCCAAAGTGCATGAGAAGAAATTGGCAATCAAGCTAGGTAGTCATTTGAGGTAGCATGAAAAGGCCATGAAAGGCCAAAGGGCAAACACCAAACAGACGAAACCCTAAAGCTTTCGTTTCCATGTTGGCGACGTTTGCATGCAAGCTGCCACTTTGGCAAATGAAATCTCTAGGATTGAAAGTTCGACACTCAAAAGAGACAATACGTTGCGTCAACAACAACGTGAAACGTACAAATTGTTGACCTATTCAAAGTTAAAAAAAATTAGGAAATTAACACTCCATTCCTTTCTTCTTGCACTAGGATGTGGCGGCACCAGATGAAAGCACAACTCTTGATGCCCAAATTCTTGACCATCCGGTTGTGCAAAATTCCTGATCATGTTGGCTGATTGTCAAGGAATCATCCCTCCATGTGATTTAGCTCTGAGAGGGTTCATTTCGCGGAAGGGAAGCGGAACCGTCTTCACCGCTCTGAACTTTCTCACGTTGTTCAAGTGTTCGTTCTCCAATCTGTACAAGGGAAGTAGCAAACGAAAATTCAATTGCCGAATTGAGTACCTCTGTCTCAGGCTAAAACATATAAAAATTGCATGATTTGTATCTACCGTCTCTGCGTATAAAACAGAGAGAGCTTGTACCTGTAAAAATTCCAATGACCACGTCGAATGACTTCCAAAGAAGCCAAGAAGAAATCCAGCAACCTCGACTCGACTGCTCCGACATTAAAGCTCAGCACTGTCTCCACCCATGCAACCCTCAAAACTACATTCAAAGCCTGCAAATGGATTTGGTTTTCTCCATTAGAAACTTCTCAGGGCTAATTCATTTTAGAAAATATGCAGTAATACACAATGCGGGTGTCTATGCCATAAACCCTAGGGTTTGCATTGTTCCTTTCAAATGTTTTGTCTCACTTCTATCGCAATGCAAGTTCAATCCATACAGTTGTTTAGTTCATTCTCAGAGAGAGAGAGAGAGAGAGAGAGAGAGAGAGAGAGAGACTTACAATGGAGATGTAATAGATGCTCTTACGCTTGAGAACCAAGTCATCCCTCAACAACAGGTTTCTCGATTTCGGGTTGAGAAACCCCCAATCCTTGACGAAATCCCAGTACAACTGATACACGGTGGCCGTCACGGAGGTCGCCAGGACCATCCCGAACCAGAGATGATCGGGGTGCGTCATGTACATCATCCTTGCCCCAGCCGCCACCATCGCCGACACGTACTTCCCCATGTTAGCCAGATGGTCCGTGTTGCGTTCGTCGAACCACCTCCTAGCGCACTGTTAAGGGAAGCAATTAGAAGGGTCACTACATAAGTTGCGAGATGTAGATCATAATTAGCTAAAGAAAAGGATCTTGGTTTTTTTTTTTTTACTTACATATTTTTCGTAAGGAATTATATCATCTAAAATAGGATCTTAATATTAATTACCTGCATGGCACGCCAATAATAAGGCAAGAATGAAATGAAGTAAGCAAGTTCTCTATATTGCCTTCCCGATATGCACGTTTCTTGCTGGGTCTTGAAAATTCTGGCCAAGATGTAGCAAGCCGTGGACTCTATGTGCCTTAGCAATGGGATCTACAAGCATAAAGAAAATGACTCACAAAATGAAAATATTTTCGATTTTCTATTCGTCACTTGAGCTTTGTTTGAAAGGAAACTGTTTTTGAAAAGTTATTTTTCGACATTCCGATAATTGGATGGCAGAAAATTAATCGAATTACGGAAAATGTCTTTCATGAATTGAAAACAAGCTTAGATTTGGGAAAAATAACTTCCCCTTTTAGCAAGCAAAAAAGTCACCCTCTATAAATCGTTAAACAATTGAAAATTAACCGTTTTCCTTATAAATGATTTTCATGAGAAATATCTCTTTTATCATAAAATTTCAGTAAAACAAATACAACACATGCATCCTTAATTCCCCAGGACAAGTAATAATGTCGTGTAGTCGATTACCTGGCTAGTGAGTTGATCAGCCAAAAAAACGTCAACCATCGGAACCTGCACTCAACGAGTTAGAAAACTCATTTAGTCAGTGACATTAGAGGAGAACTAAGGTGGAGAGAGAGAGAGAGAGAGAGAGAGAGAGAGAGAGAGAGAGAGAGAGAGAGAGATTTTAGGGTTTTGAGTTTTGGGATTAGGTAAATTCAACAACAAACAGGGGCAAGAGGCAATTTGGTTAGTTTGGGATAGGGGCTCTACATATTATGCCACTCCCGACTAAATTTGAGATTAGGAAAATTGACTAGGTATCAGTCATTACAACTTGCTCTGTCACTCCCTCTCGATTATTTTCTGAGAAACAAGCCTATTTTTCCCCAAATGTTAATCTGTTAGGTAGTAAATTAACACCGAATTACACAAAATCATTGTACCTTTAATTTTGAACTCTTAAAAATGTGTCGATGATACATTCAGATTAAACAAGGGTGAAATATACAATTAATTTGCTAAGCGGCAATGAGGCGGTGTTGTCGAATCATGATTTAACACAACTTCCGAATGTAAAAGTAAGTAAAAAAAGTTATTTAAGAAAGAGGCATTAATATTAAGTACCTTATAAAATGGAGAGAAAATTATATTTCGCATTCCACGAATGAAGCAATATCGAGTTGAGCGATAGAATATGTGAATCGGGCAAACCAGCACGGCGAAGAAAATCTGTGCATATTCCATAAAACCAATAAAAGGTCATTAATTGCCACCATATATCTTGTAACCTAAGGTTCACAACGTGAAATCAATATAACACAATGTTAACTTAAGTGATTTTCTAGTGGGGGAAAAATGATGGGGCATCGAGGATATGAAGCTAAATGCTAACCAGAAGGGGGACCCAATGGATTGCGTCAACCAGGATCGGCGAGACGCTACTGTCCCGCAGGAGAAGGTGGACGATCATGGCGCCGACCACAGTGGTCATGAAGGTCATGGAGAGGAGGAAGGCGTCGCTGTACTCGAGGGCGGTGCTCGACGAGAACTCGAATATGAAGTTGTGGTTGATCCTCGTGCTCTTCCACAGGAACAGATTGCATCCGTACACGAACAGGTGCAAGCTCCCCAAGATGAAAATACTGCCCGAAAATGGGTCCAAACCAGAGAGCATGAGATAGATCGAATTTTGCCCGAATTGGAATTGTAATTGTACAGGGAAAACATGGATCACCTAAAGACAGGGTAGACAGTTTCTATGTAGACCATGTCCGGGGTGGGATTGAAAATACCAGTTACGTGTAACCAAATTGCGTATATGGTAAAAAATGTCAAAAAAGACGCGGCGGACAAACCTGCAACACAATAGGTTAATTTAGTCAAATTTCAATTCGATTGGCATGGAAAAAAAAAACCATATATTCGTTTACTTGAAGGGTCATAAAGGTTTGATAATCAAATAAGCACCAGAAATTTGTTTTTTCCATAAAAAATCAAGGGCAAAATTCGCTGTCTCAGTCGTTTGTTAACTATACAATCACCATATTAATATATAATACGATGAGAGAGAGAGAGAGAGAGAGTTAGAAATTAGAATTACCAACAAAGAGAGTGCTTCTGTAAGAATCTTTGTTGTGCTGGGGCTTCAAGAACATCATCGCTGTTTTTCTGTCATTGTTGGCGAAGTGCTTTGTGACTGTAGACTCCACTTCATTTATTAACCTCACCACCTAATTATCAAATCAAACATAATCTAATCTATTGACACTTAAATTATGACTAAATATTTATAACCAAAAATTGCACAGAAAATTAAGGATCAAGGTCCTAATAAAAATAATTTTCGTTTCATCAAGGTGTTAATTTTTATTTGCATCTATTAAGTTTTATTTTCTATTATCTCCTCTTATTTTACCGCATTTGGAATAAAAAAAGGGAAGAAATGCATGGGGACTGAGCTTGGCTCTAGCCACCCCTTTTTCCACAGGTGGGCGGCTGAGAGGATGCCGGTTCGGTTGCACCAAGGCCAGTTGGCATGTCGAGGACCGACGGTCCAAGCACCTCCATCGACCGGCCTCCTAGGCAAAAGACATGAAGAGAGAGAGAGAGGCAGAGAGATCTGGGGGGCTTCTTCGGAGAGACATCCAAGGAGCCCGATCGATCTTAGCTAGCGAAAGAAATCGGGAGTGAGAGAGAGAGAGAGAGAGAGAGAGAGAGGGAGTTCGAGCAGAGATGAGAGTGAGTGGTGAGGTGAAGTCGCCGATCGCCGGCACGCCTCGTGCATGTGCTGCCGTTGCCCGGTCCGAGCGAGTTCCGGCCTTCCTCGTGCATGTGCTGTGGTTTCGAGGTCTAGTCCTATGATTGCCGTGAGAGTTTCGACTCGACTCCCGGCGCGGTCGTTCGCGTTTCTCACCCCACGGACGACCGCACGTTGCCCGTTTGCTCAGGTGCACGCTCGCGTTCTTCGTTTTCGGTCGAGGCGTGCCGTGTGCCGTTCATACCATGCTGAAGTTGGCCCCTGCGTATGCATTGTGGACCGGCCATGAAATGCCTGAGGAGGATTGGTGCGTTGCTCGTTGGACGCGTCTTGCCACGTCGTGTTTCCGCAAAAACGATCGGTTCTCGGCCGGCAAAGTTGAAGGGTTGTGGCGACGGTCGCGGCCATGGACGACGGCCGCGTGACGGATGGTTACGGCTCTGACGGTGCCCAAGTTTTTTCTCTTGAAATATATTATGCTGCCGTTTTCTCAGCGTTTGAGCTGACGGGTCTTCTCGGTCCGTCGGAAGTTGGAGTTCGCATATTCTCGTTCATATTCTTGGAGGGCGGCAGGGTGAGCGGGTCTCGCGTGGGGAGGAAACAAAAAATAAAAGGGAATGAAAAGAAAGGAAAAAGGAAAGAAAACGGAAGGGGAAGGGGCGACATTATTATAGAATAAAAAGGGTCTCTTCTGCCTCTCTCGGTCAACAAAGTAGGGCTAGTCTCTTCTAGTCTGCAACGTGCAGGAAAGTGAGGTGAGAGAGAGAAAGTGAGGGCAGCAAATCTACTGGTCTGCAACGTGCAGGGTCGGTCGGGCCGGATCCCGGTCGGGCCGGCTTGCGGGTCTCACTGACCCGGGTCAGCTTTTTTAATAATTAAAAAATAGCCAAAAAAATCCAAAAATGATTCACATTTTCCAAAAAAAAAAAATCAGAAAAATGCCTAAACTATGGTTTTTATTCTCCACAAATGCACGGAAAATCCTTGAAAATCAGGGTTTAGACAAAATTAGGCATTAGAAGGGCATTAATTGATTAACTAGTGCAATCGAGTCTTCTTTCCCTAGTTGTTAAAATATTTCTCTCAATATTTTACTTGGATTTTTAATAGACCCACCTTAAGTCGATTAGTAAAGACTCTTATTTGAAATTAACTTGCCGGTTAAAGAAACTCAAATCATAAGTTGTGAATGATATGCATGGGAGAGCCTAGGTTAAGCTTAATACTTAGCAAGCCATTAGTCATTAAGGGCATTAAAAAGGGAGGGCGTGATATAATCATATTCATTTACCTTAATAAAAAGTGAAAAGCATCATAGAAAGTCGAATTTTATATACCTTGTTTGAACTTACGAAATGTGATTCTCTCACTTTTTTTAGATAACTTGCCGATGCCCGTCTCTTTGTCACCTTCATTCAATAAAATCCTCCATTTTAGTTTAAATTTTTTTAATCCAAGTAAATCGTGCAGGCACTCAGGCTCTGCTTGTTTAAAAGTATTATCCGAATTAGGAAAATGTTTTAGTCCCAAAAGTTTTTGGCTCAGACCTTACCTTGTCAAATTTCTTGAGTACCTTAGTGAAAGCCATCATATTCAAGGAGCTGCCCAAGAAAGCAAATTAATATCAGGCCCTACGTGGATAATATGTTCGAAAAAATCACACAAAATCATATTTTATATTTACGCATGAAACCCTGAATTGAGTGTGACCTATATGCAACATTCTCCAATTAGGCAAGCTATCTTATGATAGCCTTGTTAATATCAATTAAAACAGATCAATTCGGGGTGCTATAAGATATGGTTTTTGAAGTAATGCCCAGGATATTAGTACTAACTGCAGAGTTATTAATTAAATTAATCAAATGATATGACAAACTAATGAGTGGAGTCTGTCGTGTATTTTGGTAAAGTGATCTTATTATAGATAATACTTGTTACCTGTAAGTTTTGAGTAGACCAAGGCCTCTGTACAGCTCCACAAAAGCCCCTCTAATCATCTCCTCAGCGTACTGGATCTTCTTCCTGTTGATGAAATCTGCTACTCCGTCTTTCCTTGGGGGGTTCGCCAAACATTCCCACAGCATTGATGCCACGGCCATTATCATCCAAGTCGGCCTTTTTGGCCCCACGAAACTTACCCCTTCCTCTCGAGCACATTGGTCACATAGTCCGTCATCTCCGGCGTTCCTGTGGGGGTTTGAAGCAATTCCGTCGGGGGCTCTATGGCAAGACGACGTAGAAAAGAGTCCCATTTACTTGCACCTACAAATTTCGTTACCAATAATAATAGAGTGAAAAATATGAGGATGATCATCAATCGATTTTTAATTAAGTAATTTTTACGTTATAGTTAATACTTGAAATAAAAAAACTAATATGTATCTCATAGATGAATAGAAAGATCAAAGACATAGAGCTGAATCAATCTCAGCCCTCGGATCATGCGGGTCCATGTGGGACTCGTGATATCTAATGACTGAGACAGAAAAAGCTTGTATAATCCGAATGCATGTGAGAATTTTTCCTATCAAGTACATCATCTTACACTCCCTTTGAAAATATGCATGACATTAAGGATCGACTGCGCACCATTTAATTTGTCAAAAAGAAAACTTCTACCTCATCGTTCGTGAGGTCAACAACGTTTGCTCCTCCTCCTCCTCCCCTCTCTCTTTCTCTTTCGTGATTTGTGATGATGACGATGACATGGTTTTCTCTCTTTCGTTTGTGACTGAGTTTTGCTAATATAATAATTATTGGAGTACTAGGAGAATAATTATTTATTGTAAGCCAAATTTTTTTGAATAAGTGGATCCAACAACAATCTATAATTATTTGTGATTTGATTTTTTATGATTTAGAATATATCGTTATTCACACAGTATATTAAAGACTGTTACGTAATCATTTTTCATCGTGATTTGTGATGATGATGATGGTTTCGGAACTTATTGTGACGGGCCAATTTAATTACAAACCCACGTCACAAGGTCAGCAATGCTCAGTCTATAAATTGCAACTTAATTTCACTGTACTTTGACTTTTCCTCTATGGAGAAAACTATGTCCAACCCTAATCATTCTAGATTTGTTCATAATTATATCTACTAAACAAGAAAGTACGCTCACGCAACGGAAAACTCACCTGAAAAATTGGATGTGCCCTTGGAGGATGGCCATGAAGAGTGCGGAGAGGCTATGGCGCTCGCCGCATTGAGCCCCGGAGAATTTTTCCGGCGCTCCCCGTTGCTGGGCATATGCTTGAGGTCCAGGAGAATTTGGAGCTGCTTACGGAGTGCATCTCCTCTCTCAAGAAATTCATCCTCTCTTGACTTATGGAACTGGTTCACCTTGCTGAGCTCCTCATTCACCCTCCCGAGAAATATGTTTACCTAATTTTACGAATAATATAGGAAACATTTATACTCAGCAGACAGCAGGTAACTATTATAATTAATATTAGGATGAAGCTGTGGCAAATTAATGTAAGTACTGCTAGGGATTCGCCACGCACACACGCTCTGCATAAACACTTCTCACATTCAATTTATGTTTTTTTTTTTACTTGGTATTTTTTGGTGTTTTTACTTAGTAACTGAGGGCGCGTTTGGTAATGCTCCCAGGAACAGGTGTTCTTGTTCTTTTGTTCTCAAGAGTAGAAATAGAACAGAAACGTGTTTGATAAGTTTTTTGTTCCGGGGAACAAATTTGTTCTCGAAATAGATCTGGAACAGAAATAAGAAATTAAAAAAAAAAAGTTACTTCTTGTTCCTAGGAATAATTCAAGAAATAAGAATCAAAAATCAATTTTTTTTTCCTTTTCTTTTCTTCCTTTTTTTTTTTTTCTTTCTCTTCCTCCCTTCTTCCCCTAGCTGGTCACCGGCCTCGGCGCTAGCTGGCAATCGGTCTTGCAAGGCTTCGGTGCCGAGGCTCGGCAACCTCGCCCAAATCCGGCAAGGTCGAGCCTCGCTTGGCCACCGCGAGGAAAAGGCTCGTCTCGCCTTGGCCGAGTGAGGCTAACCTCGCGGTGGCCAAGACTTGCCCAGCCCATGGCAAGGCTCCACCTTGCCGATGGCCGGGTGAGGTCGCCTTGCCCAACCAGGGCCCGATCCACGACGAACTCGGGGTGACCTCGCCGGTGGCCGGCGAGCCTCCCCTGAGGCCGACCTTGCCAGCCCTTCTCTGGCTAGTTGCTAATCGACGACCGGCTGGAGGAAGGTGACGAAAAAGAAAAAAAGAAAAATGCAATAAAATTATTAATAAATGAAAAGAAATTCTAAATCATAAAAATATATCGAGTTGTACCAAACACATTTCTCTCCCGGGAACAGAAATTTTGTGTAATTATCAAGCGCGTTCAAATTCTCAGAAACTGTTCCCGGAAACAGAAACAGAAAAAAGTGTTTTTGAAAAAAAATTGTTTCCCAGAACAGAAACGTTACCAAACGCACCTGAGTAACCGTCCAAGAAAATCGTTCAATCTCGGACAAGTATCACCGAATGAAATCTGTCTGAGCAAAATTTTTCCTCGTAAAACAATCGTCCAGTTTTATTGACGAGTACAATAAAGAATTCCGTGACAATATTATTTAGATTTTGACAAAGATACCTACTGATCAAGGGACGGTACACCATTTTGTACTTACTTCATTTTCGTAGGATTCACGCTCCTCCCGTTCTCCTTCCCTTCCATTCTCCACGTCATTCGTGTTCTTCTGCAGAAAATTCAGGTTGAAGTTATTCGTCTACTCCTTTTTAATGAAAAAATGAATAAATAAGAGGGTGCTTTATTCATGTGTGTTTCGTTGGGACAAGCCTGTCACTCTCTCTGTTACTCCCTCGCAATGGAATCTTGAACACATCAATCTATTATAGAGAGAGAATAGTAAAAGCAAGAAGGAAGAAGGAAGAAGAAGCAAAAGAAGATGGTGGGAGCACCATGACATGAGAAGATGGGGCTGAAGAAGGGGCCATGGACTCCTGAAGAAGATCAAGGTTTTTTTTTTTTTTTTTTTTTTTTGGATCGGAGGAACCGCCTCACAGCGAGTGTTTGGCGTAAACTCCCGGGAGCACTGGCAATTGGAGGGTCAAGCAAGCAACAATTAAGAACACTTTTCTCTCTCCCTTTTACAGGTAGCAGCATGCAACAATTAAAAAACACCACAAAACTTTTACTACAAATGCTAAATACAAATTCACCAATAGATGTAAAGACCGATTACAAAAATAATACAACATGCTTTTGTCTGGTGTGTGAATATATCGCTCGCAGGCAACCCTTTTGCTCGAAACTTAGTAGTTTTGGTTCAGAATAGAATTTCATGGAGAAGAAAATTTTTGAGGTCCTAAGAAGAAAATCATCCGACATGCATGCTCATTTGTACCAGGGTTTTGACGGTGGTGTTAGGGGACTTTTGGAACTTGCTGGCAACTTTCTTGGCCATGGAACGAATGGGTTCTAAAATGGACCAGGTGAAGTTGCGGTCGACTTGCTGAGGTTGCTTTGGTTTTTTCAAAAGCTTGATGTCCTCGACGTGCTTCTTGAGTCGCCCGTAGTTGACGAAGGCTGCCTTCCATTCTGGTATGAGATGAGCTTCGAGCTCATTCGAGAACTTCATTTCAAGAGGCTTAAAAGAGAGACAGGTCTTGAGGAGAAGGAGAAGCACAAGAGGAGGAGGAGGAGGAGGAGGAGGAGTACCAATCAGGCTGTCGAAGCAAAGCAAAGAGAGCGCATGCGAAATTTTGCTTTAGGTTGGGACAACATCACCCGTGCATGGCTTGTTCTTAATGATTTTCATTATCATTATTATAATAGAATTCTAAACCTATTGCACTTTTGCCAATTAAGTCCATCTAACCAATTTTGGCCGGAATTCACTGACGTAAATGCCAACCGTCCTATTTGACATAACCGGCATTAACATGGACAAAACTTATCATTTTTTAATATTTTTTCAATTTTTTTAAATTTTTAATTACTTTTTTCCCCTCTTTTCTTCCTTTGGCCAGTCGCCTAGCCTTCAGCGACCGACCAAAGGCTAAGACTAGTGAGGGTCGACCTCTTTAGCCCTAGGCGAGGGGCAACCTCGCCTCTCTTGCGGCCTTTATTGAGGTCGAGCGTCACTGGAATCTGGTGAGGGGTGACCTCTTCGTCCTTGGGTGAGGCTTGCCCTCACCAGAGGCTAGCGAGGGTTGGCCTTGCGAGCCTTAGGCGATGTCACCCTTGTCGGTACCTGGCGAGGGGCAACCTTGTCGACCTTGGGCGAGGCTCACTCTCGCTAGATCCCAGTGAGATCAACCCTCACTAGTAGGGGTGTGCATGGTCCGGGTGGGCAGTTCCCAGCCTAGAACCGAGAACCGCTCGCTAAAGACCGATTCCATGGATCCACCCGGGAACCGGAGAACCAAACCTGACCGAACCGGCGATTCGGTTCTCAGGTGGATCCATGCAACAACGGGTGGGTCCGGTTCGGTTCTCGGTTCTTGAGTGGTCGGTTCCGGTTCTCGGTTCCATTTTTCATGGAACCGGCGGTTCCGGTTCTGGTTTCGGTTTCGGATCACCAGGAACCAAAACCGGGAACCGGAACCGGGACCGGGAGCACCCTTCATAGAAACCTGATTTTTCTTCTCTTCTCCACTTTCCCTTCTTTCTATTTCCTCTGCATCGCTCAACCCTAATTTTTCTTCTCTTCTTCGCTATCCCTTCTTCCTATTTCCTCTGCATCGCTCAACCCTAATTTTTCTTCTCTTCTTCGCTGTCCCTTCTTCCTATTTCCTCTACAACGCTCCACCCCCCGAGTCACTGGTGACCCCACACTGGTCGACGATGTTCAGGTCGAAATCCATGGCCCTGCGCATCGCGGGAGTCTCGGGCTCTTAGGGTTCGGGGCGCGGCGGTTCTTGTTTTTTTTTTTTTTTTTTTTTTTTTGTGTCCCTTCCTTCGCTTTGGGGTGGCGGACAGAGCGATTGTAAATGCGGGGGCGGAGAGAAGGGAAAGGGGAGTGAGACGAAGCGGAGGAAGGGTGGTGGGTGGGTGGGTGCTGACATGGTTGCCGGTTTCGGACTTGCAAAGTGAGGAAGGTCATTAAAGAGAGAACTGCCAAAAGGGATGAGGGAAGAGGGTGGCGATGATGATGATGATGAGGACGGCGACGAGGAGGAGGAGGAGGAGGAGAGGAGGAGTAAGCCGCTCCTGAGCTGGATTGCCATATGGGGGAGGGCCTCAACGTGGCGCGAGACGGGAGGAAGAGGGGGGAGAGAAGGAAGACGACCGTTTCTCTTCTTCGCCTCGCCTGGTTTGACGAGCTACGACCGTTTCTGCCATTGCCCGGTTTGACGATGCTGCCGGCTCTTGCCGTCGCGCGTGTTGCGTCCCAACGACAAGCTACTGGGGGGCCGCGACGCTGCTGTTGTTCCACCGTCGGCCGTCCTCAACCTCGCCCACTTCTCCGATCTATCCCTACTTCTCGATCAAGTCCTCCTCGACCTCTTCTTCGTAAGCTCTCTCTCTCTCTGTGTCTGTTTTGTGGGTATCTTTATCTGGGTTTTCTTTGTTTTGTCTGATTTTCGTGTCTACGGGTAGAAAGGTCGAAGCTTGAGCCGAGCTCAAGTGGTTGATGGTTTTCATGTCTATGGGCAGTCGATGGTTTTGGGGATGTGGTCGAATCGGTGTTGAACAGGTGTGGGCGCCGATGTGCACAAAAGATTAACTCAGTACAGAGAATTAGCAAAATAAGGAGCTGCCAACACATAAAAACCAATTCGATGCATAATCTGAGAAGGATGTAAAAGTTCTGCTAGGTTTTTGGTTTCGAATGTCTAACAAGGTCCCATTCCTCCATTGACAGGGCACAAAGAAAACCAACTCCCTCATCGAAGGCACGTCAACGCAAGCCCCCACAATGCGTGATGGAGCAGGGCAAGATCTTGCAATGTTTGATGGAGCAGCAGCAACATTCTTACGTTGCTTAACAATGTATATACTCATTGTTAAGCAAACTAACATGGTAAAGTTTTTGGCTACTGGTTATGAAAACTCTTGTGCAAATAAAAGATATCTAACTTGCTGTTGGGCTGGTTGCTTCTGCTTGTTATGCTATTTAGTATACTTCAGTTTGTGAATTCGTGTGTCTTCTGCCTATCCTCCATCTTCATTGGGGATTGTTGGTCCAAACCATTAAATTTTGAGATGCTTTGCTGTCGAAATACTTCATATGATCAATAACTTTAATGAGCAGTTAGTTATGTATCACATTCTGGTTTGATCAACTCTGCAATATAGGAATCAAATAGGGAGGTTGATCCAAATTTAAGTTCTGCCTTTTTCCTTTGGGTTTAGCAAATGGTAATGTGGATTTTAAATTCCATAGGAGTTTTGTCTTTTTCCTTCTTCGTTATAGTTCAAATCTTAAAAAGAAAAAAAAAGGAAAAAAAAACCTGTTGGAATTTGGAACCGACCCTGGAACCTGTGACAGGGTAGGTTCTAGGTTCTTGGTTCTGATGGGTAGGTTCCAGGTTCCAAAAAATGAAGAACCTGTACCCGAGGGTAGGTTCCAGGTTCCGGACAGAACCGAACCGGAACCTGAAACCGCTCACCCCTAAATTCTTCACGACTGACAAGCACGTTGGCGTCGCCATCGCTTTTCAACGCCACTAATAATCACGCCTGAAGATATTATATAAGAGTAGAATTTTAAAAGGATAGCGGACAAAATCTGACTTGGAAGCCGGTCGGCGGACCATCTCTAATTTTGCCATTAGGAATGTGAGATCTAAAAAAAAGAAAACTGAACTCAAGAGCTGCCCTCTACTATCGACACGTTGGGGTGACGTGACGTACTCCAAAAACGCTTATTAACATGGTTTTATTACTGTTATTATAATTTTGAATACACTGACCGCACATTTATAAGACAAATGTCTTACCAAACATCATGCGTTCACAAAATCCTTTTGTTAACACAAGACGAGATCCCATGCGTAGTATTTGGGTAAATACCCAAAAAAAAAACTAATAATATCGGTACACCATATCACATTTTTTTTTATGCCCAGGATCCGATCTAGCTCATTTTACGGAAGCACATCACCGACTATATCTCAGAGGAGATTAGCCCAGCAACCTACTAGCTAGGGCCCCCCGCTTAAGTCACGAAATTGCTCTGGGAGTTGTGGCGGACTATGGGAGTCGAACCCATGGCCTGGCGATAAGGAGACCAGGCCTCAACTAGCGCAGCCATGCGTGCATAGGTTATTAAAATTATTGTTTGTATCACAAAAATTATCAAATTGATGTAATAATGAATCCATGACAGCATCCCTCTTGGATGTTTCGCCGAGAGGGTTCTCGAACAAAATATCTTTCACCGAAGGATGAGTCTTCAGTTTTTTTCTAGGAAGTTATGAATTCTAATGTAACTATGATAAATAAAGGATAAAAGTAAATGCGAAATGAAGATAAGAAAGATAATTGAAACTAACTGAAACTGAGTATTTCAAGTTTCTTGTTCAATTATGCGATCCCTTTACAATGGTGTCTACCCATTTATTTATAATCAAGTACAGCAAATAATTGTTCTCTGGCTGTTATCACTTCAATTTCAAATTTCCTGAAATCTTCGGTATTGCGCCAATGAATGCATTGTTTTATGCGCGAAGTCATCCGTATCAAGCGCTTTAGTAATTGCCTTTATTCTTATCCTCCTGTCTCCAAGTGATAATCAGTACCCAATCGTTGCTACCTATGATGGCGACCTCACCTAGACCCTCATGGGATCGCTTCACAAATCTCGGACTTATTGAGCCTTATTTTTCACCCATGGCCCGCTGAGCCATTTTTGGTGCTAACACTTGAATAATCCAAAAAGCGGATCTCCATTTTCGCCCCCACGAAGCACGAACCGCACAACGTTGTTTCGGAACTGACCGAGAACGTTTGCTTTGTCAAAGCATTACCGGCTTTCCTACATAAATTTAATCCTGCTCTTCTTCATGCCTCCAGTAAGCGAATGGAATTAAAGTCGACATTAACTAAAAAAATTAAAAATAATCTCTTCCGGAATAACAGCATTTTTTTTTCCTTTCAGGAAGACGATTCTGTCGCCAGGTGACGTGGCCGTCAAAAAGTCTCGAAGGAATTTCTTGTGGCCGGGGGAATCTTGATCCTGTCAACTCCCGTTGATCTTATTGAAACCTTCACTCTTGTTATTGCGTCATGGCTTGGGTAAGATTGTCGCTTTATCGGTTTGATTCAGAACTATTCTTTACCGGCGACTAATGTTCTCGCGCCCACCCTTTGACTTTAGTGCCTCACAAAATTGTAAGCCTCTACAATGCGACCGAGGTTGCCAATTGGCTTGCGGACCTATTGATGAAGGGTTTCGAGGGTTGGAGCTGGAGAGTAGTAGGTCGATCTTTGTGAGCACTGCGCACACATGTACATAGAAAAAAGATGGGAGGGCAAGCGAGGTTGCCTGCGTCGCTTCTCATTTTGCTGGTCACTTAACAATTTGTTGAATCGATTATTAGTGATGAGTTCAGCAAATGAATTCAAGTTGGCTTACTCGTTGTTGAAAGAATGTAAAAAATCATCAAGATGATACATTGAATTGTATAGGAATTCCATAATCCGAACTCGTTCCAATTCCACCATAGTCTATCTTGCTAAAATTATCCTTCCAATCCGTAGAACACGCAAAATTCACGAACAATCAGTCAATGTATCAGCGTTAAATCCATTTTGCAAGTCTTTAGGTAGCGCTTGATTATTTGAATTCAGATTGGGATAAAATAGGGTAAGGCAGGATTTGAAAACCTCTATAAATCCTTCAGATTATATAAAATTCTGTCATATGTTTGGTGCAAATTATGATAGAATTGAAAATCTTTGAAAATATTCTGTCATGTCCAGCACATCAAAGGGGTCGTGATTCATTGGATTCGAAAAAAAAAAAAGCTCTCTCTCTCTCTGACACGCTTGCTTAAACTGAATCGGATCACAGTAGCCCTTTGCTTTGCTCTCTTCATCTTCGTCCTCGTTCTACAATTTGAGATGCAAGGAAACGTGCAACAATGGCGACACGAACGAGTGCTCTATGGTATTCGTCGTCACGCTCTAATTATCCTCCTCAGCAGGTCCGATGCGATTTTTAATTTAGGTCAATGAGGCTTCGAGTGAGAGCTTCCTCCCCTTAATTTCAGGTACTTCTTCCTTTTCATCCGAAAGTCGGATTTGATAAAATAATTCTTCCTAGCAGTGTGATATACTCGGATAAGATATGTCTCATACCAACTCTCTCCTCTGTCACCTCTACCCACCCTTGACCATCACCATAGCCTCCCACCCGAGCTCTATCTTGTTGCCACCAATGACCTTTGTTGTGGTGGAGCTTGACTTGATCTTGGCTGCAGAGAAGCTTCATGACCAGATGTGGAGCTCTTCCACGGCAAAGCTCAACTTGACGGAGCTCGATTGGATCTTGGCCATGGAGGAGCTCCATGGCCCGATCAGAGCTTGATTGGACTTGGCTAAGGTGGAGCTCGACCTCGGAATTCTGCTTTAAATGACAATGAGGAACCTTTAGGAACAAAAACCGCAATATGTTTATGACGTTTTAAATAAGGTGGGTCGATAAGAAACGAGATTCATCTTTCATAAATGGGAATAGAAAAGATAAGGCCAAATGAAGGAGATGAACTGAGAATCTGAACATTGTATGCCGGTGATGAAGATGCGGAGGGGCTGGCGGTTGCTGAAGATTCTGCACGGTGATGATGCCTTGACAACTTGAACGGTCAACATTCTATCTGGCATGAGAGGAGGAGGAAGGCAAGGGTCCAGATATAAACGGTCAACATTGCTAAGGTTCAAGATATGAACATTGGAGGCAAGGAGAGTGAGGTGGGATTTATCGGCCGCAAGAACCATTACTTGGGAGGTTGTCGATGGCAAGAGCTATGTGTCGATATTTAATCTATTTGAACGCTAGATATTGAATTTAGCTAATTTGATATTGTATAAGATATTGGAAATCTCATTTTATTCTATCCAACACTTATTCTATCCATCCTTGTCCCATCGTTAAAAAGTTCAGATGAACATACGCGATTTAAAAGGTTCCTCCAAGCGGGACATTTGGTCATCCATCACAATAAGTGATCGCAGATCGTCTAGGAAAGTATTACAGTCAGAAACCTCTCTTCTTGGACTTGCGCCCAGCCATTTTGCTCTTTTCAGTTGAGAACTTGGTCCATTAATTAGTATGGGCCGACCAATGCGGTTTAAAGTTCCTCGTATAAGCCCGTGCCTGCCTCAGTTCCGTTCAGCTCTTGGACGTTGACATCATGGGCCGACGCAACTTAGGATTTTGTTAACATCATGGGTTTACTCTCCTCTCTCTCTCTCTCCAAGGGTTTCAAAAGACCGGAATTCGTCACCTTGCATTTTATTCTCCAATTTATCCAAAATTCCTTCCTAAGTAGAGGATGTACGGTACTTAGAATAGTTTAGTGGGGATAATGAGTTTATGTCATTCCCAATTAAGAGAAATAGAATAATAATTGATAATGGGTTTATTTCGGACTGACCGAGAATTGTCCTTTTCGTGCTTATTAGGGATGAGCATCGGTCTAGGATCAACCCTAGAACGGCTCAACCTGCTGGTCGATCCGATTCTCGAGAGGCGAGTCGGTCTTGATCCTAAAATTCCTGGACTAGCAAGATGTGCGGGTCGTCCTAGTCTAAGAGTTCGGGTTGGTCCAACCCCGATTATATATATAATTTATAATTTTTATATAGAGAAAACTTTAAAATAAACTGCGTTAACAATATTAAATAGCTCTTTAATGAGAAGTCTAAGTAATTTTACATTGTTCTTTAATAATTTAGGTTTTTAATGTCTTTTACGACGTCAATAGTCATAATTTACGAAGGAGAAAAATGTTTTTATGAGGAGTCCTTACGACGTCCAAAAATGCACCTTATGACATCATCATCTAGTATTCGTTCTCTTCTGTCTTATTTGTCCTCTTCAATTTGCTAAAATCGAAAAAACAACTTCTCCGCTCGTCATTCGACACTCGCCTCGCTTGCTTTGGGTCACTCATGCCGCTCGCCGCTCAATGCTTGCATGGCTTATTACTCCCCGCTCTACATTTGATACTCATTCTGTTCGACGCTCACTCCACTTGACTCTCACTGCTTGCCTTTCTTAGTTGACCTTGCTCATCATCGAACCCATTAGGTCAGTACGGTCCTCGATTGCCCTTTCAAGGAGTACAAAAAATGAAATAAAGAATTATTGGTTAGTCTGGGTTGACCTTGAAACTGGACCGAACCTATTGGGTCAGTTCGGTTCTCAATCGTTTTTTTTTAAGGAGTACAAAAAATGAAATAAAAAATTATCAGTTGGTCCCGGGTTGACCTTGGAACCGGACCGAACCCATTGGGTCGGTTTGTTCCTCGATCTCAAGCTCAACAGGATTGGTCCTCGGTTTCAAAAATTGAGGACCAGCACTGTGCAGGTTGGTCCTAGGATTAGGGGGTGGATCGGTCTAACCCGGACAATACTCACTCCTAATGCTTATTATGAAAATGTTTACGAGGTCACATCACATCATTAGTGCACATTTAACCCTCCCTATTTAAGACAGCCGAGTCCCATAAAAATAACTAAATTAAAGCTCACATTTGATCTACCCATTTTCATAATTGTTATTGGTTGTAATAGCATTTCATTTTTAATGTTGGGACCAAAAATAATTGCGGACCACGTAAAGTTTAAATATTAGTTTCTTGCCAACATTTTCCACATGTAGAAATTAATCTTAGACACAAGGCATGGAGAGTTTAAAAGGCGATAAACTATTTAGTAGTTTGCAATCGCCACGTCAGCAACTGACGTTTCGTGCTTTTTTTTTTTTTTAATCTATATCCAATTAAAGATTAACACATAAACATTGACCTGTAATAAAAAAAAATTATATAAACGTAAGTTTTTCTCTCTCTTCCTCCCTCTCCCTTTGTTCAGATTTAGTCCAACCTTTGCTCCTCCCTAATTGTCGTCATCGGCGGGGTTGCCAGTGCCTTGATTAGGTTGAACCCCACTAGCGGCGTCACTAGCCACGGACTGCATTAAAACTCTTGTCGTCTTCCCTAACATCTATTCTTCAATATTTTCCTTTACTATTTGAGGTCGCAATTCATGGCCGTTGAGATCTCAAACTAGCCGCCTCCTCATGAGCTATGGGCGAGCTAGGCTTGTGGTCATGAACGAGACCAGATCTGGAGGCCCGACTCAAGTCCAGATTTGGACGGGCAATGACCATGAGCCAAGGGCGAGCAACGATGGAGGAGAGGCTTCCTTCCCATTACAATGGCAGTTCATGAGTCGTTGTTGCTCACGACAGTATTTCCATATCTGCAACCATGGCTCTAGTGACAACGACTCGTCCGTGGCTATGAATGATGGTGGTCGACTTGTAGATTTGCAACTCCGCCCAATAGCGCTCTCTTTGGACTTAGCATTGGCAACTCCGTCTGTGGCGATGGCGAAGGGAGAGGACGAGATTGGGCTTAAGGTGGTTGTAGACGGAGGAGGAAGCGTAGATGAAGGAAAAAGGTGAGGTGAATTGAAATTTTTTATTTTGTTTAATTAAATCCACATTAGTATTTACATGGCAAATTATAATTAATTTAAGGTGAAAAAACACACCAAGTCAGCGAATGACATGACACTTGCAAACCACTTAATATTTTTTTCCTAAAGGTGGTCTATGCTTGCT
This sequence comes from Eucalyptus tenuipes, assembly GCA_014182365.1. Taxonomy (NCBI): domain Eukaryota; kingdom Viridiplantae; phylum Streptophyta; class Magnoliopsida; order Myrtales; family Myrtaceae; genus Eucalyptus; species Eucalyptus tenuipes. The sequence continues at coordinate 3,896,426 of CM024544.1, read as the reverse complement.
TTGGAAGTTCGTACACGGTTGGCATAAAATTATTAATTTCATTATTCATTAATCTGGCAACACTTCAAAATTGTTCCTTGCTAATTGCCATTTGTTTGATTCATTATATAGTTTAGCATATGTTCTATTGCAAATCCAAACAAGCAAATAGTTAGGAATTCTTATGCATAACTTAATTATTATTCAATGCTAATAAAACATTTGGTACAACTCTGGACCCATGAAATTACACTCTGTAGAAAATAATTAAGTGGGAGTCAAGGGAGCCATGCATTTATATGCTCAGAACCTATAAAAAGGGAAATTTTCCAATTATGTATAAGTCTATTGTTCAAATTTCAATATTTTTTAAATTCCTTCTACGTGATATGGACGTCACGACGTAAATAAATTTTGAAGTCTTTTAAAAATTAATTTTCTTTTAAATTTTTTTTTCCTTTCTTTGCTTTTGTTTTTTTTTTTTATACTAAAAGTCTTTTGTTCGAGAAAATATTAGATAGAACTAGGACAACCACCTCAGCTTTACAAAAGCCTATTCAGCAAGTGACACGTGTTGCTTGCAAGCCCACCTTTCAAAAAACCTGCAACCACCCTCTCTCCTTCGATTCTCTCTCTTCTTCCCCATTTCTATCTTCCCCACTTCTTTTCTTTCCTTTTGGGCAGCACAAGTTGTTACGAAATCGCACATCGATTCCAGAAAAATAACACTGCAAAACAATTCACCAAGCATAATATAATAATAAAAGAATAGAATCAAAAGAACACGCTTGAAAATTTGTTAACGAAATTCACCCAAACTTGGGCTACGTCTTCCCGCAGAGGCACTCTACAAATCCACTAGATTTTGGAAAAAGTCGAAATACAATGATGATCTTCTCTCAAGATCAAGGCACAAAGAAACTGAGAACTCTCATATAGAAAAAAAAAACTCACTTTTTTTATTCTCTCTATTTTCTTTTTCAGTGTCTTTGACAGTTAGTGTCTTGCTATCGTTAATATAAAGGTGTAACTTTTAACCTAAAAGTAAATCTAATAGAAAAAAAAAGACTCTAAAAATATTTGGCTTCATCTATAACAATCTCCCACTTAAAGACAAATATATCCGAGCACCAAGCAACTTTGCATCCATCTTCTTCAAGAAACTAATATTTGAAAAAATTGTACCTCTGCGATACTCCTCATCAATCAACATAGAGTAATATCAATGGTGGTAGTACATAAAATATGTTTCTCTCTGTCTATTACCTTGGTCAACATGTCAGCCGGATTCTTTGAGCCATCAATATTCTGTAGCTTTAACTTATTATCTTTCAATACAGACCTGATAAAGTGATAACGCTTCTTGATATGTCTAGTCCTTAAGTGATAAGCTGCATTCTTTGCTAAATGCATTGTACTTTGACTTTCATTCCATAGTGTATTGACTGGCTGTTTTCGATATAGCTCATCCATGTAATCTTGTAACCACATGCTTTTCTTGGAAGCTTCTGTGATCGCCACGTATTTTGCCGTTATCGTTGATAAAGCCACTACCTTTTGTAATTGAGATACCTAACTCACTGCTGTACCTACAACTGTAAAGACATATCTAGTGGTACTCTTACCACTGTTTCAATCACCCGAATGATCTGCATCTACATAACCCTGCAACTCTAGAGATGTACCACCATAACAAAGTGAGTAGTTGAAAGTACCTGCTAGATATCTCAATATCCATTTCATTGCATTCCAATGCTCTCTGCCTGGGTTTTGCATATATCGACTCACAACTCCCACTACTTGTGCAATGTCTAGTCTCATGCTCACCATGGCATTCATCAAATTCCCCACTCCTAATGCATATGGAACTACCACCGTCTCATCTTTCAAAACCTGAGTGTTTGGACACATACCCTTGGAAAGTTTGAAGTGACTCGCTAGAGGAGTTGCAACCCGTTTTGCCTTATCCATATTAAATCTCTTTAACACCTTGTTCACATAGTCTTTCTACGACAACTATAATTTCTTATTTTTCATGTTCTTAATGATTTTCATAACTAAAATATTATTGGCATCTCCCAAGTCTTTCATAGCAAACTGTGATGATAACATCTTCTTCATTTCTACAATTCTTTTCATGTTGGAACTAGCCACCAGCATGTCATCCACATATAAAGAGAGATACAAAATGTCATCATTATCATACTTGCGAAAATAAACACAGTGATCAAACTCATAGTGTGCAAATCATTTTTCTTTCATGAAACCATAAAAATTTTGGTACCGTTGCTGCGGAGCTTGTTTCAAGCCATACAAGCCTTTCTTCAAGCGACATACCATGTGCTCCTTATCTTTGACTTCAAAACCCATAGGTTGTGCCATGTATAGTTCTTCATCTAAGTCACCGTGTAAAAAAGCTATTTTTACGTCTAACTGCTTAAGATGAAGATCCTCCACTACAACTATATTCAGCAGAACTCTAATTGATGTCATTTTCACTACGGGTGAAAATATCTCGGAGTAATCGATCCCTTCTTTTAGAAAAGCCTTTGCCTACAAGTCTCGCCTTGTATTTAATATTACCATATGCTTCATTCTTAATCCTGTACACCCATTTATTTAATAAAGTTTTTTAAACTTGTGGGCAACTTGGTCAACTCCCAAGTTTTATTTTGAAGTAAGGAGCTCATCTCATCTTTCATAGCACATTCCCACTGCAAGTGAGATGTGTCTATCTTTGCCTCATTATAAGTCTCCGATTCCCCTGAAACTATATATAAGACATGGCTCAAAACAGTATTAGCTGATGGATCAAAAATTACCTTTGGTTTTCTCACATGTGTATACCTCCTCAGGACAAGTATTTCAAGGTCGTTAGTTTGTTCCGAATTACTGCGTTCCTCTTGAACTACAGCCTCACTGATAATAGGCTCATCTTGAACCTCTCTTTCAAGTGCACTTTGATTAACTGGAAACATCTTCACAGGCATTGTATCTAATTCAACATATTCTGGTTTTACTACCTTCTCATGCTCTGTCTGATGATCATTGTACATCTTTTCTTCATGGAATACCACATTCCGACTACAGATGACTTTGTTATTCTCGTAATCCCAAAGTCTATAGCCATACTCGTCGCCACCGTATCCGATAAAGACGCACTTCTGGGACTTAGCATCAAGCTTTTTCCTATCCTCCATGTCAATCAAAACATATGCAATACAACCAAACACCTTTAGATGTGAATAATTAATATTTTTGTCCTACCACCGCTCTTTTGGTATTTCTCCCTCCAACGCACAAAATGGACCTCTGTTGATAAGATAAACAGCTACATCAACTGTGATAGCCCATCAGTGTAGTGGGAGACCCATGTATAGCCTTCTACATCTTGCACGTTCTAGAATAGTCATGTTCATCATTTCAGCTACACCGTTCTCTTGAGGAGTTATAGGAATAATCTTTAACCCGTGTATGCCTTCCAGACTCAAATATTCTGCATTATCAGACTTCAGAACTTTAATATGATAACCTGTCTCTTTTTCTACCATAGTCATCCACATTCTGAACATCTCAAATACTTCTGATTTTTCTCTAAGAACATAGACCCAAGTCTTCCTTGTCGCATCATCAATGAAGGTGACAAAATATCTCTTACCGCCATAAGAGAGTTCTTAAGCAGGTCTCCATACATCAGTATGAATCAACTTTAGCTTTTTGCTTTTATTTTGTTGCCCATTCAATTGAAAACTAACAACCTTTTGTTTTCCATAAATGCAACTCTTACAAAAATCTAACTCGACTTTTTGTAGACCCAGAAATAATTTCTTCGAATGTAATTGCTTTACACATTTTTCGTTAAAATGTCCCAAACGATAATGTCAAAGAGTAGACAAATTACCTATAGCTATTGTATCTGCCACCATATCACCGATATTGTCTCTCCGGAGAATGTAAAGTGTACCCGTACGCTTTCCCTTTGCTACTACTCTTGCCCCTAAGGTTATCTTCCACTCTCCGCATCCAAAGATTGTTACCAAATCTTCTCGGTCAAGTTTACTGGTTGAAATCAGATTTTTCTTTAATTATGGAATATGCCTAGTTTCATGCAAAACTAGACATCCTCCACCTGAGATGTTCACAGTCACAGTTCTTTTTCCAACAATGGGACACATGTGGCCGTTTCCCACAACCACTTGTTCGAAATCTCCACCGCCATAATTATCAAATATGTCTCTTTGCGAGGTGCAATGAAAAGAAGCACCGGAATCAATAAACCATTTATCTATCATCAAGTCAAACCCTACAGACAAACACAAGTTATCTAATAAAGATTCATCACTAATTACATTAGCTCCTTGATTCTCATCTTGTTGCTTCTTTTTGTAGGCTTCACACTGAAACCTCTGGTGTTCGATTTGGTGACAAAACCAACACTCATCTTTTGCAACCTATCTCTTACCCCTTGATTGTGATCTGCCACACCCGCTAAATTTTCCTCTACTTTTACGTCTTCCACGGTTCTCCACTGCGAGTGCCGTTGAAGATGTAGATGCCGAAACATTATCTCCACCTGAGACTTTCCTTCGCATCTCTTCATCCATGATACTATTCACAGCATCATCAAGAGTTAAATTATCCTTCTTGGTGCTCGAAATTCCCTGCACTACGGAATTGTAGCTTTCTAGAAGAGAACATAAAAATAATAAGGCTTGAAGCTTTATATATAAATTATGCCTGCGGATTCCAATTGACCCGTGACCTACGTGAAACTATTAATATGTTCTGTCATAGAACCTATATCATATAACTTCATATTAGCCAGTTTCTTTAGCAAAAATACCTTATTTGATGTGGACGGCTTCTCATAAATATTCGTTAGAATATCCATGGCTTGTTTTGCAATTTTTGCTTTCGCGATGTGGTACCCTGTCTTTTTCGTTAACCCTAGATGAATTGCACCTAATGCCTTTCGATCAAGAATTTTCCATCCGGCTTCTACTTTTGGATCCACTTCCGCCATCTCGTGTTTTCAACGCTCAAGTGGTGCATAGAGATCTTTTTGATAAAGATAATTCTCCATTTGTAGTTTTCATCATCGGAAATCCTGCCTATCGAACTTATCGATTCTGATTTTATCTTCTACTATACTGTTTGCTTTCAATCAAACGTCACCGGAAAACCCTCGATGTTCTCGATTAACCAACCCAAGCTTTGATACTAGTTGGTACGAAATTGCACGTCGATTCCAGAAAAATAACGCACGCAAACAATTCACTAAGCAGAATATAATAATAAAATAATAGAATAAGAAGAACACGCCAGAAAATTTATTAATGAAGTTCACCCAAACCTGGGCTACGTCTCCGCGCAAAGGCACTCTTCGAATTCACTAGACTTCGAAAAAAGTTGGAATACAATGATGATCTTCTCTCAAGATCAAAGAACAAAGAGATTGATAGCCCTCATAAAGAAAAAAACTCACGAAGTCTAGTGGATTTGCAGAGTGCCTCTGCGCGGAGACGTAGCCCAGGTTTGGGTGAACTTTATTAACAAATTTTCTATTGTGTTCTTCTAATTCTGTTCTTTTATTATTATATTTTGCTTGGTGAATTGTTTGGGAGCGCTATTTTTCTGGAATCAACGTGCGATTTCATAAAACAGGTAAGGGTCGACGAGGGTGTCGTGGCCCTCGCTTGTGGCCGACGAGCATCACTTTTTTCCGATTTAGCCAGGGCTCGACCCTCGCAACCAGGGCGAGGGTTGCCCTTGCCGAATTTGGCAAGGGTTTAGAAGGCGATGACATTGGTGAGGTGTCATGGTCCTCACCTGCCACAAGCGAGGGTGGTCGGATTTGGTGAGAGCTTGACCCTCGTGGCCAAGGCGAGGGTCATCCTCGCTAGATCTGAAGAAGGTTCAGAAGGCGATGACATCGGAGCCACGAGGGACCTCGAGGATGCAAGGGTTGAGACGATGGGGGGCTTGGACTTGTTCTTGGACTAAGGGCGAAGGCGGCAATGGCCGCGGCATGGTTCATCGAGTAGCAAAGAGCAAGAGATAGAGCTAGTCAAGAGAGAGACGAAGAGAACACACGGTAGAGACAACATAAGAGGTGGATGTGGAGGCCGCAACACGATTCATCGGACAGTAGCGCGATTCATCAGATGATGAGCTTCGTCACAAGTGGGAACAATCGTGAGTGGGAAGGAGAAAGAGAAGTGTGAATGGGAGAGAGAGGAGAGAGAGAGCGAGAGGAGAGAGAGCGTGAAATTGAAAAGAGGGAGAAGAAAGAGAAGGCTCTGGCTTGCGGTGGGCCCAATCACATGTATCACTCGATAAATAGAATTGGATTTTTACACATGAAAACTCCAGTTCCACCTAATATTTTCTCCTCGTTGACTTTAGGTGAGAGGACACAACCCTTGTCAGCCATTGGCCAAAGGTTGTGGCCCTCACCAATCTCAGAAGAAAAAAAGAAAAAAAAAAAAAAATAAAAAAAAATATTTAAAATTTTTGAAATTAAAAAAAAATACAAAAATTTATCCAGTTTGAGTAGATTTATAACTCTTTTTTGGTGAGTTTTGCCTAGGTTGAGTACAGTTTTGAAAGTATCACCTTAGGCAAAAGTGTCATTTGTCTCATTTTTGTGTTTCCCATTAAAGCCTTATAAGTTTTTTTCACTATTATGCTAACAAAATAGGAAAAAAAAAAAAAGCTAACATTGACCAAAGGAAAAGGACAAAAAATAATAATTAAATACCCACTGTCTTTCTATTAAGAAACCGCACTTGGTAAAATTACTTAAAAATCCTTATCCTTGCACTCTATATGAGAGATTTAGAATGCTTTTCTCATTTTCTTTTATCAATTAATTGTAAATAAATGTTGGCATGAACCACACATGTAACAAGCATACATCTTAGCGTCCATTTGCTTCATGGAAATTAAATAATTTGAAAAATATTTTCTTAAAAATATAACTTATATTGCTTATAAAAATAAATAAACAAAAATCATTTTCATCCTCCATAAAAATATTTATACATAAATTATTTATTGTCTTTTTTATTTAGCTCATCCATATTACGAATGATGCTTCAATTACTCCGTTTGATTTCGAAGAGAACATACAAATACTCCTTGAATATCTGGAGTTATCGATAATGAAAATATTATTCATTGACAAATTATTCAAATAATACATATAATCACTTTTAGGAAAATATATTTTAAGTCATTTATTTTTGACGAAACAAATAGAGCCTTACTAATATGCATATTCATGGAGGTATCAATAAGCATACGAGGATCTTGACTTTGCAAGTTGCCAATTTGATTTTAATAAGAAGCTTGGATCCTCAAAACGGCGAAGTCTTCGAAAGAAACAATGCTTTACATCACAACGACATGAACCTTGGGCCATTACTGACCCAAATTCAAAAAGGCTAAGAATCATCTATACATTGCCAGAACTAAGACTCCCCTCCTCACTTCTTGCACTCGGGAAAGCGTCTCACGGCCCGCTTCCCGATCGAATCCGGCCGGTTACTTAGCGGCGGCACAAGATTAATCACCGCCCTCGATGCTTCGGCTCTTAACCGTTTGATCATATGGTGGCTCGATGCATTATGCTAACTGTCAAGGATCGATCCGTCTAATCGATTCGGCGGTTCAGCTCCAGGAGGACGACCGCACGAGGTTTCCATCAGTCGTAGTCCATTTCGCGGAACGGAAGCGGCACTTCATTCACAGCCCTGAACTTCCCCGCGTTGTTGAATTGTTCGTTCTCCAGTCTGCACGAGGGAAACGGCGAACGAGGGTTCGGAAGCTGAGTTCAGTACCTTTCTTTTCCATGGAAAGGGAGTAAAGAGTTCTTGAAGAAGAGAGATCGTTACCTGTAAAAATTCCAATGACCGCGTCGAATGACTTCCAAAGAAGCCATGAAGAAATCCAGCAACTTCTTCTCCACCTGTCCGTGGCGAAAGTGTATCACCGTCTCCAACCATGCGACCCTCAAAACTACATTCAAGGCCTGCAAATATATTTGGTTTTCTCCATTAGAAACCCTAAAATTTGCAGTTCTTTTTGAATGTTTCGTCTAGCTTCTTTTATATTCTTGCCGATGCAACTTCGATCCAGATGGTTGTTTAATTCATTTTGAAACATATATAACTCAAATCAATATTTCATGACTGATGTATTAAAAGAGAGGGAGAGAAAGCGACTTACTATGGACATGTAATAGATGCTCTTACGCTTGAGAACCAACCGGTCCCTCAACCACGGGTTTTTCGATTTGGGGTTGAAAAATCCCCAATCCTCAACAAAATCCCAGTACAGCTGATACACGGTTGCCGCGAGGGAGGTCGCCAGGACTATGCCGAGCCACAGATGGTTGTCGCGTTGCCTATCGTAGGTGAGCCTTGCCCCGGCTGCCACCATCGCCGACACGTACTTCCCCATGTTAGCCAGATGGGTCACTCTGCCATCGTCGATCCACCTCCTAATGCACTGTTTAAAGGAAGCCATCAGAAGGGGTTGCCACATAAGTCGCGACATATGGATCTGGATTAGCTAACTGAAAGGATCTAAATATCGCTTACCTGCATGGCACGCCAGTAGTAAGGCAAGAACGAAATGACGTACATAAGTTCTCTGTAAGGCCTTCCCGTTCTGCATGTTTCGTTTTGGTGCGTCTTGAAACTTCCGGCCAAGTAGTAGCACGCTGTCGACTCCATGTGCCTTAACAATGGTATCTACAACCAGTAAGAAGATGACTCAGACGATGAATCTGCATATTTCGCACAATTTGGTCGGCTAAATATAAAAATCATTTGAGACGATCGATCCTTAATATTGTTACCTGGCTTGTGAGTTGATCAGCCATAAAGAAATCAACCACCAGAACCTGCACTCAACGAGATGATGAGCTCATTTAGACACCGACAAGGTAGATTATAATGCAGCAATGAGGCAGTGTCTCGCTCGAATTCTTCATTTTTGGTTAGTTGGATCCGAGTTTAACGTAACTTCCGAGGGTGAAAGATGTAAAGAACTTTAATAACAGAGGAGGCCAATGCATCATGTACCTTATATAATGGAGAGAAAACAATGTTGCGCATAATGCGAATGAAGCAAAACCGAGTCGAGCGGTAGAACACGTCAATCGGGCAAACCAGCACAGCGAAGGAAATCTGTACACATTTGCATAAGACATATAAGATCACTAATGGCCGCTATATAGCTAGTTACCTAATGTTCACAGCATGAAATGATTATTCTTTTTAACTCAGTTGACATTCTTAGATGGGAAAAAACTGATGTTGCATCAAGAGTATGAAGCGGTATGCTAACCAGAAGCAGGGCCCCTGGGATCGCATCGACTTTGCTCTGGCTGAAGCTGTTGGCCCGCAGGAGGAGGTGGACGATCATGGCGCCGACCACGGCGGTCATGAAGGTGGTGCAGAGAAGGAAGGCATCGCGGTACTTGAGGGCGGTGCTGGACGAGGACTCCAATATGAAGTTGTGGTTGATCCTCGTGCCCTTCCACATGTACAAATTGCACCCGTACATGAACAGATGCAAGCTCAACAATGTGAAGATACTGCCCCCCCCAAAAAAAAGAAAAAAAAAACAAAGAGCGTGAGATCAATCGTATTTAAGACAAATTAGCATTGTAATTGGAGAAAATGTGGAGATCCAATAGAAAAATTTTATGTCGATGAAGATGGGTTTGAATATAAATCACCTGAAGACAGGGTAGACGGTTTCCATGTAGTCCATATCCGAGTTGGAATTGAAAATACCAGCTATGTGCGCCAAAATCGTGTATATAGTAAATAATGTCACGAATGAACCGGTGAACAAACCTGCAACCCGAAATATTATTTTAGTCGAATTTCAATTCAAATTAGCAGGAGGAAAAAAAAAAACATATATTCATTTTACTTGAAAAGGGTAAAACAAAGGGTTTGCTATTCAAAGTAGCATCGTAATATTAATATTTTTCTAATGGTGCACTATGTTAATAATATTAATATCATTTTAGAGAGAGAGAGAGAGAGAGAGAGAGAGAGAGAGAGAGAGATGGAACTTACCAAGAAAAAAGGTAATCATGTGAGACTCTTTGTTATGCTGGGGCTTCAAGAACTTCATGGCCTTTTTACTGTCGTTGTTGGCAAAGTGCTTTGTGAAGATGGACTCCACTTCGTCCATTAGCCTCACCACCTTATTATCAAATCAAACATGTCATCCCCATGCAATGTACCCAAAAAAAAAAATCATATTCATTTACCTTAAAGTCAATTTAATAATAGTAATCTCCACCCATTCACGCATATTGTCAATTTTGGAAAATGAATAAAATATATATACAACAACATCATGGAAACTCAGGCATATATATAGTATACCTTGTCTGAACTAATGAAATGGGATTTTTTCACTTCCTTTAGATAACTTGTCGATGCCTGTCGCTTTGCCACCTGCTCATCCAAAAAAAGAAAATGACAAGACATCTGTTTTAGTTTAATCTTTCGTTTAAAATTTAATCTGAAAAAACCTTTTTCTAATTTGTACCATTTATATTGTTTAAAAAAATAAGTTGACGAAAAATGTTTTTATCATCAACAATAATATTTAGAGATTTCTCGTTCCTTATTTTTCGAAGCAACAAGGGCGATTAAAAATTGAAGAAAAATTTTAGTCCCAAAAAGTTTTCTGACTTGGGCTTACCTTGTCGAATTTCTTGAGAATCTTCGTGAAAGCCATCATATTCAAGGAGCTGCCAAAAATAGCATATTATATCAGGCCTTGTGCGCATAATATATTCAAAACTATTAATGGAGTCATAATCCAAATAAGTATATGTGACAAATAGCAGATTAATTAACTAATTTAACTAAATGATTTGGCAAATTAATTAGTGAAAATAAATTGTATTTATCCTTGTCACCTGTAAGTTTTCAGGAGACCAAGGCCTTTGTAAAGCTCCACAAAAGCTCCCCTGATCATCTTCTCAGCGTATTGAATCTTCTTCTTGTTGATGAAATAAGCCGGCCCATCTTTCCTTGGGTTGTTCACTAGATCCTCCCACAGCGTCGCGGTCACAGCGGTGATCATCCGGGTCGGCGTCGTGGCCGGGATGTCTATCCTCATCGTCATCTTCGGCTTCCCATTGCTCTTCGTCTTCGACCTCGCCGCGGCCCCAACGAAACTCACCCCGTTCCTTTCGAGGGCCGCGATCACATCATCCGTCTCCGAAGCATCTGTCGTGGTTTCCAGCAACTCGGTTGGAGCCTCTGTGGCAATATGACAAACAAAAGATTTCGATTTACTCCTATATGCACATTTTCCTTCAATATATACATAACATCTGTTTATACCGCGAGCATCCTAGCACTAATTGAGTCAAAAAAATTTCTTCGTAACTTAATAAATTTTTTTGATTTGTCAACTTACATTGAGCTGATTTAATGTTAAAGTTTCTATGGTCAATATCTTTTTGGCCACAAAGCTAGCTAAAGTATTGAGCTGATTGATGATATGTTTTCCACATTGCTGGGTCACTTTCCAAGCAAAGAGTTAGATGAAAAAGCCCATGATCTGTTGGGTTTTAGTGAGTGGTTTGGTCACGCAACTGGGTATAAAGATTAAAGGCTGAAGTCAGTTCAGCACACGGAATCTATGGAACCCTCGGGTGCACCCGATACATATGAATTCACATCATTTCAATCATTAGATCATATAGATCTCACGTGGTGTTATAACATTTAATAATCGAGATGAAATGAGCTTGTATGTTTTAGTGCACATTAGAATTTTTGCTGAAATTCGACGATACACGTTTTCTTACATTTCATTTTCTTATGACTCATTCGGTCCTATCTCTTTATTTGTAGCTGTCAAACGTTGGCGCACAGGAAAAGGTCAAAGGCGTCAAACCATGTTCAGATGCACAAACATTTCATGTGGAGGACCTCAAATTCATCTAAATCGTTGAATTTAGCGCATCCTTATCAACGTGATGGATCACGAGCGAATCGGCTTTCTTGTCCCCATGAATTGCGAGTGATGAAGAGGAAAGCGACGCGCAAAGTAATTATTATTTGTTACTTAAAATGCGATGTACAAAGATAACGAAAATGCACGTCGATATCATGAATTTCAGGCAAGGGAACATTAATTTAATCGTTATTCTTTCCACAAAACGAGAAAGTACGGTCAAGCATCAGAAAAAGTCACCTGAAAAATTGGATGTGCGAGCGGAGGACGGCCACGAAGAGAGGGGAGAGGCCCCGCCGCCCGCCCCTCTGAATGACGAGGAATTCTTCCGGTGCCCGTCGGCGAGGATCTGCTTGAGGTCCAGCAGGATTTGAAGCTGCTTCTCTAGCGCTTCTCCTCTCTCGAGAAATTCATCCTCTTTTGACTTGTAGAACCGGTCCACCTTGCTGAGCTCCTCATTCAGTTTCTCGAAAAATACGTTCACCTAATTTAACGATAATATATATTAGACAGCATGAAATTGTTATAATAATCATAGTGATGAAGTTGTAGCAAGTTAATATAAGAACTGCAGGGGATTTTTCACGTCCATAGGCTTCCCAAATTATTTTTACCAAAAACAAAAAAAAAAAAACATCTCCATTAACGACGACTGATGGAGATGGAAAATGACGGAAAATGACAGAAGTAGATTACCAAAAGTCGGTATCAATGACTAATCCTCACTGCGAAATCCACTCTTTCAATGGAACCTTTGAGTTGGTTCACTATTAAGTGTTATTTAATATTGATTAAAAACAAAAGAGATAGACCAAATTAATATTTTTGCAAAGCACTCCCATTTGATTTTGGAGCTCTCTCTTTATAAATGAAGGGAGATAATACGTATGTATAGAGCGTAATTAGATACTTTAAGAATAAAAAATCAAGAACTGAGTCATGTAGTAATCGTTCATCCGAGTACCTAAATATCCACCAGAAAACAATTCATCTCCAACATGTGTTACCAAAATACGCTGATGAGTATTAGTAAAGGAATTCTGTCACAATTTTATTTCATTTTCGAAAAGAAATATACCCACAAATTAATGAACTAATTAAGGGATATTATCCCATCCAGAAGTTACCTCATCTTCTTCAGAAAACAGCTGCACAAGCTCGTTCTCGTAGACTTCGTGCTCCTCCTCCCTCCTCCTCTCGCCCCTTTCCGTCCTCCATGTCCGTCGTGTTCTTCTTCTGCAGAAAATTTAGGTTGAAGCTCTTCATCTGCTCACTTTTCCTTGTATAAATAAATAAGTAAAAAGGGTTGTCTTCATTTATAAATCTTTCGTCGGGACAAGCCTCCCCACTCTTTCTGCCACTCCATCACAATTGAATCGTGAACATGTAGATCTCAGAAACGTTTCCAAGCACTCATGAGGGATATTCACGATTTTCAAGGAAGTGCAAAAGTAAGTTGCATTCACAAAACTCGTGGAGGTATATAAAAAAGGTTTCGCCACTTTTTCACACCTATCATGGTTATAAGCGAAGAAAAGGGATTTTCCAAAAATAATGTCACGATACTTTTGGAGTTCAATTGAGAATAATAATAATGATTTGGAATCAAGAAAACTATAAAAAAAAATATATACATATTTTCCAAATTGCTTTGATCTTTTATTTCCCGGTATGGATGCTAGACCGGCGTCCTTAATTAAGAATTTCTTGCTGAACTAGATAAAAATATGTGGATGCAAAAAACCAAATTAACTTTATTATGCAGCGGAAAAAAGGAACCCCATAACGGTTTAGCAATAATTATTCCTTAATCAATTCTAATGTCACGTTGAATAGGACACGGCTGTCGTCAACCTCCTAAAAAAGCTCGAGCTTATAATAAGCGGGGGGTATGTGACTATAGTATATAGTTTAATTAAACAATACTTAAGAGCCACCTTTTCAGTAGTGCTTCGTTCGCGGTCACTTTCGCTAATGGGGGCGCTCCCACAGCTAATTTTTACAGCAATCAGCATCATCTCAGTGGATGTAAATTTGGATGCACAAAGACCACAAAGCAAATGGGAATTTATGTGGTTCGCGACTGACCATGTGCAGGTATCCCTTCAGGTTTATTCTTCATCTACAGTAGAGAGAGAGAGAGAGAGAGAGAGAGAGAGAGAGAGAGAGAGGTTTTTAGGGCATCAAAGTTACGTAAAAAAGGAGACCTGAAGAGCCAAAGTACCCGAAAAGAAGGCAAACAGCGAAGTCGTTTTGAGATTTCGGGACACCCCCCCTGAACTGTTGCCCGAAAATGACCTAAAAAGCTTTTCTCGCTCTCCCGTATAAACGCGAACACGCAACACAGCCAGGCACCGAAAAGAATGGAAGATAGGCAATTCAAGACGCCAATAAAGCTCTCGTTCTGAATGCTAAACACGAGATTCTCCAATAACTATAGGATGTATATCGTGGCCGACATGCTTTCATTTACCAGGCCGGCTTCGTAGGCTCGTTTTAGCATACCTAGCATTAGTTGAAACTTCTCGCGCTTTTATGTTTTCGTGAAAACCTTTTGCTTGAACCTTAGTAGTTGGGGTTCGGAAGAGAGTGTCATGGACGAGAAGAATTTCGGGGTCCAAAACAGGCATGCCCATCTACGTACCTGGATAATATCTGTGCTGTTGGCCGACTTCTGGAACTTGCCGGCGACTTTCTTGGCCACAGTACGAATGGCGTCGAAAATGGACCGGCCGAAGTCGCGGTCGACTTGCTGAGGTTGCTTTGGCTTCCTCGAGAGCTTGATCTTTTTGATGTGCTTCTTGAGCTGCCAGTAGTTGACGAAGGCATCCTTCCATTCCGGGATGAGCTGAGCCTCGAGCTCCTTCGAGAACTTCACCATTTCCAGAAGCTCAATAGAGAGAAAGAGAGAGAGAGAGAAGTCTCGAGGAGAAGGAGAAGGAAAAGAGGACGGGCTTAAAGTGGGAAGAGGGATGTGATCGGAAGGCTTATATACACACAAAGCCAAGAGTCGTGTAGAGAAAAAAGGGATTTGAGAGAGAGAGGGACGGGAAGAGGTTGCTTGCTGGTAATGGAACGTTCTTTTGATTTTCTCTTTCTTTGTTTTTGTTTTATTTCATCATGAATTAGTGGAAAATTTTGCTTTATGATAATGGGAGCAAACAGTAAAAGATGCCACTAGAGTATGTGGCATTCCCCCTTTAGTTTATAAAATTTAATTTAAAAGATTCATAAGTTTTACAATCTACTCAGATCCCAGCACGTTATTTGTGAAAATCATCTAGGTAGTTTTTATCTATAACTGAATTAACCGGCGCTCGTGCACCTCCTCTCAATATGTGCCTTTCACCTGTAGAAGAAAGGATATCAAACCCCGGTGAGGCAATCAACCCTTTTTCGTGATTCGTAATTTTAGTAAATCGTCATTATCTTGAGAATCAATTACTGACCATGGTCCGTAAATATTGCTAAAGATAAAAAGCGAGATTGTACATGCGTAATAAGCCGCCATGTATTGGAAAATCTATTCATTTTAAGATAAAGAAAACATGCAATGATAATCTAGTACTTGTTCTATCATATTGAAGTAATATAATAGTGTTGCTAATAGTGTGCTAAGGGTCCCCGGGAATTGACTAACCAATGAGAATTCTTCCTTCTCCCTTTTGGGCTTCTTTTCGAATGAAACAAGATAAAAAAAGCAAAGAAAAGGAAATAAAAAGGCCATGTCTTGATAAGGCATTAGAGCTCTTCGAAAATGCTATTGACTGTTTTGACGGATGTGGGGGGTCATGTGCAGGGCAAGTGGTGCAAACAGTGTCATCTTAGGAAAATATGCTTACAATGGCAAGTCACATTAGCGCGCATTTAGGGTGTGTATGATAATTATTCCGTTTCTCTGTTTTTTTTTTATTCTCGAAAATGGGTTTGGAACATAAATATGTTGGTAAAGCCATTTTATTTTTTAAAATTTCTAGAACAAATTTTTACTCTAGAAATAGGTTTATAATAGAAATCAAAAGTAAGAAATTTTTGCTTTTTTATTTTTGGAACAAAAGTGAGAAATAAAAACTATTTTCATTACTTGTTCTCACTACTAACCAGCCCACCCATCATTGCCCGCCGCCACCCCTCGCCGGCCTCCCGCCATTACGCCCGCCGCTAGTTACCTCCCGCCACCACTTAAGAAAGATAAATTTTGTGTCATTATCAAACAAATTTCTATTCCGAAATAGAAATTTGATATCATTATCAAACACATATTTTTACTTAGAAATTCATCCAGGGAATAGAAATAAATTTTTCCATTTCTAGTCAAAAATTGATTTTTGAGCAAAATGATCATCATTCATGCCCTTAACTAGAGACATTAATGGGTCGGGTCAGATCAAATATCCAAATACCTAACTCAAGTTGAAATGGAGCTACGCTCAACCCGACCCACCCCACTTATATCCCATATAGTCGAATCGGGCCAAGTCAGGTCGGGTTTCGAATTTCAAGCCTTTTTTATAGAAAAAAATATTCAATTCTTGGCAATTTCCGGAATCAATAAAGAGAAATCCATTGGTGGGTTTGATGAAAAGAAATACCAGTTCCCTTGACTGGCTTCCTCAGAACACGCAGGCCTCTGCCATTCTCTCATCTTTGCCTCTATACGAAAAGAAAGGAAAGGAAAGAAGGGAGGATTGAGAATGGGAACAAAGTGTGCATGTTCGTCTAATTATAATATATGGTGAGGAAGCTTGTAATCCATATAAATCGACAAATAAGGTATGTAATCCACAGGAATGGGAAAACACACTAAATATTTCGATTTAGAGAATTGCAAGAAAAATAAAAGTGGAAGAGATCTGATCTCTTTCCTAAAATTCTTGTTAGGCTCAATTAGTTTATTTAATACCAACTCACAAAGCTGCATTTGATGGTTAGGATAAAAGTCAGGATAGTATAAAATTTATCTTATCCTGTATTTGATGCCTTCTCAAAATATGATAAAGTCAAATATAAAGGCAATATAGGCCGAATATAATTATTCCACGAGAGAGGTGAGATAAATGTGGATAGCATTTCTCATATCCAAAATAGGAAAGTTATTTTGCTCAAATAACAAACTTCTTAAACCAACAAATTTAAAATTATATTTCAATATAAATAACATTTGAATTCTAATATAAGAAATTCAAAAGAACAAAAATAATAATTTAGTTTTTAATTTAGTCTTATTTTTTTTATATATGCATATTTAATTTTATCTTATAATATAAATTTAATATATAAAATATATTTATTACATATTTTAGGTGTTTTAGTATTTTAGGTATGCTAGTACAATTTTCTATTTAATGAAATTTTATTAGAGAACGATGGAAGGCAAAGAAAGAAATAAAAAGAAATTAATTATAAAAGAAAGGAAAATAAAATAAATATAAAGTAACAAAAGTGTCGCAAGAGATTTTTACCATCTCCATTTTGAAAAATTTGTAGTTCATTTATATTTAGTTATTAATAGTTATTAATACCAAGCAATATATATAATATGATATGAATATATCTTACTTTATTACTGTAATCACTAAATAATTGATAGCATAATTAGGGTTAATACCCTGAAAAATCCCAAACTAGTACATATGTGACAAAAATTTACCCCAAATTAATTTTTTAGCCACCAAAAATCTCAAACTATTACACCTTTAACAAATTTTACCCCAAACTGGTATGGTTGTGACAAATTTATCCTCTGTTAGTTTTCGTTAAATTTTATTGTTAAATTACCAAATCGAATGACACATGATAGTTGACTAGTGTATCAGTTTGAAATTTTATTTCTCGTTTGTTACAGTTATACATTTTTTTGTGATTTTTCGTGGTACTAATCTAATTAAACGGAGGGTATATTTATTACAAATGTACTAGTTTGAAGTTTTTGGCGGTCGAATAAATTAGTTTGGAGTAAATTTGTCACAAATGTACCGATTTATGATTTTTTATGATCAGTTGGGGTAAATTTGTTGCGAGTGTACCAGTTTAGGGTTTTTCATGGTAAAAAATTTAGTTTGGGGTAAATTTATTATAGGTATACTAGTTTGGGGTTTTTCATGTATTAACCATATAGTAAAATCTCCTAAATTTCATATTCTATCATATCCAATCTTATCATAATTAGAAATTTGGACGATCAAACATAACCCGACAGATATCTTCTATTATAATTTTATTTAATAAGAAAAAAAGTAGTAGTAGTAGTAGTAGTAGTAGTAATAAAGTAAATATAAAAATAAAAATAAAAATATATTAATTATAAAAAGTATATAAATAAAATAAATACCAGAGTTTTACTTTTAAACCAATGAGATGATGATATTGGGATAAACCTCACTTCACACATCATGAGACGGCATAACTCGAAACTAATATGAATCGAAATGTTTGCATCTATTTTCATCGACAATCGCTTTGTAATCACATCAAGATGTTCATGTAAGGATGTGAAACAACACGAATAAGTAAACACGACTATTATTGGAAAACACAAATAGATATACGTCTTTAGGTACATCAGATATAATTCTCACGTTATGTGTAATTTATACTTTAAAGTTCAAAATATCTTCTCATTGAATATTAGCAGTGCCCCTCAACACTCCAGTCGTATTATACAGCAAATGAAAAAGTGTTTTTAACTTCAATCCGATAATCCCATCCACTTGTGGCAAACCGAGAACTATTAACTAGTTGTGGGAAGGCCTCAAATGGTACCTTTTATTTATAAAGAGTGTACGCGGTTTCCTAGACAAAAAATGTCATATGCGTCGTAAAGTAATCGGTCGCACCTATATTTCCTCAATAGAGTAGAGGCTATAAATAATCATGGACTGCGTGACGTTTCTGGATACCGATATTTTGCGGACATCTTCTCATATGGAGTTAGTGTTGGGCATGAAATTATGATCCCATCTTCACCAGACGATTAATCGATAAAAATTCTTAATTGCTAATAGACATTTGATGGATTGTCAATATATAATTCAAAATATGGTCTAATGCAACAAATAATCCAAATTATTTTCCGATGTTCCTTAATTTAGATCGATTAGGCCACCCCGCCATAACTCACGTAATAATCATGTTGGCGCAGAAACCTCAAAAATAGTCATGCGAGAGATACCAAAATGAAATCTTCCATTACCACACTTACTACCTCAAGCAAGGGCTAACAATGGTCATCGACGAAGAAAGAAATTGAGAAGAGAGAGAGAGCCATTGGTGTCCACAATTACTAAAGAAGGTATTAGCACGGGGTTTAGTCGGGGTCGGTATTTTGGGAATTATATTTTCTTTGCGTGATTAACGTGTTGAAAGAGTGTTTGTTTGGAAGAAAATTTTATGATAAAGAAAAATATTTTTCAGGAATTATTTTTTAGGAAAATACTTATTTTCCTTTACCGAAAACATTTTCTAGTCATCGAGGCCGAGGCCATGGCAAGGCTTCCCCAAGGCCAGTGAGGTTGCTGGCTAGAGGAGGAGGAAGAGGAAGAAGAAGAGAATGAAAAAAGAAAAAGAGAAAAATCTCAGAAAATTATTAAAAATTTAAAAGAAATTTTACGTTACAAAAAAAAATTAAGGTCGTATTAGAAATATTCTTTTTTTTTTTTTTTAATTCCATGAATAGAAATTTTATACAATTATTAAATGCGTTTAAATGTTTAGAAACTCATCCCACTAACAAAATTAGAAAAACTATCTCTTGAGTAGAAATTATTTTGGGAACCGAATGGTTACCAAATAAGCCCTTAGCGGCTTAGCCCAACTTGGGCCTGTACTCGAATGTCACACCGACTCTTGAAGACATGTGCTTTTATATAGGTTTTTAGGGCGTATTTTGAGTAGACCATGAACACAGCTGTATTAGACTTTCTCTTAGGGTTTTCTAGTGAAACTTAACCAGAGAGGTGCGAGAACTTGTAAAAAATTGCGTACTAAGATTTTGGATATTACATGAGAGATTGAGTTATTGATAATAATTCTATAACTCTTTTTTAGTGGATTCTTTGCAACTTTCTCTCCCTATAAAATAATTATTAAGATTGAATCATGTAAATAGATGGTGTTCTTTATTGCTCTTCGTTGATTTATCCAATAATTTTCTTTGCTCAAGTTAAATTTAATTGTAAGATTCATTAGTTTTCACGTCATTTTACAATATAGAGATTTTTTAGGAAATGACCAAGGCAGTATTAGCAAAACTTGTAATTAAGAACAAAAGCAACCACGATCCAAATTATTTCCCACTGTTCCTTAGATTCCCGTATAACCGATAACAAACATAATAATCACGTTTGTACGAGTTCAGAACAAGTCATACGAGAGGCATACCAATATGAAATCTCCCATAACCTGACCTACTATTCCATTAACTGATAGTACCATAGTGGTCCTTTATACATTTGGAGCTCTCAAATTTCCAGTAAAGGAGCTTTTATCACTCGTTGCACACATGCCTAATTTTCATCATGGCATAGATGGGACACTTGTCCGAAAAATTTTAAAATTATCATACGGCGACTAGTTCAGTTCTAAACTTTATAATTATACCAATTCACTTTTAACTTTTTAACAATTTGTCAATTTAATCATTTCGGTCAATTTTGATAAATAAAAAAAATCATTCATGTAGACACTAATTGTACGTGGAGCGCAATGTTGACAATTTTTGCAAATTTTCTAAATTTTTTTATTGATTTTTCTATTCTTTCCTTGTCTCTTTCCTTTTCTTTTCCATAGAGCCAACAACAACTAGGCAAGGGTAGCAAAGCTCTTGCCAACCATAAAGATGGCGGGCAAGGGCTGGCAATGCCCTCGCCCAAATCTGTCAAGGGCTTCATGGCTCTCACCCATAGGCTGGTGAGTCCTTGGCCTTGTCAAGAAAAAAGAAAAAAGAGGAAAAGAAAAGAAAAGAAAAATACAAAATAATTAAAATTAATACAAATTGCAAAAATTATCCACATCAGTAATGGCTATGCTATGTAGGATGACTAACATCTATGCTAGTGATTTTCAGAGGGAACTAAATTGACAAATTATCAAATTATGGGAAAATTACCAAAAAATCCTTAAACCTAGTATGAATATAACGATCCATATACCAAGAATTAATTTTGGAAATTAGGAAATCACCATGTATATTCTTAGGTTTAAAATGGAAATAATTATCCAAAAGGTCTTGAACCTATTGTGTGACGGCCAATTCAATGTTAAATCTTTAATTGTACCAATTTAGTTCTAGACGGAAAAAATTACCAAAAAAGTCTTTAATATATTTGTGTAGATACTAATCCACTCCTAAACCTTTTAATATTAAGTAGCCACAAGTCCTTACTCCCGAGGTTGGCCGAAGTCCTTACTTCTAATTCAGGTCCAAACAAAATGGATGGACACGCTTATTATTTGAACAATCTCGATAATTTAGATAATTAGGCATTGCTGCTTCACACGCCCGTGCTTACGAATTTCTTGGGATGAAGTCGGGCATATACAATATGTTGTACCTTACTTGCTCTCCCGATGGTTATTGGTCTTTTTTTTAACAATGTGAGTAGTTGCTCTCCATGTGAGGGCTCGTATTACAAAATTATTAATCTCTCTGTTAATTGTCACGCTTTCCAAAGATATTATCCCTACCAAAAGCATGTGATTAGTTGCTACTAGTGCAAAAAGGAAAATATCGTGGGCCTGGTTAAGGTTCTAATAGGGTTAGTTACTATGATGATTCTAATAGGGTTAGTTACTATAATGAT
Source organism: Eucalyptus tenuipes (assembly GCA_014182365.1). Lineage (NCBI taxonomy): Eukaryota > Viridiplantae > Streptophyta > Magnoliopsida > Myrtales > Myrtaceae > Eucalyptus > Eucalyptus tenuipes. Next base: position 3,874,644 of record CM024544.1, on the reverse strand, counting down.
GTGATTGATACATGACGATAAGCTAACTCCTGCGCATCCTCTCCGGCCACGTAACATGGCTTAATTCCGCTTTAAATTGACTTTTAACTGCTAAATCATATGCTACTTGGGGATCAATTTTAGATTTATCTCATAATTTTCTAGATCTCATGGGATTCAAGTGCTTTGGTATGAAAGAGAGAATTACGAAATGGAAAGACTTTCGGCAGAGTCTGCACATTTTTTCCGATCAAGCTCTTGAATGCCTAATATGCAGGATTTAGTCCTTCAATTTGCATAACTTTTCTTATCAAGTCGCGACGGGTATAAACCCAATTAACCGGAAACCTCTGCACATCGGGCTGACAAGAATATGATGTTGGAAAAACCTTTTGCCATCATCAATTATAACCTCATGTGAAAGACACTAGACTTTTCTTGGCATTGAGGAACAACTTAGCCCTAAGGGTTGGAGTACTTGATATTGTTGAGATACACGTGTGATTTGTGTTAAAAAGAGCCTTGCATAAGAGAATTGGAATGATTTGGAATAGTCAATATATTCTAATTAACTCAAAACTCATTAGTTAAATTTTTTTAGTGAAGGTGAATTTAACTAAATATATTAATAGGCTCGAAGTTAGGCTCTCCATTTGCGATCTCCCAGGTGAATGTATTCGATCTTTGCCATGCGCTCCCAACACCAAGTGACTGGATTGACTTAGATGGATTTGATTAGCGCAAGTTTGCTTTAGCTGAATCAGAGAAATTACATTTACAAAATTTTAATCGCGAGAGTGCAAATTCAGGGACAAGAATCGAACCCTCTCCTCTATAAAAATGACCCCTAGAGTAATCTAATATCTCATGAAAGTTAGTGAAATGCCTTTTCATTATAGGTAACATTAGGGGAAAAGTGCCAAAAAAGTCCTAAATCTTTTGTCTTTGTACCGATTTAGTCTTAAATCTCTTTTTGGTGCCAATTTAATCCTAAACCTTTATACGTTGTGCCAATTCAGTCCTTTCCAGCTAATTTTGGCCGGATTTTGCTGACTGGACATCGGTCGGCTGACGTGGTCTGATCGGTGCTGACATGGACAACTTTTAATAATATTTTAATATTTTTGATTTTTTTGATTTTTTTTCTTTTTTTTCTTTTTTTTTCTTTTCTTCTTCTCCTCTTCTTCCTCCTGCCGTCGCAGGACCTTGGTGACCGGCCACCTTGCCAATGGCCGTGAGGGCGGCCTCGCGTTGGGCGGCGAGGCTCGTCCTCTTCGAATCTAGCAAGGGTCGATCCTTGCCCATGGCCGGCGAGGGCAAGCCCCGCAAGCTCAGCACGAGGCCAAGCCTCGAGATGAGCATCCTAGGGTACCTCCTGACGACAAACGAGACTTGGGTAGGCGATAGGCCTCGGTTTCGTAAGACCTCGAGGACCAAATCCGGCCGCCTCCTCTCGCCGAGCTGGCAGGGCTCACCCTCGCCAGCCATGGGCGAGGCTCGACCCTCGCTAGATCTCGCAAGGGTAAGCCTCGCTGCCTGGCCTCAAGGTCTAGCGAGGGCGAGCCTCGCCCGCTCGGCACGAGCCCGCCCTTGCGGCCATTGGCGAGGTGGCCGGCGAGATCGAGGTCAACCTCGCCGATCGTCGCCTTTGGCCGATCGCCGAGGTCCGGCGAACGGCTAGAGGAAGAAGAGGAGAAGAAAAAAAGAAAAAGAAAAAAATTCAAAAATATTAAAATATTATTAAAAGTTATCCACATTTGCGCCGATCAGGCCACGTTAGCCGGCCGTTGTCCAATCAACAAAATCCAGCCAAAATTGGTTGGAAATGACTTAATTGGTACAGCGTAAAAAGGTTTAGGACTAAATCGGCATAAAAAAAAGGTTTAGAACTAAATCGGTACACAGACAATAGGTTTAAGACTTTTTTGGCACTTTTCCCGTAACATTAATGTCGACCTTTCAGCAACTGTCATTCATGCCAAGGTGGATTTAATGATTGAAATCTCCACTGCATCAATCGATTTAGCTTACAATTATTATGGTGAAGATGTGGTTGTTCGAGCAAATACTTTTTCCTTGGGCTTCTTTTTCCATCGAGTGGGATACCCCAAAAGTGGTCGAGCCTTAGAAAATGCAAACCGGAATCGATTAAGGGAATATTCCTATCAAAAGGGAGATGTACTATAGCTTAAAGTACCAGCCACTTTCCCAAAATGAGATAATCACGTAAATTGGATAATTCACGCCGGACCCCATTATTTAGTGTCGTTTCTGTGGTGGTAGTAGTAGTAATAATGATAACAATAATGATAATAGAATCGTAGTAATAACCATAGGTGTTTCGACGCATAGAATCATAGTTATAATCATAGATATTTTATGATAATAAAATAACAATAAAAATATTTGGACATTATCCTCTTGAATATTTTCTTGAAGAATTGAGTTTGAACTAAACAATTTTTCATGAATATTTTCCATCTGTCGAAGTTTTTATGAGAAATTGATGGAAGACAATTGGACATTAATTTTGCTAGATCGTGGTAATCAAACTATATGATGTCTTTCTTCTTACAGGGGAATTGCTAATTAATTGGTTCATTTTCTATTACTATTTCCACGTTTCATTCTCTTCTAAATGAGGGAGGCGTCTAAAGAGCCAACATCTACAGGAATAGACGAGTACTCTGTTTTAGTATTAAGCTCATGAGATTAATCACGCAAGTTAAAGTTTAGTCACACAAGATTTATCGGCGAGTTCAATGCTCTCTCAACCTTCCAAGTAGATATAATAACTTCCGCATCGAGTTTCTTGATGGCTAATACACATGCTCAGGACTAAACTCCATGCCTTCTGGGATCATAAAAACCCTTCTATATTCTCATCTTTCTCCGATCGGTTTAGAATCGCGACCTAATCGTAAACTGAAAGACATATCTCCATAATTAACTTGAGTCACCGTCATTTTATCTTTGGTAGTGGTTCATATTCAGCAACTCGCTTGACGTCAAGGATGGGAAGTGGCAGACGTTGAACTAAGGTTATAGGCTTTTGAGGTTCATCATGTATGTGAAGAAATGTCAAATGGAAGTGTAGGAAAGATAACAAGTGATGAAACCCTACGGCCCGAGCCACAATGCTTCGGTACAACCTAAATGCGCCTCTTGCGCAAAACAGTCCCAACATAGATTAGGTTCATGATAGTTGTAAGCCATTATACCACGTACGTCCAAATGTGCAACTATTTACCCAATAAACAAAAGCAATAAAAATAGCTAACGACGGCAAAGGTCTACCCTATCTATATATAATTCCTTAGTAGGGTGAGCGATTTTAAATTCCATTCAAATTCCTCCTTAAACTTGTAATCTACCTGTCGGAACATGTTCTTTAATTTTTGAAACCTATAACCAATCCTATATACCCTACAATCTGGGACTTACTTTGTTACAGGCTCCATCGTTTACTCGAAAATCGGTCAATTTCTTTTCTTTTTTTTTTTTTTTCTGGTTTTACTTTTAGTTTATCCTTTTTTTTTTACTTCTGATTTTGACACAAAAAAAGGACCGAAGTTACCTGGTTTTCGACACTTTTTAAGTGCGCTGCAACAAACAAGGACTTGGTGGCTTTATCTAGTCGTTGACGGTCCATAGCTTTGCTTTGACTTCAGCAAATCAATTCAGGTTTAAGTAGCAAAAGGGTACTTGTAGATAGCGGGTGAACGGTTCCAGGTGTCATCGAAACTAATTCGTCATTCATTGAAAATCGAAACCTACCCTAAATATCCTAAAACTTGAATCTAACCGGTTTCCATTGGTCCAGTATCAAGTTCTACCTTGAAGTCATGTTTGCCCTTTCTTACCGGTATTCGGAGTGTATTGTTCTAGATCGAGAGATGAGTTACGAGTTTGCCGTTCAGGGTCGATCGAGATGGGGGCAATTCGAGCTTCTACAATTCTCTCGTTGCATCATCTTTGTGGCCCTTTCAGAAAGTTGCAGATGGCAGCAGTGCAATAAAATGGCAGAAAATATTATGAAAAGAGGGGGTGGTGGATGCTCTTTCGGTGTACCAGAGCCAGAACACGTGTACAGATTCCTCGCCAGAATATACACTCGCTCACTGTGTTTTCGAGAGAATCTACAGTCGCATCTGTTTTCACCATTTTCCCTTCTGCCAGCGTGGGAATCGGGGGGGATCTGATCCTGTCCTGTTGGGCCTTGAACCGGCAGTGAAGACGACGGGACGAGGAACGCGCTGGTGGGGTTGAGTGGGATCTGAGGAGTCGATAGCCTTGGTGTCAGTGGCTTGTGATTATCTGAATCGCTCCTACTTAATTAGTTTAATCATGTTCGAAAGAAACTTCAGTTGAGTCCTTGGCGGGTGCAGCACGAGACGGAGGTCTTTTTCCTAAGTTGTACACTTGCCTTTTGAGGAGTCCTCAGCACGATTTTCCTAGTCTTCCAATTACCAAATACAAGAAAAGCTATAAGGGCCTGTTTATTTTCCCCAAATATAAAAAATAAAAAAAAATAAAAGTCCATTTGATAACTTCAACTAATTTTTTTATTCCTCAAAATAGAAAAGTGATTAAAGAATATATTTTGAAACAAAAAGGAAAAAAAAAAAAATTATTAAAAAGAATACAAAAAAATAATTATTTTCTTTGTTCTCATAAACAGAAATGAAAAAATTTATTTCTAAACTCACTCTAGGTTTTTGGAATAAGAAATTTGGACTAAACATTTTGTAATATGCAAAGATGGGGGAACAAAAGTTGTGCACTATTCCAACGTCATTCAGATACAGTATTTGGAAGAAAGGTGTTTGTTTTGGTGAAAAGAAAACAAAGGTGTTGGATGGAGAAGATTATTAGGTGCGTTCGGCGACACAGAGGCTCATTCGATGTGATCCATCAAATGAATGCAATACACTTGGCCTACTACATCTGTTTGCAGCCGATAATTTCTCGTCGAATAGGGAGAAAAAAATTGGCTATTACATAAACTCGAGATGACGCGGTGTACGTTCTTAAACTATTTTCAAAATTATTGGGAATTTTATAGAGGTCTGAATGTTTTGTTCATTTTTATCGATTGTCTAATTAGATCATAATTCAGTGGATTCGAGTTTATCTCTTTTATTAACTTTCATGTAAAGATTCAATTGGCTTGTAGAGATCATGTTGATTTGGGATTGATGTTCTCTAATTAAAGAGAAATTGCGCCCATTGATATATGTTATCCATCACACTATTCTCTTTCTCGATTCGACAGAAAATTGTCCCGCGAATCAGAGTTGCTCTCACTAAGGACAGACAGGTCGTCGTTGAGCAAAAAGAGAGCGCAGAACAAATGTCTCAACTCGACAATTTGGAACTACATGAAAACATGAGAGCAAAAGGATGGAATCTGAAGATTACCCCAAAGTTGGGGGCAGATCTGGCCCTTTCAGAGAGGCAAGAGCCAAATTTTTTGGACCATCGTACCATTCAACAGCGACACCCACAAAGAAATAAGTTAATAAAATGGATTTTTTTAAAGAATTTGACCACAAAATTGATTGGAATGTGCATCGAGCATATATTATACTTAGTCGAGCATATATTATAATTGGTTGTGGTAACACCATATTGGCCATGCGTTCGATATTTAAAATATGATTTTCCATCTAATATCAGCTATTGATACAAGTATTAATCATACCTTTATTTAATAATCCTTTAGAATAATTGGTTATGATTTCATTAAATTTTTATGTATCTAAGCAAGAGGACTCGAGTTTGATTTTATTTCAGAGAATTCGATAATGTGCACCAAACGGAAATTATAACTGACTTGAGTCCCATGCAATGAATGCTTTGAAATACGGGTTTTTGCCCCCCTTAAATCAGTTGCCGACACATTCCTCGGTCGAAACTTAGGAATGGAATGTGTTCCTCGATTATCTCTAAAGAAATTACGGCAACATTGTACGAACAATTGAACCGATGTACTCTAATTTCTTGCTTAGCCCCTTTTTGACATTTTGTCGAGAGAGACCAGTCAATAAACTCTGAAAAATTATACGGCAAAAAATCAAGTTAAAAAGGTTAGGTAAAGCCCCAATAATCCCATAAATCAGACAACAAATTTCCCCCCCGGCAGATCTAACAGAGAATGGGGAAAGCCCTTTCTTGGTCATCCTTCCATTTAATTTCACTTTATAGTCCAAGAATAAACAAAGTTAGTGCAACTTCCACTCGACCACTTAACTAAATTAGCTTAATCACTCATTTTTAAGGTGGTCTGTCTTGTTTTCTCTACTCAGACGTGCGTCATCTAAACTTTTTTTTTTAAATTTGCAGATTTTATTTTTCTCAATTTTTTTTATAATTAAGTTTTCTGAAATTGTTTAAGGATTTGCTTAAATGATAATCGTTTTTAGGAGACATCATGCGGCTTTGTAAGAGGGGATGGTGTGTAATCCATTATCTCTGTTGCACATGAGATCGTGCATGTGCACCCATGATTAATTAATTAATTAAATCAATTAATCAGTTAGTTCACTAGTTTAATTAATTAAATGATCGATTGGTTATGTGGATGGCGATGAAAAATCTCAAAGTGGGTTAGGAGTTTCATGCCGCATAGTGATTTGTGGAGATGATAGTGGGGTGATATGGAGTGACTTGTTTGTGAGCCTTGTTTGTGCCCAATAAATTCTTTATACGTACACATGCTTTTCATGGTATCTTTTATCTTACAATTTTCTTTTTGTAGGAATTTCGTTTGATCCAGACTTGTTTTATTATGGTTTTTATTATTCTCCCGACAGTTTTAGTGGGCTTGGTCAGCAAATCAACGTTGAAATTTCAGGTTTGAACCCGCTAGAATTGAGAGAATGTTTATGAATTGGTCTCGATGTTAGGCTGCATATGTCTCGTGGGACTTGAATGATTTGAAAAATCATCTCTTAAGATCAATCCCTTATATGGCTTATGAAAATAAATGAAGAAAAAAATATTTCATCTTACAAGAAAAATTTTAGATATGAATTGTTGTCAATAATGGAAAAAATTTCAATAGCTAATTATTTTAAGAGATATAAGTAATAATTTTTAGGAAAATATTTTCCAAATCATTCATTTTCTACTAAATAAATGCAGCCTCGGTTTTGTTTTGACTTTCTATATCCGGCGTGTTTATGCTATTAACTATCTTGGGTTATAATGATCTCTCTTAATGCACCATAACCAAATCCGACAGGGCTAAGATACATATGATGTGCCATAGTCAATTTAATTAATCATTAGATTCTCTATATGTATGTAATAAATCATTTATCACGAGTTGATAAAAGCTATACTCAAAATGTTCAATTTTATGTATACTATTTTAGCTATTGTATATATGACTTATTTGAAGATAACATATATGAGAGACTATGTTCAAAAGCTCTCTTTCTATATATTCTTTTGGGATTTGAACTTCATAAATGAGACAATATCACATGTCTTCATTCATAAGTCTATTTGTTTAGAATTGTAAGATAAAAGATTACGTAACCAACAAAAAAAAACCGCACAAAATACATCATTATGTTCAATAAAATCTTTAATTTTTCTTATCAATCTCAAATTAAATAGAAATAAAACTGTCCTTTGAACGATATAAATTATAAGAGTGATAAGGAAAACAAAAAAGGTCGTTTTGCTTGTTTAATTTCGACACGTGCCTCTTGCATTGCTATAAGGTTGTTATATGTTTACTAATCTATCGATTCTATATATATCAACAACGATAAACATGATTTAGTGACCATCCTTCCACGTAGATAGAATTTCTTTCGCAATGTCAACCAATTAATGGATGGATTATAATGAAGACGGCGTTTGAATTCGACCTAAAACGCAACCCCAAATGAGAAAAGCCTCTCTATAAACCTTTATTTAGGTAAGTTCCCAATTTATGTCCTAATCAAGACAATCAATTCCTCGAATATAGAAATCTTTGTTTTGTGCCATGCGCGTCTGCTGGCCACCGAACCCAGTTACGTGTAATGTGTCAATTGTGTTGTGCGTTACACGACATCTATTTCCCAAAGACTATTGGCCCTTTTTTCCTTATTTTATCCTGCTTCATGGTGTTTCAGGTCATGTTGGAATCTGCCTTTTCAAGAAAAGGCAAGTCGTGAAAAAAGTTGGAATTTAGTTAAACATGGCCCTTGGGATTGGACAACAGATTTAGACGACGAATCATGTGTAATATTTCGGATTAGTATATTGATTGGGTATCTACAATCGGATAACTACCAGTTGTTCCAACATTGGAGGTTGCGGTTGGCCAGAGTTCATTAGGTAAGCAGAATGCCAGACGCCACAAGGATAGGATGGAATTTGACCACCGAAAAAAAAAAATAAAAAAAAAATTGGAGTTGTACTTCTCCTATTCGTCATATAACATTTCACATAATTTCACATTTTTAATTTAATAAGATTTTCTTTAAATTTTAACCACAGATAGTGGTAGCATCCACTATAATTTCCTATTCCATCCCGTCCTACTATTGTTTCAAACATGATATATTCACAATTCCACAAAATTTACAAGTGTGATTGAATCGGGCATTAATATTGTCTACATTCATTCATGACATGTCGAGTCTCACGGTTTGTCCTTTCTATCATGTAGCTTAACCATTCATAGAATGTTCTCACCTAGGCATGTTTAGAATTGGTGTTCCATCTTTAATCCAAGTCTTACACCAAAGGGGGCCTATTGTGAGCTATTGAGTTCAATACATATAGTTAAGCAAAAATCTCCCTTTTGTTCGAAGTGTAATCCGAATCACTCTTGCCACCTTCACTGTCCTTGAAGCCTCATAGGAGGAGCCCCACTTTAATCCTAGATCTTTGACCTCCGCAATTACTTCTCATATTTATTGGACTTGTTCATTACCCCACATACTTTCACGTGGGCTGTCCATGAACCATACAATTACTAAAATAATTTGTCATGATACCATATTGTAATACCCACATTTAACTCCGACCAAAAAAAAAAAAAACCCACATTTAACTCGCTTGAGGTACTGTTGCATTTGCTCCATTGCATATCAAGTTTTGAGGTTTTATCTCTCAATATAAAGGCAAGTGTAACAAAGACTTTTTAAGAGGTTGCTCATCCTAACATACGTTCATCCAATCACATTTAAAATGAATATTGTAATGTTAATCATTACAATAACCAATAAACAAGTCCTAGTTTTACATGTATGACTCAACAATACTTCTCATGTACGATGCGCCATTGAAATTCATTCATGCTCCACCATGTTAGTATCAAAACATGGGCGGCACATTAACTAAACCCTCTTGCCTCGGTTACTTCCACAATCAATGAATCAAGTCCTAATGAGAGAGGAAGAAAGAGAGAGAGTCGTCAATGCTTATCCTCACCCTCCATTAACGAGGTAAGATGGGAAAAGAGAATACCCTTACCCTTGAAACCGTCCTCTTTGGCCTTTGGCCTTCAAAGGTTATATTTCACTTTCAACTCTAAAATTAGATAGCTATGATCATGCTGCAGTTGTCAAAGACCGCATGAAGTCCAAGACGTCCCTAAAATCCCTACAAATAAACGGGTCATCAGACATTGCTCAAGTGGATTTATGTTGGTTCTATTGAGTACATATATAGTCTCTGTCAAAATTAATACTAGACCCCTTCATGCAAGTTGTATCCTCACAATATGACGAGGAAAAGAAAATCAACTGGTGGCCTCTGAGGATGAGCTGCATCACTCACTGCTCTTTACAGCTATGAGATGGAGAGATTAGCAAATTGTATTTTGCATGCATCATTTCAAAGATGAGGAGAGATACGCATGCACAACTGACCCTTGCTTTTGGCACGAATCGCCAATCGCAATGAGGCGTTATGGAACGAAAGTAACATAGAGACCCCACTTGGCTTTAATCGTCGTTGTTTGTAATGGAAATTTGTTTTTTGGCTCAAAAGTTAGCAATGGAATGAATGAGTTGTGATCGAGCCAAAGAAAACAAAAGGAAGAAAGGTAGTGTCTAACGACTACATTTATGAGGCATATATCATTTTCTATAATCCAATAACGTGCGCGTGAAGACTCAGCTACTTTATACGGAATTTTTTATTTTTTTTGGGGGGTCGAAAACCTCGTAGGGATGTTCACCAGTCGATTCTAGGCTAGCTCATGGGTGAATTAGGTGGGTTCATGGGTAACAAAGTCGAGAACCGGCTTGAACCCATTTGATTCCCGGTTAGAGGCGATGAACCATCGACTCTACCACTAGTTTGCGGGTAAACTGAGCTTGAATCAGCTTTTTTTTTTTTTTTTTTCCATAAACAGTTTTTTTTTTTGTTGAAAAAAAGTGGTTACCGTACTATTGAGGAGAATCAAACGTAAGAAGCCCAAATGTACCATCAAAATCATTTGAACTTAAAAAGCAAGCCCTATCAAATGTTACAAAATCTTAAAGTTACATTTGGTAATCATAATAAAAGTTGGGATAAGACAAAATTTATCATAATCTTATATTTGGTTCCTACCTAAAATAGGATAAGGTTTGATATAAGAGAGATATAACTTGAATAAAAATCTTTCATGGAGAAGGTGGAATAGAGGCAGATTGAATTCTTATATCCATGATATAAACATTATTTTTCTCAAATAAAAATAGAATTAAATTAACCAAATAAAATATTAGATTTATAAATAATATTTGAGTTTTAATATAACAAAAGAAAATGCAGATAATTGAGGGATATATCTTAGTAGGGTCATTGTCCTTTTACGAAACTATGGAATTGAAAAGTCTCCCATATCTATTGCTACTACGAGTGGAGATATTCTATGAGGGTCCTATGTACCATGCGGTTAGCATGTATAAACTATAAAGAATAGGTAAGTACATACCCTTTTCCAATTTTAATTGTCCGACCTCTTAGTACCTATTTGATAACCATCTCAATATTAACTTATTCTAATTTTTTGTTCCCGGGAGCAGTTTGGGAACAGAATCCCCGAGAACAAAATCGCGTTTGCTAAAATTTTTGTTCTCGGGAACAAATTTCTATTTTTTTGTTCCGAAAGTAGATTTGAAACAAAATCAAGAAAGAAAAAAAAAGTTGATTCTTGTTCCGGGAACAAATCTAAGAATCAAAACCAACTTTTCTTCTTCTTCATTGACCGCCATCTCGTGGCCGCCGTCCGCCGCCGCCGATTGCCGGCAACCGGTCCGGCGAGCTCACCGGAGGCAAGCCCAGCCACCGGCGAGGCTCGACCTCACCCAGCCCTAGCAAGGCCCACCTGGCCATCGGCGAGGCTTGACCTCGCCGAGCTTGGGCAAGCCTCGACGAGGGCCGGCGATATCTGGTAAGAAAAAAAAAAGTTAAAAAAATTTAAATATTAAAAGAAATTGATTTGGAACATAATCAATGAGCACAATATCAAACACAATTCTATTCCAGAATCAGAAATTTTGAACAGTTACCAAATAGCCTAAAATGCTTAGAAATTGTTCCCAGGAACAAAATAAAATATAATCATTTCTGATTAAAATCTGTTATCGGAAGCAGAATCGTTACCAAACGCGCCCCTAAAGTATTCGTCTAACCCTTTATACGATGTCATGGCATTCCTAATAATTAGGATGATAAGAGGCACCTAAAGATGCAAGATTCTACTCGATCTTTCTTCAATAAGACCAAAAAACCCTGACGAGGGTTTCTTGAGATGCAATTTCATTTCAAGTCTTATCAATTTGGCTAGCCCACTATAATATAATATAATTTGTGCATCGCACGAATTTTCATTTCTCGATTTTAATCAGGAATAAAGACGTCATCCGTGTAACCTAATGGGTGACATGACCGATAACTTGCTCCCACTTGTCAACTTTAATTTCCTGTATAATTTCTCTGTTTTCCCTCTGCCACGAATCCCATTCAATCTATCTTTGGCCAAATATTCAACCTAGTTGACGGACTAATGGCATTGTATATTTGTGAGGGCTTTAGTTCTTGGGTTTTCATTAACAGAACATTGTCACATTGTCACAAAAGTGAGAACCAACCAAATTAAACAAAATTAGACAAAAAAAAATTAAGCTAAACATTTTCGCCGATCTATTTTGAGATATGCTTTATTTTTATTTTTATTTTGCCATAGATTTATATGCTGTTAACTTCGCAATTTGTAGGGCCATTGCTCCGGCATAATTTTCGGGGAAAATTACAAGAAAAACAGTCATCGACTTTACTTATACCAGTACCTTTCACCATTTCTTTTTATAATTACACTTTGGATTTTCTAAAAATTTGAGCTTTACATTCGGAATTCAACACCATCTTTATTGTCAAAGACTCCAGTAGCTTGATTTTTGTGTGTGAGAAAAATTTTACTATCCTAAACTTCTTTTTTATGTCATTAAAATTCCCAGACTTGTATAGATGTAACAAAAAATACCCTTTGTCTACCACCAATGCCTCAAACCTTTTTAGTGTCACGGGTACCCTAAGATTTGTACCAGTGAGGGAGGTAAGTTTTGTTAAAATCACTAGGAATTTTTTATTATCCAAAGTGATAGATGGAAGGTACTTTGTCACACTAGTAGGGAAAATAAATAAAAAAACCCTAAACATATTGTAAGAACGTCAATTTAATTTTAAACATTTTAATTTGTCCATTTTAGTTTAAATATTTTGATAATTTACCAATGTTATCCTTTTGGACTATTTTGACTTAAAATCGCTAACATGAAAGTCAATCGTCTTATAAGGTATTGCTGACGCTAATGCAAACATTTTTTTTAATAATTTCTCTTATTTTTTAGTTTTTTTACTCTTTCCTTTTTCCTTTTTCTTTCAGCACAACAAGCCCTTGCCTGCCATAGTAAAAAAAAAAATACAAAAGAAAATAAAAGAAAGGAAAAAAGAAAAGGGAAGAAAAAGAAAAAAATTAAAAATATTATTTAAAAACCAAAACAATTGTCCTTGTCTATGTCTATGTCGGCCTAGGACGGCCGCTGTCCACGTTAGCAATTTCCCATCGTAATTGGCCAAAAAGAATAAATTGACAAATCGTCAAAAGTTTTGAGATTTAATTGGTCAAATCGAAAAGTTTAGAACTAAATTGACATTCGTATAATAGGTGTAAAACTTTTTCATAATTATCCCCATGCTGATGCAAGTTTGGGTGTTTTGGTAATACAAAAAGTTTGAGGTGCCGGGTCACAATGGACATAGTTTAATAGTTTTTGCACAAAAAAGTCAAATATTAATGTCATGGTGAACATAATTTAAGATTTTCAACGGTATTAATAAATTTTTTTAGACCCACAATTTTACAAGATATATATTCTTTTTGCTTGCATCAATCCCAGCCTTCCCTGAGCTGTGGACCGATCTAAATTGCTCTTAGTACAAAATCAGAATTATTTCTATTCGAAAGTTAGGGTCAATAAAGTAGGGGTCAGTAAACTCCGCTTACACTTTCAAATCGGTTCACTTTAAGTTTTTGGCGATTTTTACCTATCAATGTTTTTTAATCTCATGATTTCCACAATTTGAATTTTACCTAAGGTAAAACATTTGAAACATTTCAAGTTCTAATTTATCAGAAATTACCTAAGCAAAGTTTCAAGCAGTACTGTTTTAGTCCCTAAACTTTTGCTCATTATCTCGTCCCTCGAAATTTACTTTGATTTGAGATGGTCGTGGACTTTTTCAAAACTAACTAAATCTGGTCCATCCGTCAAGTGGAGCACCATGTCTTTTTTAATCTCACGTGGATTGCCAAAGTAGTAATGGGTCGAAAAAAGACATTTAAAACCAACTCAACTAAAAATCAGTTCCAAAAAAAAAAAAAAAAAAATTGGATTCTTTCTCCTCCTCTTCCTTCCTTGATCTGCACCGTCGATGACAGGCCGCGCCATCACAATTGGCCATCACAATTGTTTATGTTATCCCACAACTCGTATCCACCATCACTGCTGGGGGCTTGCCACCATCAATGTTGTGCCTTCACAATTTGCCCCGGCTCTCTCTTAGGGGGTGGCCACAATAGTCGTTGGAGGTGGCCGCGACCATCGTCGGCCGCCATCTATGGTTAGATAGCCGTCGTCCGCTTCAAATATTTCATTTGATTAGACTTTTTTTTTTTTTTTTTGTATTGATCAACACCTCTTAAGTTGGAATATACTTCGCTTCAGAAGCTTGTTGCCCATTTGGTCAGAATGGGTCTCTCTTGCCCACTTGCTAGAATAAGAAATTTGCTTATGTACCATTAAACACAACAATGCACTTGTTTCCTATACCCTAATAAATATCCCCCACTATACAAAGTGTGTAATGAGCTGCACCACAATCAAATAGGCCCAGAGGCCCCATCCAATCATGTGCATCATTCAAAAGAGGAACCACCCCACATCTTCTTCTTACCAGATTATTCGCGGACTAAATTCAGAAAATGTTGAGGACAAGGTAGAGCAATATTGGAGATTCTCTTTTTCTTAAAAAAGAACGACCACTTATCGGCACATGTGCAATGGACTCCAGCTAAATCCCTTTGATTCCACAGCATTCTAAGCATAGTTCTCCTAGGACTAGAACCCTAGAGGTGTGTACTATTACAAGTTAAAATACTAGAGATTCATCACATTCTCTCTTCTGGGTCCTCTCTATAGAAGGCTACAATCCTCATCTGTTCCATCCATTCAATGCCAATTTGCAATTGGCTTCTCCTATCATGCATGGCATCGCTCTTGGAGAAAAAAAGACAACCTCGAGTCTTCCATATTCTTGAGTCAACTTTGCCCGAGCATCGTGGAGACACATTAAATCATCTCAAATCATTACTACGCTCATCTTTGTGGTGGTACTTCACTCCAGAATCCCCTTTTTATCTCCGTTAGACTTATCTGGTTCTTGAATCTTGGGGCTCCGATCTTGTGATCAAGAAATGACCGATCTGAGTGTACTATTTCTAGTTAGAGATGATTTCAGCTATACATGCACATTGAGACCGACAGTTTATCACAAGCCGACGCCTCGGGCCCAATTGAAAAGGGGTTCGCGAAGAAGAGAAAATCAAGAAAGAAAGAAAGCAGCCAACTAACATTTATAATGGAGACATCACATTGAGTGGAGAGCAAAGGAATTCTTTGTAACTGTGTATAAAAATGAGAGGAAAAGCCAAGAGGCCACTAAGCATAGGGAGAGTTTCAGTGGGTGGATTATATTGTGTAGATCAATTATTGATGAAGACACTACCACACACCATAGCTAAGCAACCAATTGGGAACAGATGTATTGGTGGATTTATGACAAAGTCTTTTCTTTATTTAAAAAAAAATCAAATTAATAAAAGAAGAACCATATCTTTATCCAAACCTAATTCTCCATGTAAGTATGTATACGCCACACACCATTTACTTTCTATTAGATTCGATGAAAAGCAGCCAAGTATCCCACCCTATCAGATTGACGAAATCTATAAATCCTTCAAATTTTCGTTTATGTGCCAAACATGGTAGTGGTTCACAAGAAGCCACGATAGCAATTGAATATCTCGGCTACCAGTAAAATCATTTCATGTTCCAAATCTAGTTTTAAAAAATCGTAAAAAGACAAGTGGTAATAAGGCACGAGGTTTCGATAATTTATAATATATAATAAATATGATAGATTAATTGTCTGACTTAGGTTGAGGGCATCATTGAATTTCTGATTATCGCATCACTATGGAATGCAACACCCATAATTTTGATTCAGAGTTGACCACGGTGACGTCACCCATTAGAATGATTTAAATGAAATACATATACATACTCATATATATATATATATATATATATATATATATATATATATAATACATCTGGGTGGCTTTAATAGTGTTAAGCACTGAGAGAATGACGTCATGCAAAGACAAATGATGTGAAACTACAGACATGGTAGGACAAAGGATCCTATATGCAGTGAAAAGTCAACTGAGAAAGCAAGTACAAAACATGGGAATGCAAGGACGATCGGCAATTGTCGTTGAAGTGAAGAGAAAAGTCACTTAATATTCGAATTGCAATATTGGTATATCTTCTGCACTGGCGACAGATTTTTTTTTTTTTTTGGTCTTAAAATAGAAATTATATTAGTAACGTGCTGAACAGCAAGTGTTCGACAAAATGTCCAAGCAAAGGAGATCAAAAAGAGGAAGAGGAGGAGATACAACCCAGTTCAGAGGAAGTAAAGAGGCCCCATGGGCTTTCGCGGCCCAGTCCACAACAGTGTTGGCTTCTCTTCTGCAATGTCGTACCTGCAGATTAGGGAAATGCTGCAATAGTGCCGTGCATTCAGTGAACAAGGCTCTGCTCTCCCATGGCACCAAGGCAGGGTTTCGGAGGGCGTCCACCAGAATCAAACAGTCGGATTCCAGCACCATGCTTTCCGTGGAAGTCCTCGTCTGCTGCAAAAATTTGAGAGCGAGATTGAATGCAAGCACCTCTGCTTGCAGAGCTGAGGAGGCCATGACAGAGCTGGAGAAATCGTCGATGAGGAGGCCAGAGGAATCCCTGCACACACACGCTATCGATCCCTCGTTGTAGGCTGATGGGTAAGCTCCATCAATGTTAATCTTTATCACTCCCGGATCCGGTAGTCTCCATCGCTGATCTGATTCTATTTTTTGCATATCCTATTTCAGCTTCATCCCGTTTTACTCCAACCAAATCTGGCGCTTCCGAGGGCCACCTACACCACCTGCTATGAGTTTGGCCGCTGTTGGCGAAAGACAAAATTATTACGGGCCTTCCAGATCTGCCACAGTAAGGAAGTGATGGTCTCTAGCTCAAGTGAGTCATCCCTTTTCTCTATCAGATCTACCAACCAGGCTTCTATTCTGTGCACTCCTCGAAAATGTATCTTGGTTTGGACTAGCATATGAGACCATATAGCCTAAGTCCAAGGGCATAACAGAAAAAGGTGTTATGTAGACTCCGGGAGTTTATCATCGCACAAGCAGCATTTTGGTTCTAATATAATATGCTTGTTATACAGATTTTCTTTTGTAGCCAGTGCATTATTACATACTGACCACATGAATGTACGTAGTTGAGGGGTAGTCTTCATAGACTAGATCCTGGTCCACAGTTTACAAGGGGTTTGGAAAGATGAGGAGGGTTGGGTATGACTATCTCTGCTGTGTTGTGATCGAATAGAATGGTAGCAACTCTTAACTGTGAACATGCCATTAAGTTTTCCCCTCCAAATAAGCCTATCTGCAGTGCAAAGTGGTCGAATTGGGATAGAGAGGATTTCTTGCACAATGCGATTATCAAAACTCTGTCGAAGGAGAGGAACATTCCATGCATTTAGGTTAGGGTCAATAAAACCAGCGACTTTCCTCGGTTCGCCTCTAGGTGCAGGCCCCCCAATAGTGCCCATAGAAAGCCATATGTCCTCTTGAACCTTTATCTGCTGCCCATCACCAATAGACCATTGAAGCTTATCTTCAAGTGAGTCCCACCTACCAATAAACTCTGCCAACCCCAAGAGGGCCTTGCTCCTTTGACAGCATTCCTGAAATCTTGAGAAGGAAAATACAAACCCTTGAACAGTCTACTCCATAAGGAGGAAGGATTTTGTAGAAGCCACCAGGCCTGTTTACCTAGCAAAGCCTTATTAAAATCTATAAGATCACGAAAGCCCAGACCCCATCATCTTTCCGAGCTTTTAGTAAGTCCCAATTCCTCCAGTGGATTCCAAGTTTGCTGCCATTAGAGTGCCACCAGAATCTGGATATTTTCCGTTCTATTGATTTGCAAATAAACACAGGGATTTTGAAAGTTGACATTGCATATTGCGGGATTGCTTGTACAACTATTTTAATTAAAACTTCTTTACCCCCTTTTGAGATAAACTGCTCTTTTCATTCTTCCAGCTTGGAGTGTACGCGACCCAGTATCTAGGCAAACATCTCTCATTTCAATTTCCCCCAATCAGAAGGTATGCCAAGATACTTACCATACTTTTCTAACACAAGAACTCTAAATTCTCTAGCTAAATTCACCTGCAAACTGTTAGGACAATTTTTGCTAAAGAATAGGCCAGATTTGTTGCGATTAACATCTTGTCCTGTCGCTAGGCAATATTGATTTAGTATGTTGGCCAGGTTCTAACATTCAAGGAATTTGCCTTCTAAGAAGAATATGGCATCATCTACGAAGAAAAGATGAGATAGGGTAGGACACCACCTATTAAAACGAATTCCCTAAAGATTTCCCATATCCACGGCCTTGCTAATAAGAGTGGAGAGAACATTCACCATTAGGATAAACAAGTGCGGAGATAGTGGATCTCCCTACCTAAGACCCCTAGTCGGTTGGAAATAGGGTAGAGGTCTCAAGGAAACTATAGTTATGCATTGCATCACCCAATGAATCCACTGTGAATGAAAACCAAGCTATAGGAGGTAGTCTCTTAGAAAGTCTCATTCCATCCTATCATAGGCTTTTTGCATATCTAGCTTTAGAACTGCTTGAAATTTCTTTTTGCTTTTTCTTATCCTAAGTTGATGGAGTACTTCATGGACCACTAAAATGTTGTCTTGAATTTGACAGCCACTTACAAAAGCACTATGTTCCGTTGCTATCAATTTTGGTAGCCAGAGCTTAAGTCGGTTTGCTAGGACCTTCGATATAATTTTATAAATAAAATTGCAAAGACTGATTGGCCGGTATTGATCAAGGCATTCTGGATGAGAAATTTTTGGAATCAATGATATATAGGTCCTGTTGTACTCGGGTCGCATCACTCCGGAACTAAAAAATTCCTGCACTGATGAGAAAATGTCATCTTGTAAGATATCCCAATGAGATTGGTAAAACTGACCATTCAAACCGTCGGGACCCGGAGCTTTTGCTTCCCCTAATTGAAAGGCAGCAACCCGAACTTCCTCTCTAGTAACCGTTGCAGCAAGGTTGAAATTCATTTCATCTGTCACCACAGGAATGCATTGTGCAATAACAGGCCCATAGTCGCAATTTCCCGCTAATGTATATAAATTTTTAAAAAATCTCAATGTCATCTCCTTCAGTTGAGTTGGCTCTCGTATCCATTGTTGTTGATCATCTTGTAGCATGCTTATCCTATTGCACTATCTTCTCTGAATTGTTGTGGCATGGAAAAACTTAGTGTTCTTGTCTCCCCATCGTAGCCAATTGACCCGTGATCGCATCGCCCAATATTGTTCCTCCTGTTGCCATAATTTGTGAATTTTCTCTTTCAGGCTGGTAACCTGTGCCTTATCATACTGACCATTGGGTTGATTTGTCAGATGCTGGAGCTACTGCTTGAGGGAAGATATCTGATTCTGAGCATTGGTAATTTTGATCGACTCCAATGTGCAAGGGCAGCTGAAACAACATTTAACTTCTGAGGTAAAGTGAAAGTTCTAACCTGAGAAGAAGCCCATGATTCAGCAATAATTGAACAACACTCCTGATCCTGTAACCAATATGCTTCAAAAATAAAATTCTTTCGTCTTTTGAAACTCATTGAAATGGTTGATAACAAGAGCGGACTGTGATCAGATTCAATAGCAGGCAATGCAAACACTTTCGGCAGCAGGAAAGGTCAATCGCCAGTCCATAGAACAAAGCATCCTATCTAATCTTTCCTTGACTATGTCCTCACCATTTCAATTATTTATCCACGTGAAGGCACAATCTTTGCTAAGTACGTCCATCAAGGAACAGTCATTGAGGAATTCACGAAAGGAGTGCATACGGTAAGGTTTTGCCGATCGCCGCCCAACTTTCTCCCAAGGGTATAGTATTTCATTAAAATCACCGGCACACAGCTAAGGTAAAGTATTATAGCTGCTGATCTCCCTAATTTCTTCCCATAGAACTTGTCTGAGATTATATACTGCTGGTGCATGTACACAAGTGAGGCGCATGGGCAAACCGTACTCGAGATCCATGCATATCAAATCAAACATATTTGAAGATTGCCGATCAACTGTCAAAGAAATTCTATCATTCCATAGAACCGCTACGCCACCTGCCAAACCTATGGGGTTTTCTATGATGCTGTTAATGTATCTCAGTTTCTTCTGAAGGCATAAAA
This sequence comes from Eucalyptus tenuipes, assembly GCA_014182365.1. Lineage (NCBI taxonomy): Eukaryota > Viridiplantae > Streptophyta > Magnoliopsida > Myrtales > Myrtaceae > Eucalyptus > Eucalyptus tenuipes. Next base: position 3,854,523 of record CM024544.1, on the reverse strand, counting down.
TCCTCTCTTTTTTATTTTTGGTCTCCATCAAAAAAAGAACATCGGGCTTTTCTCGGGTCACTAAGGCCCTTAGCGCTTGAACTGTCAGGGAATTGCCTAAACCCTAACAGTTCCAGCTTACAAACTTCATTTGTAACTTGGTGGCTGTTTAGGGCCAACCACCAACGCCCAACTTTCGGGATCTGCTGCTGCTATTATGGGAGTTTCTTGAAGGTGAGATTCATCAAACTCCTCTTGTGTCTAAGTCCATAATTCATAAGGATTGTATCGCTTAGCTTTCTTCATGGGTCCTGATTTGGTGTTCAAGCGTGAATTCTTCATCTTCTTAGCTTTAGAGGATCCTGCAATCACCTCTGTACCAGTGACTTCATGCTAATGTGCAGGGGTTGAGTCTATTTCTGCTACTGATTTTGGTTGTTCCACGATAAGAGGTTGCCAGTTAATCGGTTTTGCAGCAGTGACGAGTTGGCTACCAACAGGTAACTCCAGTATACCTTTGTCTTTGTTTTGTCGTGGCTGTTCTGCAGACAACAAGATGGGGGGCGCTGGAGCGAGAGGGAGATTGAGGAGTTTTGGGAACACTCTCATCGGATTCCTCATGAGGGTGGAAAGGCCTATAGAAGGTATGCCAAAAGGGACTATGTTCCCGAACCTCTGCACGAAGCCACTGACCATAAAACATAGTATCCTTTCCTTCCATTTTACTTTCATCGAAAGGGAATTCTTTGCAATACATTGCGTAGTGGCCTAGCTTTCCACAAGAATAACAGTAGTGAGACAACTTTTCATATCGAAAGTCTAGCCAAATAGTCTTCCCTTCCAATTTGAGTAGTTGTCCTATTTTGAGCGGCTGTTGCAGGTTAATCTCAACTCGAGCCTTTCCTGCTTTAAGAGATGTTCCATCCTTATTCTCTATTCTTAACCTCTAACACCCTACCCACATGTCACACCGCTTGACTAATCATAGTGTCAGTACATCATTCTAGGGGAAGGCCAAAAACTTGAATCCAAAAAGCGCAGGTATTAAAATCATAGCAGTGGAAAGGTGTATTCGGTACCCAGGGCTTTAAAATGACCAAATGATTTGCAAACAACCACGGTCCATTCTCTAATATCCTCTGTTTTTCCGCTTCTGATTTAAATCTCACTATATACAGGCCTACTTCGCCTTGAGAAATATCCACATGTTCCGAGCGCCAAGCCCGCTTCATTGTATTCTGAAATGCTTGAAAATTTATAGAATGATTAGTTAGAATCTTACCCACTAGAATCAAGCGACATTCCTCAATTTTCTCTCTTAGGGCAACTTCATCGCAGACTTCTATTTGTTGTTTTGACCAGAGCCGGCCCATTCAATTGCACAGGGTAGCAAGGCGAGCCTCTTCTTTCATTTTCAGGTTGTTCCATCTGCGAGCCCGGAAGAAAGGAGAAATCAAAACTAATCCAGCCGATTCCTCAACCAAAGCGTCGAATCAAGGTGTAGAAGAAGCTACGAGGGACTAGGGCATCAATAGATCAAGATCAAGGTTACATGCAAAGACGGGTGAAGGCTAAACCAGTGAGCGAAGGTCATCTGGTAAAGGAATAACAGGGTATCGAGGGTCTGGTGAAAGAGTCATGGAGTTGAGGCGAATCTGAGGAGGGGAAGGTAATGGGGTGACATTGAAAGGGGAGCTGAAGATGGCAACCATGGCGTAAGGGATGCAAATAACAAACTACCAAGAGGGTAGAAGAAAACTCTACATAGTCGAGAGAAAGAGATTACACTAGCGACAGATTGAAATTGGAATTTTTAGCACGACTCGCTTAATTAAATGCCCACTCAAATAGCCTATCAAATCATTTAGCATATTATTTATGTTGCCTTATCTCGGTATACCTAACTTTATTTGTAAATATTTTATGAGTATTCCATTATTTTCATTTCACAAAAAATAACTATTGATAAATATAATCTTTCATGTTTCGATATTTATGTATAATTTAGAAAATTTAATTAGTATGGAGTTGGTGTCAATCATTGTTGCTTGATTTCCGATCATTGTTGTTCAATCCTAGATAATTGTAAAACATAGTTATGGGAATTTAACTTGATTAATTGAGAGTACTTGTTTGTCAAGTTTAACTACATAAATTGTTGCGTGACGTTGATTACCATCAACAGTTAATTAATCGTCGTTGTTATGTGTTGTGATTTTGGTAATGAGTGTTCTAATACACTCATACAACCAAAGAAGGGAGGTTTTTAGTTTCAATGCATGCTACTGTTTTCTCCTATCATGTATAATCAATATTCTAAATATCGAAATAGTGTTTCTGACAGCAGCCCAGAGTAGTCGCTAACGGCACTATATTGAAGACTAATGTAATCCAAAAGTTTGTGTAGATCTAGAGCGCGCAACTTTTACATGGTATGTATAAAACAAGTTTTCTCTCTTTATAAATGACGTAAGAATCACAAAAGACCTAGGACCCAAAAGACTTTTGGGAACATGCAAATTAGACATTCGTTTTGTACGTAATTAGGCCCAAGAGCAAATGAGGACTTGTGAAAACACTGGGCCGGAACGATGAAATGCAAGCCCAATATTATCACATACTTTGAGTCCTTAATCGTCAGCCCATTCTCAATAAATTAAGATTGAATGAAGTGACCTAGGTGATCAACTCTCTCTCTCTCATCTTTCTTTTAAACACAACCCAAAATAAAGAAAACCCTAGCTATGGTAATCTAACTCCAATGTCTTATAGTTCAAAACATGCATTATCAAATGCACAAGTTACATCATCTCAAAGCTAGCACAGCCATTGCATGGTACATCTAATCCGTCATATCAAATAGATTGTCGCGAATTTCTTGAATTTGAAACTCAAAGTCAATTGCATGCATTGACAAGCCAAGAAATAATACGTTCATTTAAATCTCTAGCTCTAACTTGGATGATGTCATAGCGCCATGCCGGAAAAGAAGTGCATTGAGAAGAAGAATTTTAGTTATCATCGGCTTACTAAGAATGATTTAGAGTAAAATGCAGCGACTAGGAAATAAACATTCAATCGGTACAATCAAATCTAACACCCCGCGAAAACAGAAAGAAAAGTATCACATCCCTTTCATAAATGAATCTCAGCTCCTCCGATATTGTTCGGGAACGAAACTTGAGCAACGTCAAGATATTTCGAAGAATTAAATAAAATAAAATTCAGGAAATTAGTGTGGGATAATGTTCGTCCTCCTAATCCAAGGCATTACAGGTGGAAAATTATTGTTCTGATTTCCAGCCCATTCCTGCTGTTATTATTCCTTTTGTTTAATATATATTATGTATATAAATAATAGGGAAATATATAGATTAGGTGGTGAGGAAAATAATGCAAGACTGTTGAGTGTCTCTTTTTTTTTTTTTTTTTTTTTTTTTGCTCTTTTGCCTTTTTTGACGAGACAGTGAGTAGAGCATGTGACGTTACCATCGGAGCTGGGAAGTGTGCACATGGTTTGGGACAAGACTAAAGGAAAATAACAATGTGAATATAAATTAGTTCTTGCTTTTGCCTTTTGGGAAGCTTGGGGTTTTAGGCCAAAATCGGGGGAAAAAAAAACAGGAAGTCGTGGATAGTTTTTTTGATTGATTCCTCTAATTATCTTAATAACCAAGTACCGGGCCTGTGAAAAAGTTACCAACTATGAAAATTCCGGAACTAACTAATATGAAAGATTTCGTTTGTCATGAGTAGAAAGTTAGTTTTCTTGGTGAAAAGTTACAAGCAACGTGGGTTATATCAAATGTTGCAAAATGCATGCAAGTTGCTCTAGGTCAAGGCCATCAGCATAATTTAAATTTAACCGATTTATGATGCTTGTAAGGTACTTCATGAGCTTTCAAGTAGCCCGACATTTGCCCCCATGTCCCCGGCTTATGAAAAATAATCATTCAATGCATAGTTTCACCGATAATTACTTTTCCAGTCTGAAAAGATGCTAACCACGGCTGATGTTATTTATTAAGATTGATTTACTTTTCCTTATGAGAAATTTCCTAGCACTTGAAGAAGCTAGTGATTGTACAATCATGGGAAGTTCCTTCAATGGTGTTAAAGGTTATTGACCACTTAGAGAAATTACGGCATGTTGACTCCTTAATAGTTACTATTTAATATAAATAGTTCCTAACCGTATTTGAAAATATACTTAATATAATTACATGATATTTATTAACATTTTTTCTTGTGAAAAGTTACTTCTCATATGAAAAAATTGCTTATTAGTCACATGGGATACGTTTCCTATGGATATTTTCTAACTACATCGAGAAATTACTCTTTGGTGATACCTTTATACCTTTGCAAAAATTACCCAAAAGGTCATAAACCTAATGTATGGTGCCTAATTCAGTCATAAAATTTTCGATTTGACCAATTTAATTTTAACTTTTTTTGTCGACTTGCCAATGTATATATAATAATATATTTATATAATTATTCTTTGACATGTTTTTTCATACTAGAACATGTCGGTTAAGATTTACGTTCAAATGATTTGATGCAAAAGTGGTCACGCAATCGTTACTTAAACTTTTTTTGACTTACTTTCTCCTGTATAATAGAAAAAAGGCTCAAAAAGGCTCTCATAAGTTTAAGTACTTCAAGCTTATTGATATAGTAATTGAAATAACCATAGTAATTCAATATTTAATCCAAAACTAAAATGTGACATTTTTGTGAAGATTGTAACTTTGATGAAGATATCAGAAGTAAATAACTTAGTATCAAAATTTTTACCAAAAAAAAAAAAAAACTTAGTATCAAGAATGGTTAGTGCCCAATATAGAGACACAAAGTTGGAGGGTGAGATAAAAGTATTTACAACATCCATTTTAGGGGTAGTGAGATGCAAAAGTTGATAAGAAACTTTTGCATCGATAAAACTAGGCCCTCTCTATGATTGAGAAGAGATTAAGTGAAATAACTAGTACTCATGTATACGTACTTATGTTCAAAAACATGTTCATAATTAACAGTATGTCATAACAAGTGATCGGTTCCAAGATGGGTCGGTTCCCAATTTATGAAATTGGGAAAATGCCCACCTAGTCATAAAATTGGAGGATGGGTCCAAGAACCATAGATGCCTAATTTCTTTGTTTTTTTCCTTTTTTTTTTTTTGTCTATTCCCCACATGACTAGAGCTTAGAGAGTTGAGAGAGGAAGAAAGAGAATCTCATCTTGGTTCTTCTTGATTGACTCTAGATGGAAAGTAAGAACAAGAAAAGCAACAGTGCGACCACTAAGGCATTTTAGCATTGCAATATGGACTCAAGGGCCCACTTTATATGCTCCTTTCACACGATACTCTATTTTAGTTGTGAAGCGAGAGTCGAAGGCTCGAGATGGCGTCAAGCAAGAGGAAGGCATCGAGCGAGAGTGACAGAGGGAGGTGTCGAACGTCAGAGAGAGGGACTAAGAATGGGCAGGAAAGAGAGGGACTCAGCGTGAGGCTTAAGGACAAAGATGATACTTTAGGCAATTAGGGTTATGAGAGTAAGAAATTACACATACAGCCCCCAATGTTTTGTAATAATAAGAATTATAAATAAAAAAATTATCGATCTGATCTAGCGGTTCTATCCACACCTAAAACTGAGAACCGAACCGACTTTCACCAGTTCCACATTTTAGGAATCAAGAGTGGCTCAAAACCAGTCGATTTAGTCTGGTTCAAATGCACACCCCTATGTATGACCTAGATAATATCTTATAGTTATAAATAAATTATTTTCGTTGCGGGTCATATTATTGTTAAGTATGGGCGAGGCGACAAGCACGCAACTACTCCATCTTAGCATTAACAAGGTATTACACGTGTTATGTGCAAAATATTTATTTTGAGTTATAGTTACTTAGTCAACCTATTAAAATCGAGAAAATGATCAAAAAGTCCAAAATCTATTGATAGGATGTAATTTTTGAATTAATCAATATAGTCCTCTACCTCTTCATCATTTTGCGTTATAGCCTATTTTGCTAAAGTGTCAGTTAAGTCACGGCCAACCATCTAACATGGATCACCTCCACTTAAAATAACGTGGTTTTCAAATATTTTTGAATTTTGTATCTTTTTTTTTTCCTTTTACTCTTCATCTTCAACTTTAAACCCAGATCTGGGTTTGTCATCTTCCACGGAAGAGAGAGACTCTCAGACATCGCGTTGAAGTAGAAGATGCAACCCGCCACCAAGCTATGGCGCAAGCCCACCGCAGCTGCAGATGACGGAGACTCCACCGGCAACCAGGTTCAGATCTTCTCTCTCCCCCGTCGTCTGCAGCCACGAGGACCTTGGACCCCTCATCCGCAAGGCCTTGGCCGCCGGAAAGCCCACCACCCTCCTCCACCGCCTCCGCCACTTCGCCTACAACAAGGAGTCCGAGATCGAGGACGTCTACAAGGCCCGCCACTAGCATTTCCATCATCGCCATCGACAACCTCTGATCCCTCCTTTCGAATGCCGACTCCCTCAAGTCTGCGCTCCTTCTCCACCCCCCAGTCCACCGCTCTCTCTCTCTCTCTCTCCCTCTCCCTCTCCCTCTCTCCCTCTCTCTCCTCAACTCCCTTGATGCCTACCTCGAGGCTGGCGACGTCTCTGTCGACATAATCTTGCCGTCGGCTCCTGCATCGGCCTCTTGGATCTCTGCTCCAGGGCTAATCTCTACCTCTTTGATGGCAACTTCTATATGGCCTTGAAGTGCGCCGACGCCATCGAGGCTCAGTTCCTCGACAAGATGCGATCGTGCACGATCAAAAGCATGCAACGCAGGTCGACTGGCAATTGGCCAAGCTTCCGCTGCGAGACGGGGGAGAGAGGAAGAGCTTAGGATTAAGTCGGGACAAGCTGAGGAACAGAGGAGGCTTGAAAATGCCATCTGGGTTTCAATGTCCATTGTAAAGTTGAAGAATTTACTCATGGGAATTGGCGAGAAGGGATCGAATTTAAGGGAAAAATATCCTCCGGTTGATCGAATTTAGGGTTTACACATGATTCGGGCGATATCGCTCCGAGGCCTTCAGTGAACGACCAAGAAGGGAAGTGGTGTCAGTTAGGGTTTTGATTTTGTTATCGTTTTATATAATAATTACTGATGATTCACGTTATTATCGATCATCCAACGTGGGATAGTCGACACTTATTATATCTCCATAAGTCCAAATTTCTTAATCTAATTTAACCGGATGGAATATATTAAAAATCATCAAAAGATATAAGAGTACATTAATCAAATCAGAAATTTTATGACTGAATTAATATTCATGGAATAAATTTTGATGTTATCAAGCCCATTACTGTATGGACCGTCAGCGTGCCAAAAGTCATGAAATTTCTCTCTTTACACGAGATAGCAGACTTTCGAATCCACAACCTGGCCAGAAATTCGTTCACTAACTAATACCACGGGGGAAAAGTCAAGAAAGTCTGAAAATCAATTGAAAACAAATTAACCTTGGATGCAATTTCCGTTGGAGTGTAGAAATACGTAAAGGGCTACAACCATTATGTTGACATTGATGGGGCAGAGCTATCGTCTTCTAAAAGTAGCCCAAATGGCGGCCGAACCGGCTATCTCGCATAATTGGGTAGGCAGACTACTACTACTCCTAATAGATTATTTGACCAGCTGGTGAAACATATGATTTACCAAGGAGAATTTAATCGGACTCGTGTGACGATAGAAAGGTTTCGTGTAACTTAACCCAGAAAATAAAATCTGCGACCATGGACTCCATCTTTTTCCTCTTTAAGGATGGTGCGCCTTAATCAAGTCACATACTCGAGATCTTATAGGAAATATTTGTTTCCTTTAACCTTGGTTTGTTTTGTTAAAAAAATAAATTATTTGAAAAATATCTTCTTAAAAATAGCCATTTGTATCACTTGAAATAACAAGTTAATCAAAAACTATTTTTTATCATCAATAATAATTTATATCTAAATATTTTCGTAAACGATAAAGATTTCCGTGCATTCATTATTGTAGGCGATCATTTTAAAAATTATACATATTTCTTAAAATATTCACTTTTTGTGAAATAAATACAGCCTTGAATTGCAAATTTAGGAGCCATTATTCCACATTAACCGAGTTCAAACCCCTCTTAATGACGTGGAGTTACGGTTCTTGATCTGTCTCTCTCGCTCTCCTAAGCCAACTTGCGTTCTTTAAGGGCCCCACCTATCAGGAAAACTTTAAGCCTTTGTCTTCATCATGTCAAGAAACTTCAACGTCTGCGGGACCTACTTTCACAGGAGATTTTTGAAGATGCTCCGAAAAGATCACGTTCTCTTGTCAACCCAATTTTCCACTACCCTTGTCTCGTGTTCTATCGTTTTTCACCACATAAAAAGATGCGCCCTAAGTTCCTTAACCTCGTGATTGATCGAGCTGATTAGGAATGGCAACAGGGGCAGGGCGGCCGTCGGGTTTGCATCCTCCGTGCCCACCCCATCACTATTAGAGATTCCTCATTCTCGGCTTGTTTCCCATGTAGCACACAGTCACGTACCTCCTCCCGAGCCCTAACGGGTATGCGGATTTCCCAGCCCCACTTGCCCCGCCCCCACAATAATTTCAGGTTAAAAAACGAAAGCCTTGCTAAAGTGGAAAAGGACGAAACCCTTATTCCGGGTGTGAGCCATAGCGCATGGACAATTTCAGTTGAATTCTTATTATGACACTAGATTAGTATTAGAAAACTCTAAATTCGAACATAGAAAAGCGAGGTAGGGGCGAAGGATGAGGGTGATCCCATCCATCTCCGCTCCGAGGCAAGAAAATTCAACCCGTCCTGTACCCAAAGCTTATTGATTGCACGTTTTAACTGTCCTATGTAGGGCTTATTGATTGCACGTTTTAACTACCCTATGTAGGGCAGGCAGCACGACATAAAATTGTCACCCTAGAGTAGATGAATAGCGTGATCCTCAAAGAGTAATTTGGAAATTACACTGGAAAAATTTCCGAGGTGACTAGGAAAAATCACGTTTTAACCCAAATCTTTCTTCTGTTTTCTTTTGACCAATGCTGTTTTTTTTTTCTTTTTTTAAAGTAAACCCATTTGAGCCATCTAGAACGACAACATATTTATATATGTATGTATATATACATTCGCAAGTCAAAGGTCAACTAATCAGAGAACCACGATTTTTATTAGCTCAGGCGTTTTGTTATATTTAATTTCTCCATGAAATTCTTACATTGACCTACACAAAAGAAAGTTCTTAAATGAATCTTCCCAATCCCCAAGAGCACTCCCAACCAAAATGTTTACGAAAATTTCTAAGATACTGCCAATGAAGAAGCAAGCATGATAATCATAAAAAACCCATCTTCAACCATCCATTCATTTGATATTTTGAACAACGCCCTTTGCTTTTTCATCTGGAAATTCAAATACCCACAGATTTTAACCAGTCCAACACCATTAGAGAATGTCTAGTCATCGATTTTAAGTGTAGATCCTAAACGCGTCGAGTACCTAGATTCCGAAACATTAGGCGAATGGTGACAATATGCATCGGGACACCATGATTAAAAGACTCGCGACGGATAGCTCAGAATCCGATAGCATGTTAAAAGAAAAAGATATCATGGATTCGCTTGGTTCATGCAAGGCAGTTGATCCGCAAGAAAAGAATGATCACGCATTGAAACAAAGCATGCCGAGATCTGTCCCTTGCGTCCTTTCTGAGATCAAGCCCAAACCCCAACACACAATCTCTTGAACTTTGATCACATGAGTCTTCCTGCAATGGATCCACACACCACACGTTGGCCTGCATTAGACAAATTCCAGAAAATTCACTCGAGCCTATTCCCCGCCAAGACACGCGCCCGACGCCACCGGAAAACAAGAACCGCCGCTCCCCGGATCCCTCTCACCTTCCCAAGTTTTCCTTCACGCTTTCGGTTCACGCAGGACACACGTCTTATCTAAAATGCAAATGCAGACATGCAGATGCGAACACACAACTAAGTGCCACACGCACACCGCACGCTCTCCGTCTGCTCTCCCAGGCACGCAGCACGCACCGACCCGCAGCCGATACACACGATCCGCACGAAGGAACCCGATGGAAGCGATCACGCATTTCGTTAGTTTCTATCGAAGCCAAACGTTGTCATAACGATCTGCTAGTTTTACCCAGAACCCAACGACGTACAGACAAATTTAACACACGCGCAGGCAAATCCCAGAATCTAAACAACGGTAGTATGTCGTCCAAAGCTCTATACATCGCAAAAGTCTAGACATTTAGCGGAAAAAAGCGGTTCGAAAACAGCCAAACCCTGAACTTTCCGAAGCATCCTGACACAGAAGTACGTACCTTGTACAATGACTTGCATGTTACAAACACTACGTTGAAGAGAGAGAAAGAGAGGGAGGAAAGAGAAGGGGCCCTCTGTGTTTTCACTTGGCTTCGGGGGGACAGAAACTCACCACCTTTTCGGAGCCGGTTTTTTTTTTCTCTCCCTCTTTAAAAACCCTCCCCTCCGCCGCGGCCAATAGGAGCCCGCCACGTCGGCCGGAGCGGCCTCACGTCTGGTGAATCCACCTTGCGAGTTGCGTAGGATTAACAATCCCCGGGATGTGGGCCCCCTCTGACTTCAAGATGCCCGCCACGTCAGCGTAGCTCGCGTGCTCCTCCTTCCCCCCGTGCTCCTCCGCCTTCTTCTTGCTGCTCGGCTCGGCTCCCGGCTTCGCCCGCTTCGGCTCGGCCGGCCTCCCGTAGGCCGAGACCGGCGCCACCTCGAGCCGCGCCGGATCGACCCTCTGCCCGAACAGCGTCCCCTTCGTCAGGAACTCGAGCGCCATGTACCCGGCCAGGAGCCGGTTGTCGCCCTTCTCCTCGGCCGGCTTCGCCTTGCCGGCGGCTTTAGCCGGAGCCGGAGCCCGGGGAGGAACCGGAGCCGGTCTAGGGAACGGCCTGGGCGGCGTCGTTTTGGCGACCGCGCCGGGGGCAGCGCTGTAAAACGCCTCCCTCTCCTTGCGCTTCCTCGTCTCGCCAGGTGGCAAGATCCTACGGGTGTGGTAACTCATCTCGCACCCCACGTGCATGCCACGTCGACAAGGGAGAGGGGCGAAACCGTAATTTGGAGGTGCCCGATATTTAGGGCAAAAGCGTCAAATCAGTCTTATCGGGAAAAAGCCTGAGAAAACGTCCACAACGAGGGGGGTTTCGAAAATGACACAAAGCGGACCCCACCGGTGGTGGCGCACGTTAGAGCAAACCCCCCCAAAAAAAAAAGACAAATTTAAATAAATAAAAATAAAAATAAAATATCGAAAAAGGTGGGAATAAAGTCGTAAAAAATAATGGACAGGCGAAAAGACCAGGAAGAATCAGAGGGTAAACTTCAAAAGACGAGAAATTAAAATAAATTACAGAAAAAAGAGGGCAGGACAACAGAGAGATGGAGAGAGAGAGAGAGAGAGAGGGGGGTGGTTAGGGCCGGGGAGAAAACGCAGGACATCGGATCCAGAAATCGGTGGCCGCGGCCTCCGCGCGGGGCGGCGGATCTTGGAGTACGGACGGCGGCGTAGGAGCGCGCACCGCCCCCTAGGCGAGACGAGAGAAAGGAGACAGAGAGAGAGAAGAGGGGGAGAGAGAATGACGGGAGAGAGGAGTGGGGAGAGGGGTTGGGCATATAAATACATAGGATTCACCGCTGCGGAGTTGCCCCTCCTCCGACCCCTTATTAACGATGAATGCCATCCGGACGCGACGCAATGACGATAATGCCCTCTCCTCGCTTCGGGAATTGCTACGGATAACGCGCGGGTGCCATTATCTCCCTTCTCTCTCTCTCTTTTTTTTTCTCTTTTCTTTTTAAAAAATTCAACTGTCCCCGGGGGTGCCTTCGACATTTTCCCTTTGGAGAATTCCATTGAGGCCTTTGCCTTTTCCTTGCGAATTTGGAAATTTGTGATTTCATGAAATTACGCCAAATGGCATTGCACATTTTCTTTGATTTTTCGTACCAAGCACGCACATGTCCATATTTACAACCCACTACCAATCGGAAGTAGTTTCCTCCGATCAAAAGTCTCTGATTGGTGAAATCACCAGTTACAGATATCATTTATGTCACATTCAAATAATAAATTATGGATGATGTATATTTGTCGTGTCGGTGCTATGCACTAATTGGGAAATTGGAAATGGAGAGAGGCTTTACGTGTTAACAAAGTTGGCCAACAAAAAGGAAAACAAATTATTCCGAAAATAGCGGTTTCACATAGGGTAAATTTTAGATTGTCTTTTATACCTTTTTACCTTTTTTTTAAATAAAAAAGGTCATGTGTGATAATTCGATGTGATGAAGCTTAAGGTTGATAGAAAAGGAAATATCTTACTGTTTCGATAGATAAATAAAGTATTAGATTGCTCCCATCAATTCATGAATTGTGACGATGTGTCTACGTAGGCAGTGTTTAATTCTCGTCATGTTACGACTGTCTTAATGGCCATGTCATCTAGAAATTTGACCGAATTATATTTTGGAATGGACTTGATTAGATGTTTTAATTACTAGAAAAATTAAAAACCGAGGACTAGATTAAAAAGGGTAGCGAAGATATAAAGAGAAAAGTATAATTTTTTTCCTTTATTTTAATCCTTTTCCATCAAGTACTTTTCCCAAGCTTAGTTTGAAATGTGCTGGACCACTTGTCAATTATTCCGGAGTATACTCCAAGGCATTTTCCAACTTCGTCATTTTGTGTCTTGAAATTTAAGCCTGATTGAGATTGCTCTTAATTTGTAATAATTCGGTGTAATTAGGGACTAAAAACCGAAAGATGACAAGCATGTAATTTCTTGGTCTCCTTATTGCAAATTACCTATAAAGATACTATGCATACAAAATCAACATGAAATTTATCCAATCGGTCATCAACATATTATATAAATGTCAATTCAATTTTAAAATTTCTCAATTTTTTCTAGTTTACTTCTAAACCTTTACACGAAACTTTAATGTAGTTCTTCTGCCAATTTTTCGCCCGGTAACCGCTAACATGATGATGTGTTACATAAGCCGGTCGAGAATAATTGGATAGCAATATCATTAATAGGTTGATGACCGATTAGGTAATTCCTCTAAAATTGGTGTTTTGCCAGCAAATTGTAGTGGAGGACAAGGATAAGAACGGATTTATGCCACCCTTATTTGGTAATGGAAAGATGGATAGTCATTACTCGAAATTCTATGCATCCATCTTATGTTGTATGCCTCCATTAATGTAAGGAAAACTCGTATTTATGTTATTTACCAAAGAATTACGAGCTCAATCGATTCGCCCATAATCAAACTTTTTTGGCCTTATAGTGGAAAAATTAATTTATTGAAGCAATACAATAAGTAAGTATATCTATAGAGGTTGGCTCGACATCGTGTTATACTATAGAAAAAAATAATACATATTGATGCAATTCAGCAAAAAAGTCATGGAGCCCTGCATGTTTGGAAACTCGTTTCACATTAATTGTATGTGAACTTTAGCAATTTGGTTGGCGAAGATTTCCTTACCAATCGAAAGATTTCACATCGAATGCTTAATAATATGCCTTTTTGGGTTAAAGTAATTAAAGGCTCGATCCTAGATGTATTCGACGTGTGCTCACGTGAGACCCGACCAATTTCTGAGAAAAATTTATGTACCATTTCATGGAAAATTCCGATTTAGTAAAGACATATCTGAAATTAGAAGAAAAGAAGAAGGAAAAAACATGAAAAGGGGCACCAAAAAAAAAAAAAAGAAATAACTTTTTTTCGTACTTGGCGGACCCGACCGTCCATCCTGGATCTCTCTGTCGCTTGACCTTTAAAGGAGGTGTCATAACGTTTTGTGAAGTACGAAGTATAATTCCATCACTCAACCAATTTCTTTTTCGACGAAGAACAAAAACCTAATTTCTTCAATTCCTTTTTTTTTTAAATGCTTGGCCACAATCTCATTTTATCAAGTATTTTGTCCTAAGCTTCTTTGGTGCCATGGTACTTTTCCCAAGCTTGCTTTAACGTGTTTTTTCTTTATCACTTGTCCCTTATTGAGGGATCTTTAAGGTTGCTCTTTTTTTTTTTTCCTTATTTTGGTAAAAAAAATCCGAGGTTGCTTTTGGTGGGTAGACATGGGTCGAATAAGATAGTCCTAAGTGAAATTAAAATTCTTCAAATTATAACAATCTCATCAAATGTTTGGTGCCCATATAATAGAATTAACAAAATTACATTAAAACTATTCAAAAAGAAAAAGAAAAAGAAAACGAAGAAATTTTTTCTTATTTATTGTAGCGGCCACTGTCGGGACCACAGTGGCTACCATTGGAGGCGACAATCACCATCGCGATAGTTGCCTCTTCCCGATGATTTTTTTCTTTTTTGTCGGTCCTACTCTACTCCTCTTCTCGATGCTTGGAACAGTAGTGTTTGTCTCAATCGTGATCACATTAATACAACAAAAAAAGCTGTTTTTTTGAAAGATCAACAATGACCTCCGTGTTGATCATACTTTGCAAAAATAACCATACTAGTAGGAATATCTAAGTTATTTTTTGTTCGAGTTTGCTTTCTTGATAAGTAAAACTTATTTTAAGTAGGTGAACTTTGAACTTGTTAATTCACACAAATCTTATCTCACTATTAGATAAGGATCGAACCAAAATTCTAGTAAGTGACTAAAATATGGAATTGTTTGCACTTAATGACGTGAGAAATTTAACATGTGACATTCACTATATCTGTACACAAAATCATTCTTTAAATCATCAAGACAACTCAAATGGGTAAAGCTCAAATTTAGGCTAAACTCAAAGATGAGATCTTCATATTCAAACTAGACGCGTAAAAGCAAACAAATGCTCTTGGGGTGTGAATTGGAAATAATTTAGATATAGATTCTATACATGCATTTTTGTAGTAATTGATGCAATTAAATATTTTTAAACTTTTGGGTTCTTGTCGCATACCGGAATACTACACAGAAGGTTGAAAGGTAAAAATTTCTTTTCCGTCATTTCAAATTTCTTGTACCTTAAGATACTACGTGTATATATAAATTGATCTTTTGCTAGGTAATTCTGGAGTAGGTAAAAAGAATGGGATTTCACATTAAATGCTAAATATTCTTTTTGTGTTAACTCGTTAAAGGCTAGATCAATAGAGGTACTCGATATATACTCTATTTAGAAGTAACCAACATGAACCACTTGAATAAGAAATCATTTAGATTGGACCAGACCGGCTAGTTCTAGGCAGCTTTTGAGAGGATCGATTTAGTTTCTAGTTTAGTGATGGAACCGCCCATCCAAACTAGATCGCTTTCTTAAAAAATAATTTTAATATTTTCTTTAAATTCTCTAAAAAAAAACCTAATCGATCTCCATCTCCCATTTATTTCATGCTGTAAATACACCACACAGGCACAATTCACCCCTTTTTTTCAGACTTTCACAAACCCTAATAGCTCATGCCCCTCTCGCTAGACTCTCAGTCATTCTCTTGCGCGATTATCAGTCATGACTCATCTCGCATCCCTCTCAATCAAGCTCGAAGCCTCCCTCTTGCGGTCTGATCAAAGCCTCCCTCTCGCGATCTGCTCTCGCGATCTGATCGAAGCCTCCCTCTCTTGTTTTGTTTTTTATTGATGATTGTGTGTGTGGGTGACACTCACTTTCATGAATTGCTGGAGAGATAGGAATTTGAGAGGCTGATGGGTGTGCTGGTCTAGGTAGAGAGGGAGGACTCTGTTGGTTCGGGCATTCTCATATGGGTTTAACCCATATGAATTCCCATGGGTGTGTCGGTCTAGGCAAAGAAAGGGAAACCATCGGTTCCATTAGAATTGTCCGGGACTCGGATTGGACTGGTCTAGTATGGCTCTAAGACCAAATGATTCGATTCCTAATTTCTCACTGAGTACAGACTGGGAATCGATTATCCCTAACTTTTTTTTTTTTTCATGATGTAGATTTCATTCATGTAGGGGAGCTAAATGTTTACAGCAACTTAGGTAGAAATTTCTACATTTGAAAAACAAAAGACCAAAAAGCATGAAAAATGAGATCTTGCATCAATGTAGCATAGATCTCGCACTGGAAACCTCCAAAACTTTCGCACTCTAACATGACAACTTCTTGGTTCTTTCAGCGCGCATGGATTGCGCAAGAAAGTTCTTCCTTTTTCTTTTTCTTTTTAGTTTGGCAGATTATTTGACCTGGGAAACCATGAAAAGCAGCTGTCAAATCATAAATACATGCAATGGATCTAACCTAGTCCCCCTTAGCTTTTGCATGACAATTCGTTCGCAGAGATTTTGTACACGAACGTGATGCATATTTTTCTCATTTTTAATTCGAATCTCCCCAAGCGAGATGCGCATGTTCTGTACATTTTGTCTCTAGTGGAGACCTTTAATTGCTGAGCCCACAAAATTATATTTGTAGACCGGTTAATTAGTGCCCAAGGGGGGACCAACTGGCCAGCCAGTAGGGGAGTTAGCACTGCGGCCAGTCAAATTGGGAATGGGTACATAATCGGGTGTCGACGGGCCAGTTCGATTTAACTCTCCACGGATGAAGTGGGCATGTTTTGTCTTTTGTGACCTGACCTGAGACCCAACCAGCACGTAGAAACAAAAAAAAAAAAAGTATCGAGTTGGGCCGGGTCGGGTCAGGTCGAGTTATTAGATTTGTTCTTTTTTAACTGAAAAAAAGGGATGCATTTCTAGTCATAACACTGAACATAGCCATCTCTCTCTCTACACTGCATATGCAGAGATGGAGTCACCCCAGCTTCCGCAGCCTTCTCTTCAAAGGCTCGACATCATCTCCATCGTCAGTCTCTTCCTGGTTTGATTAGGGTACCGGAGGAGCGACGGTTCATGGCGGTTCGCTTCGGCGGAAACTCGTCCCGTCATTAAGGTGTGAAAAACCAGTCGTTTTGTTCTGGAGTGGAGTCATGGTCGGAGAATGGGTTTTCCGTCTGCCGCCCTTCTCACAGTAACTGTACATGGACTTCACCGCTCACGCAGGTACCAGTCAGATATCGCGCCTCGACGCAACGTGAATCGAGAAATGATTGAATAATGGAAAAAAAGAGTTCAAAACACGATATTGAACTGAAAACAAGTTTAATAATTGGTGTCGGGTCAGTTCGGGTTTACAAGTCGAAACCGAAACGATCACCAGAAGTCCGTTGTTTCACTTATTATTCATACCGAAAAGAAAACCCGACCTAAAAAGACTTGAAATGTTTTGGTTTGGATCAATTCCTTTTTGCCCCCCACTAAACCCGGTATGGTAATTAATACCGTCAATGATCTCCATATGCTGCGATGTATTTCCTGAGATATATCAAGATATAGTCTTCAATACATATTTTGTCATCCTCTCTCTTGAGACGAGGAAACATGATTTCTAAGAAAAATTCTAATTCTTGCCACAATATATTCACACTCTTCTAAATCAAATTCTTTTGCTTTCACAAATTTTCAAATCAAGTCTATCTCACACCAATGACTAAATTCAATTGTCGGACTACACAAAAGTATGATGTGGATAAAACATACAGATATCTATATTGAAACGTGTTGCTTACGCGGACATCCATGTTGGAAAATTTTATTCATGTCACACTACAATGTGTTTCGACCACAATGTCTATTGGATGTGGTCAAATTCAGCATAAAAATGAATTGATTAGAAATCAAGGAAAACTAGATTTTGCTTACTTTGACAACTGGACTTCATGCATTTTCTTATTGTTTTTCTTTTCATTTTCTCTCTCTTTATGAGGCCGGCAACTTCCATGGGAGCGGGTCACTGGCTAGAATTTGCAAGCTCTACGTCTCGTGTTCTAACGAACTCGCAGCGACACTCCAATTCATTTAAATAGTAGAGCCCAGCGACGTGATTGCCGATGACAGTGGTCATCTCATTTTACATATGAAAATGGGATTTCGATTCATTTGCTTAAATTTTTTGTGGAAAAAAAAATATCTAATGCAATGAGTATGTCACGTGTTAACCCAATCCCAAGTTAGAGATTCCCAAATAGAAGAAAATATCTTTTTCGTTATATAATGCGATGACCTAATCAATTGACCGATAATTATTATTGTTGCTTTACCCGGTCAGATCCATACAGCCAATGACACGAAAGATTCAGATCGGGAGCGACTGGTCAAACCTTTGACTGGTCAACGCACACTTGCTATAAGCCATGGAGCTTCGATTCAGCCCACTAACTGAGCCCACCTCGCAAAAGTCCGCGATAAAAGTCTCGACTCGCTTCGTGATGGGCTTAAGATAAATATGGTGTAATCTATTAAAAGACAGATATGAATTAAAGAAAAATAAATAGAAAAAGGATGAAATTAATGAAAAACAAATAGACCCAAAAAAGAAAAAATGAAAATTTGTTCTTGAATCAATATTGATATGTTCTTGAAGATTTTGATTATGTCTCTCATCGACTTAGTAAAAAGATGAATTCGAAAAATCATTACCGTAAGACATTCATTCACTTACTCAGATAGAGACAATACATTATCAATCCACAAGTCGTCATCTATAGTGATTTATACATAAATAATGTGAAGATTTCACTAATGTGATCGACTAAAAAATAAAGAATTTTTTAATAGTCACTAGTGTTTGTCATAATCTTTTTACGTAAACATAGTGGCACAAACATTTTAATCGAGTCAATACTATAGATATTACCATAAGTGAATTTACCTTACTTTTTTCTTCTTTTTTTGGTCGTGGAATTTACCTTACTAATCATTTCACTTTTTGGCCATTTTTGAAAGGTTGGCTCTAAATTCACTCCTAAAATGACTTCATCCACACCCTAGAGGATGGCAAAGACAAAACTATCCAACTTGTGGGTCCCATCCCTCACCTTCTCAGTCTGCATCAAGTCTTCGTGCTTCGCCCGCTAACCTTTATTTTGTCTTTTTATTTTCTTCCCCTAATAATGGCAGGCAGGGGGCCCACCTTATATATATATATATGTTCTGGCTACACTAAGGCATAGTGTGCGTGATCAACAAAACCGCGTTTGTGAGTCAAAGTCGAGCACTTAAATGAAATTGCCAATGACGAGCTCAAACATTTGGAAATGCCCGTCATTGATGGAGGAAGTACCTCGATAAAATTCAATGAAGATGCACGAAAGAGAGGAGAACAAGAAATATTCGGACAAGAAGAACGGTGGTTTCTTTTAGAGAGAAGAAATGGTGTCTCGTTCCAAAACGAGAAATAGGTACATGAAGCGGCTCATGAAAGTGAGACAAACATGCTCGGTCTTGTATTCCATGTACCTCAAAGCATTGCACGGCACCGGTTCCGCTCTCCACCAATTCACCAACAGCGAGATCACCCCCCACTGTCCCATGGTCTTGCGTCACTCATCGTCGTTGCTGCCCTCTTCAGCGTGGCTGACCGCACCAACTCTTAGTCTTAACTTCAATGCCTACACTTCCAACACCATGATTGCCCCTCTCGCCTTGTTGTTCCCACCTCCTCCATCATTCAAGAATTTTTTTTTTTCCCCTATGTTTCTTTCTTAATTTTTTAAGGAAATAATGTCATTCTTCATTTGATTTTGCTACCGATTAACAAATCAATTCCAACACGATGAACAGTACGGCTGGAAGAGCCGTTTAAACAATTAGAATCACACTCATAAGATTTATTTAGTAACCATTCTATATTCAAAAATAAATTCTCAGAAATTTATTCTTTTTATTCTATTTCCCAAACGAATTTTTAAGCATTTGAAGGCATTTGATAATTATCCAAAAATTTTATTTCTGAAATAAAATTGCATTCGACACCGCTCTCAAAATTTCTAATCCAAACCATTTTTTTAATTTTTTAAATAATTTTATTTTTTCTTTTCTTTTCTTTCTCTTCTTCTTCAAGTTTTGACTAGTCGCCAACCTCGGGATGACTGACAACCAACTAGATGAGGGCCGACGACATCGCCGGAGTGTTGCTAGCCCTCGACGAAGCTGTGCCTTGTCAGTCAAGCATTGTTGGCACTAGGCAAGGTTAAGCCCCGTTGGCGGTTGGGTGAGCTCGGCTGAGCCTCGCCAATGGCTAGGTGAAAGCTTGCCTGACCTCGCCCAACCTATTGCTGCCGACCGGCAACAATGGATGGCGGCAATGGTGGAAGAAGAAGAGAGAAGAAAGAAGAAAAATAAGAAAATAAGAAAAGAAAAGAGAAAAAAGAAATTTGTGTTGGCTTGATTTTGAAATTGTTTCCTAGGATAAAAAAAAAATAATTTTTTTTTTACTCATTGATTCTACTCCAAATATATTCTCGGGAAAAAAAAATTTACCAAACGGATTTATGTTCTTTTTTTGTTTTTGTGACAAAATAATAGAATTAGGTGCCATTTGACTAATTGCCAAATAGACTCTTAGCATGGAAGTCACCACTAGAATCACAACTGGAGAATGCTCAATTATAAAGCATCTTCAGTTGCATTAGATACTCTTGGACCTTGGAGGACCAAGCAAACAGCTAGAAGGATGCAGGTTGAACGACACCGACCCGAGCAATGCAGGCTTTGGGCTGGAACAAGAGGAGAGAGGAGAAAGCAGGGGAGTGGTGCTCATGATTTGGGTAATTTCGTCCTATCAATTTTCTATGGGTGGATGGATCCACTTTAGGGATGGATTTAGTACAGCCATTTTTTAAAACAATAAGTTAAAAATATTGTTGGGCAAAAACACTTTTTCGGTTTATGGTTTCAAAAAACATTTATTTTGAAAATACGGAAGACCCTTACAATGCCAACAACACCCTACTTAGTTCATACAATGATTTCCTAAAAAGTTATCTGAAATTGAAATGTTTATCAATTCAATCACTCCCTGTAATATGATTTTTCTTTTCTTTTTTACAAATAAAATTTTTAAGAATATCTAAACTTCGACAGGCTTTTATGAGTTTTCCTATTTCGAAAATGTCAATGAAGTAAGAGGTCGCTTGGTTATGTCTACTTAAAATGTTTTTTTTTTTTTTAACAAGAAAGATTTTTTTTGCATGAAAAACTGCTTGGATATATACGAAAAAAGTCAAGTGTTTCAAATACAAAAACCAACATAATCTATTATCTTGAAAGTAGAAAAGTTTTGTTTTTCATAATTAAAAAAGAAATTTTATTTATCTTTAATTTCATATTAACGAAGGGGGATTAGGTGCTAGAAGATCACAAATCTCTTCTAATTAAGAACTTTAATTTACCCATTCTTGACACGAATTGATTGTAAAGATCACTTTGAATATTACTCAAATGAAAAGGTTATCTTCTCAATTTATTTCATTCAAACTCATCTTAGAAGCAAAGCTTTATAGAATTATCGAAGTATATGAATTCATCTAGTAGGTTCTACGCTTTAATTACATACATAATAAGTTAAGTATTTATACATGTTGCACTTTTATTAAATATTAATATCACTGTTAAAGTGATTAATGATTATTTATTCTAAATTATATTCGAAGTTGAAAATAATAATTAATTTGAATTCACTATATTGGATTAGATTACTATTTATATTTGCTGTCAATCAAATCAAGACATTCTACCACAAATACTATATTTTTATGATTGAAAAATATCATGGAGCAACAAAATATGAGTAGTAGAAATAGTAGTTAGATACAACATATGTTATTTAACTAAAATATTAAAAAAATATTAATTATTATGCATAACAAAAAAAAATTCCAAATACAAAAAGAAAATAAATAAATAACAAAAAAAAATACTCAATTAAACAACTTCCCAATGAATGCAAAACGTTGACAAAAAAAAATGCAAAATGAAAACTGTTCTGATTGGGGGAGCCAATGGGGGGGGGGGCGTGTACTTTTTGGTAGGTCCATTGAATTGTGGGCCGATCTTAGAATTGGAATTGAAATCGACATATGGGAATAAGCTTATTGGATCAACCTAGCTCGACATGAAAAAATAAAAAATAAAAAATAAAAAATAAAATTATTTTTGCTCTATCATAATTTGGAATTGGTTTAGATCAACCTAGGTCAAGGAAATTCACCCATGGACTGAATTAAATAATGAATTTCGTGTCGTATGCTGGCAACAAAACTTTACTTTATGTAAATGGTCCTGAGTTCAAGACTTATAGTTGTCTCAACTAACACATATGTACACATGTCTCAATCTCTCAAGTCATCCGTGAAAATAAATAAAAAAACATTTTACCGTCACTGTAAATATTAACATATTAGCTTAACTCGTTTCAAAATCAATAGCGTCTATTGTTATTGATATGGTTAGTTGGTTAATTATTAAAGATATAGCTGCCTTTGTAATAGTCACAACTGCGATATATGTAAAAACAAAACACATAGTACAAAAGATTAGTCCTTGAGCAATGAAAGCGAAAGGCAATAAACGCATGCCACCATACAAGCCTGTCGAATTTGATTGAAAAGCTCACTGAATAGTCAAAGGTTCCATGAGTTCTATAGTCGAAGTTCCATTTCTTGCTCTCTTACTTGAGACCTTAACTTATATTCCAAAGAGATAAGTCTTGTAATACTCCAAAAGCACTTATAAATTAGTTAAAATATATCATAACATTTCTGGAGAATTGGCGGGGAAGACTATAACGACGGCACAATGATCTACTTTTTCAAGTCGAAATCTCCTTTTTCTTTAGGCTACTTGCTCCTTCTTTGGCGCTTCAATTATCTAATATAGCCGTTCTCAAAATTAATTAGGGTTTCGAGTCTTCCGATATCCTTCGTTTCCATTGCGCCACGAAATTAGGTTGGAGAGTCACCATCTCACGGATCTCATGGTTAGCAATATTGATTTGAGTGGGGGAGGGGGGTAGTTCCTTAACAACACGACTTGCCACAGTTAGAGCACAAAGTCCAACCAATAAATTCTGACAGCCAGGCATGCTTCCGCAAATCATACATCGAAATCGACAGGAGGTACGATTTTTCAAACTCTCTTTTGAGTCATCACCGGCGCAAATGTCGACAAACTATTGAAACCGTCCTCGTTGTTTATTATAAATGGGATTCTAAATGGTGGTGAAATTGACAGGAGTTTTTATTTTTGGAGGGTACTAATGCAATAAATTTCTCAACCACCGGCCACATGGAAGTGGGTCGGCACAGGGTGAACCTGCTTGCGTACATTTTTAATGGGAAAAATCGCAAATTAGAGTTCTCTTTTTTTCTTTTTGGCCAAAGTAGCAAGTTGTGTACGAATTAAATTGGGGGAGACAATTTATAATCTGGATGCACTGGTGGCCATACCCATATGCACCGCTAGAAAAGTTTGTAATGTGCAAGCTTCAATCATCATGGGTTTCGGTTCTTGGTTTCACCAGGTGCGCACTAAGTGTTTATTATGAAGGCTTGTGTAATAAAAGGAAATGATAATATGTATACATAAAGAGATATATGCATCTTGATTCGATCAAAAGTTTTGTCTTTGGAATTAATGATACCCACGAATACGGTATTTCACTGCACTTGAAAGAAACACACCCGGTGAATACTCGTCGCCTCGTTATCAAGGCTTATCCGGAGCAATTTCTGCTTTTTAATCGAGAATTTGATATTCTTAACTTAGGGGTTTATTGCTCTTTTTTTCATATTCAGAATTTGCGACTGTCAACGTTTGGAGTTCTGTTGATGTGAAGCATCCGAACCTTTCAAACTATTTGGATGTTGACATGCAATCAAGAATTCGATATTTCTAACCTAAGGGTTCATTACTTCTTCATCTTCTTCTTCTTTTTTTTTTTTTTTTCCAGATTTGACACTTGCAACTATCACCATTTGGAGTTCCGTTCGATACGAAGCACCCGAACCTTTCAAAATATTTGGATGTTGACATGCAAAATGATATCCAATCTTTTCATAATTATTCAAGACTTATGTATATATCTTTTTCAGAATTCTGAAGTTGAAAACAATGAGTGACAATTAGAAGTTGCAGCAAAATGGCAATGAGCAACTTTTCTAGCGCATCTGTTATTAAAGTTAAGCATATGATTATCTTTTCCAAGAGTTGAAACTGTTAGAAAACAGCATGGAACATATTTTATATATCGAATACTTGGTTTCATACAAAGACGGGTATAACCAAACTCGAAAATTTTTATATTGATGTCAAATTAGAAAGATTGTTGCACACTCAACTTTAGAATGACACTAGAGTTAGAACTCAAGTTCCAATCCTCACAATCATCTTTTAACTCATATGGATTTGCTTCCTCTATACATCTTGTGTTCCTAGAATATAAGTCATCCACATGTTAAGCTTTCACCATCCTAATAACCGTCGCATAAAATATGAGGTTTCAAGACCTACAATATAAGTTTTTGTGCTTTAGTTGTCGGAAATTTAATAAATGAGATTAGCCTATATATGGAACCAAAAAATTATCCATATCATTTTACCACAATTAGGTCACCCAATCACATATTTCAAAACAGTAAACATTAATTCAATAGTATGTATTTTTCAGTACATTCGTCATGGTGTTATTTATCATGTCCATCACAACACAATACTAAATCATCGTTGTAAGTATGTATATCTTCGAAAACTCATTATCTCTAGGCTCCTAAAGATTGAAAGGAGAGAAAAGGGAAAATCTGCCTCTATGAGGCGGAAGGAAGATGAAACCATCACTAAATTATGAAGTTTTACATGGTACATGACTATGTAACTTATTTGTCATGCAATCCATCTCCATCGTAACTGATATGGATAGTTATAGTTAGAAAGACTGACCAATTGCTCAAATTAATGTGATGAATGTGGGTTGTCTAAAGAGAAAAAGGATTACACAACTTGTACACCTAAATAATTTGATAGCCCAAGGGCATAAGTGCAAGAGGCTGACTATTTGAAGTTCCCTAAAACACTTTGCAAACCCTATAAATCGACTGCATACTTAACATTAAGTTTTCATTTAGTTCCTATTTCTTATTTATGTATACATTGCGAGCGGTATGTATATAGACAGCACCTATCCTAAATGCACTTGAACTAATTATATATGATCATGGAAGATATCTTAAAAAGTAATGTCTTTGGAGTACTTCTTTAGTACTACTAGGAAAAGCTTATAATTCTTAATGCAGACTGATTTTTTTCATTACATGATCAACAAATGCATTTGAAAATGAGGGTATGGATTCACCGTCCATGGTCCCCATTTTAATGTCTCGTCCATCATATTTCAACATGCATCACTCTGGTCTTCATTACATCCAATTATACCCCACAAAACCCTCTCTCATTGACATCTCAATGAGCTCAACGAAGACCTCGATGGCTATGGAGGTGCATTTGGTTCTGGATCTAGAGGTGTTTCGACCATATCTAGATGGCTTGACTGTTTCTAGCTTAACGCCACAAGTGAGACAGGAAGGACGTGAGGAGGGAGCGCACATGAACAGAGAGAAGGTTGAGAGAGAGCGGGAGAGGGAGGGGGGAGGGAGGGAGGGAGGGAGGGAGGGAGAGAGAGAGAGAGAGAGAGAGGGGTGTTTTAGGGTTATTTGGTGCCTGAGACAAGAGATGAGTGCATGATAGGGGACAACATATCTTCATCTCATTGGAAAATGAACATTTTCTTATAAGTTAACAAATATCTAATTGCATCAATGAACGTAACATTTATTTACGACAGATTTGGAACTTGCAGAAATTAGCGCACTATAAACTTTGAACATATTTCACCTTACCAAAGACCGAAGATACGAGGACCATATAAGACAACTCGGAGATAAACTGATTGACTCCCAATGCAATCTTGTCAGTCACTAACGTATACTTTTGTAAGATAAGAAATTAACAAATTCAACAATTTATTTATATGTATAAGGAGCCCGGCTATTGTTCGACGATCTACTCCTAGTTAGTACTTGCAAATTTCCAGACAGAAAAATATGTTCAAAGCTCCACCGATGGTGTAGGTTTCATCTTCAAAAGTCACCGTTCACCGACGTACGATTCATTAAATGTGTGACTAGAGGTGTGAGTGCCTGGCAAGAGAGTACATACTGAAACTGGTGTCTGTAATATTGCAATACATGAAATTGCTCAAATGCAACGAAGTCTTCCATGCACGTGTAAAAATACAAGAGAAAGATAGTTCATTGTGACATAACTGTGACGGATAGTTGTACGTAAGAAACCAAATACGTTGAGCAGTTTAGGCGATTATATAGTTGCTTCATTTGATGTTCCCGGAAATAGAAAACCTATCACAAATGGGAAGATCATTTCTAATTTCCCAGCCAGATGCATTGGACATATGCATGTATAATTGGTCTACAGAACTTAGCTAGTCACATGGAAAAGACATGGGTGTGTCAGAGAGGTGTCCCGTAGATTTTCCAGCTTGAGGGTTTTCTCTTCTTGCGAAAACCATGAGAAGCAAAGCCCTAAATCAAGAGGCACCTCAAAGACGCGTGGATATTATTGTTGAGCCAATGGTGACATTAAATTTGGTGCACAGTTAGTGGTTGTGATCATTCAATGCTATATCGGCGTATACGTTGTATATAAAGCCCTCGTAACCAGAGGATCTCACTCATCAGTGTGTGTTCAGTCATCCAAACAAAATAACAGAAAAGATGGTAAAGGCCTTTGCTTTGCTATCTCTGCTTTGTCTACATGTTGTGGTGGTCAGCGTGAGTGCAAATGCGAGTGTGGGCGAGGATGATAAGAAGACGTTGGTAGGTGGCGGCAAGGGAGGAGGGTTCGGTGGTGGAGCTGGCGGTGGCGGTGGCTTTGGAGGTGGGGCCGGTGGAGGTGGTGGGTTTGGTGGTGGAGCAGGCGGAGGAGGTGGGTTTGGAGGTGGTGCTGGTGGAGGTGCCGGGGGTGGCGGTGGCTTAGGTGGTGGTGCTGGTGGTGGAGCAGGGGGAGGAGGTGGGCTTGGAGGTGGTGCTGGTGCTGGTGGTGGAGCTGGTGGAGGTGCCGGAGGTGGGGGTGGCTTAGGTGGTGCTGGTGGTGCTGGTGGTGGAGCAGGCGGTGGTTTTGGTAAGGGTGGTGGTGTAGGCGGTGGCATTGGGAAAGGTGGTGGTATTGGTGGTGGGATCGGTAAAGGAGGCGGCGTTGGTGGTGGCATTGGAAAAGGAGGTGGAGTTGGTGGAGGCATTGGTAAGGGTGGAGGTGCCGGCGGCGGCGGAGGTGGGTTCGGCAAGGGTGGTGGAGCTGGTGGTGGGTCTGGTAAGGGTGGTGGGGTCGGCGGTGGGATAGGAAAAGGAGGCGGAGTTGGTGGAGGCATTGGCAAGGGTGGCGGAGTTGGTGGTGGTGCAGGAGGAGGATTTGGCAAGGGTGGTGGAGCTGGTGGTGGCATCGGAAAAGGAGGTGGAGTTGGTGGAGGCATCGGCAAGGGTGGCGGTATTGGCGGTGGTGCAGGAGGAGGATTTGGCAAGGGTGGTGGAGTTGGGGGTGGCATCAGAAAAGGAGGCGGAGTTGGCGGAGGCATTGGCAAGGGCGGTGGAGTTGGAGGAGGAGCGGGAGGTGGGTTTGGAAAGGGAGGGGGAGTTGGAGGTGGAATTGGGAAAGGTGGCGGAATCGGCGGTGGGATCGGAAAGGGTGGAGGAATTGGTGGTGGTGCAGGAGGAGGTTTTGGAAAAGGCGGCGGTATTGGTGGAGGAGCTGGAAAAGGTGGTGGAGTTGGAGGAGGCGCAGGTGGCGGTTTTGGCAAGGGCGGCGGAGTTGGGGGCGGTGCCGGAGGAGGAATCGGGGGCGGTGCTGGTGGAGGCTTTGGGAAAGGCGGCGGCACCGGCGGAGGGATCGGGACGGGCGGTGGCTTTGGGGGTGGAGTTGGAGGAGGCTCGGGTGGAGGAATTGGCGGGGGAGTTGGCAAGGGGGAGGAGTAGGAGGAGGTGCTGGAGGCGGATTTGGTGGAGGCGCTGGAGGAGGTGGAGGAGGCGGCTTTGGAGGTGGAGGCGGCGGGGGCGGGGGTGGCGGCTTTGGAGGTGGCGGGGGTGGTGGAATTGGACACCACTGAAACTTTCTCTTCGCATCAATGTGGCTCTTATGGAAAGGAACAGGGTCTAGTACTAGTAATGGAGCATGTGGCCGAATAATTCAGTGCTTATCATGCCACCTCCTTAATTTCAATTTTTAGGTTTGTCCAATGTATCCCGCTGTCGTTCGATGTTCCTAGAACAAAAGCGCAGGAAAAAAAATGTTGTATGACAGGCAACTTCCCTTGTTTATGTCACCAATTTGGCAAAATATCTAATAGATAATTTCGTTCTAAATGTGAGCATTGCAATCTCTCAAGAGCCGACTCCTCATCACCTCATTTATTTTCATTTTCATTTGCTTTAATCTCTAACCTTACAACCATTGAGAAAATGGACTCGCGCTATTTCCACCCCTCTATTAGCTTCTGACACCACAATCACATTGAATTAACAACATTATCTCTTGCAAATCCCACTCTTGATTTAAAATTATTTTTTTATCTTTTTTTCTTCTTCTTTTTTGAAATTTCACTAAAAGAAAAATTTATCCACATCTCTTCTAGATAATTTTTTCACCCCAGTCGCTTCTTCCGCACCCATTAGATTTCAATGTTTGTTTATGCTTGTCTTCTTTTAAATTTATTCTCCATTATTATAATTTAAGCGAGTACTAATCATATATCGAAGTAAAAAAATGTTAATTTTATTTGCAAATTATTTACTTTATTTCCCCTAGAGTACTCTCATGATTGTGAATTTTTTGACTTTGATTTTTAGTACAAATTTACAAAGAATGTACTCAAAAATTGAATATTGTGGTTGACGTATGCATTATACACAATTTACTCAAAGGTTATCCTCACTTGTGCTTAGGTTAATTTTTTTACAACATTTTCCTTGTACAAGAAAAGAAATATAGAAATAATTAACAAAATAATTATTTTTTTTTTATTGGAAACACAATAATCAGTTAACAATCTACCTAATAAAATATTTTTTTGAGAAGAAGTAAACAAATTTTCTTTCAAATGAGAATGAAAAGGAAAAACCCAAGAAGAAAAAGAAAAAAAACGAAGAAGAAGGCAACCATTAGTCTTAAATCAAAGTAGATCTCATATGTAATCTTAATAATTATCGTTTGTCAAGAGTACAAAAAAAAAGAAAAGAAAAAAAGAAAAATGTAAGAAATATTCTTGAATCAAGAGTGGAACCGCAAGGGATAGCGTAATCATTTAGATATAAATTAGAATGTGATGAGCTCAAAAAAGGTGGAAATAGCGCAACTCAGAAAATAAAACTTTATGAGCCAAATTTTGTCCCAACACTATAGAATATACAGAGAAACAAAAGTCCCAAAAAAAAAAAGGGGGCAAGAAAACAAAGAAGAAAAATTAATAAGCAAATCTCCTCCATCGTGTCACGGATGTGAATTAGCAAATCTTGAAATCAATTACATGCACGATGAGCTCTCTCTCTCTCTCCCATGCAAACCACTCTTTTTTCTGTCTTTTTTCTCTTTCACTTTGATGAGGTTTTATAGAACCGAAGATCGCAATCGAGACATGATTCCTACAAATTTTCATTTCCTCTTGGCCATCCGGAACGATTTCTTGAGGAAGTGATTCGCCGTCCGGTCGTTCCGGTGGCACAGCACCCTCAAGATCGTGTTCGGGTCCGACCGGTGCCACCTTCGTGTCGTGGCCGGCATCGGCAGCTTCTGCCCGGCCCCATCACCCCGATCCCGCTCGTCTCGCACGTCAGGATGCTGAAGTCCTCGATGAGCTGCTCCGTCGGCTGCCCGAACAGCGCCGCCACGCCCTCGACGACCTCGGCCTCGCGCTCGACCACGTCTTCGGCGATGAGCCCCTCGCCGCAGGAGGCGAAGACCCGCTTCAGGCTCGCCAGGTCCTCCTCGATCATCCTGTGGTCCGCGCGGTGGAAGACCCGCGAGTTGCCCCCGCGACGAGCACCATGAGGTAGGCCTCGAAGGCGGCCTTCATGATCTCCTTGACGGCGAGCGGCTGCGCGCAGTCCGTGAGGATCGCGCACAGGAGGGTCAGGTTCTGCTTGAGGATCCTCAGGACGGGCCTCACGCGGGCGTTGGCGACGTCGCCGGCGTAGAGGGTCTCGTAGAACACGCTGTTCGAGTCGAGGAATATGAGGCGGTACGCGGCGACCTCGGAGATGTGCTGGCAGGCCGCTTGGATCGACGACCGGGCGATATCGAAGTAGGACGAGGACTTGCCCTGCTGCCGCCGGTTCGAGAAGCGGTTCCGGGACGGGGAGACCCGGGGCGAGAGAGTGAGGGTCTTGTTGAGGGAGTGGAGGTGGGTGAGCAGGTAGTGCAAACTGTTGAGGCGGATGTAGAGGCGCTGCGTGCCGCGGCTCGTCGACGGCCTCGGGTTGTGGCCGTCGCCGGACCGGGCCAGATGCCCGTCGTCCCCTCCGACGGTGCAAGGGGTGGCCTTCCTCCAAATCTTGACAAATTGGGAGGACCTGTGACATCTCGTTAGAGGAGGGAGCGAGGGAATGTAACTCTGCTTTGATCCTGTCACCAAATTTGATGAAAAAATTCAGAGGACATCCCACTGCAAATCTTGACAAAGTTCATCTTGATGGATCGCAGGCATTGTGAAATTGAATTTTACCACATAATGCAGCAAAGGAGATGTAATCTTGGAACAGGTGGCCGAGGCCGTCGGCGAGATCCTGGATCAGGTCCTCAGTGATTCCGATCGGGATGTCGAAGAACTCGTCCACGGTTTCCTTGATCAGCCTCATCAGCTCCACGGCGGACTGCGCGTACGGCTCCGTCTTCGACTTCGGGTTCCATGTCTGATTCCACCACATTCACAACCGTCACCGGGTTTTAGTACACACGGTCGAGTTGAATATATCGATTCGCCGACGACGGCAGCGTCTACAGAGAGACATACTTACTTCGGTTTCTTTGGCTTGACGGAGGCAATCTCTTCCTTTCTTGAGCTTCTCGTGGATCCATTGCTTCAAGAGCTTCAGGATGATGGAATCGACCTCGTACGGCGCCATCTCTCGGACGAGGGACTTGCCGCCGTCTTCGCACTCGGTCGAGTCTTCGACCACCATCTGCACCAGGAAGTTCTCTAGCTTCCCGGCTCGCTGCAGCACGCTCACCGTCTCGCTGCTGAGCTTCGGCGCGATGGTCAGGTACCGCTTCAGCATGGCCCCGTAGCAACTGTGCAGCACCACCGCCGCGACCCCCGCCGCGAACGGATGCCATTTCTTCATGATGGGGCTGAAGTGTTCCCTCTCCCTCAAGGCCAAATCCTCCGTCTCTTTAGCGAGGCCGAGAAGAGCTTCGGTCGCCTCTTGCTTCGCATCCATTGCTTGATCGAAGTTGCCGGCGTGAATCATCTGATAACAGACACGGTCGAAATGAAATACTGAATCAAGGATCGGATCTGACGGAAGATGGAACCCGACGTAGATGACAAACCTTGGTGAATTCGTTCTTCAAAGAAGACCTTATGTAGTCGTCCACGCGATCGGCGGTCGAGTCCAGGACCGAGTCCGTCTTCTCGTGGCCCGCCGCGACCGGTAGCAAGGCGTCCTCACCGCAAATGGTCGAGGCCGTCAACGCCAGAGGGAGGATGTTCTCGATCAAGCCCACCGTCCCCCTCGCGAAGTAGTCCTGGTAATGGTGCAGCCGTTTCTCCGACCACTCTCGCATCGACGACAGCACCGACGACAGGATCCTGACGAATATGGCGTCCCGGTCCGGCTTCTTGGCATCTTTCGACACTTCCACAAGCATGGCGTGCGCGGCGCCGAGGAGGTCCGGCTCCATCTCCGACGTCGCGACGTATTGCTGGAACAGCACCCAAGTGAAGCATACGTTGTGTATAGGCCTATTGATGCCCAGTGTGGACCATGTCTTCTTCATGAGCTCGAGAAGCTCGTCGACCTCGTCGAGGACCAGCGTATCGTCCCGCACGTCGAAGATCGATCGCAGGAGAGCGAGGTAGAGATGGACGTTGAGCGGGAACCCGTCGGCCCAGTGGCAGATGTCGGTCGGAGTCCCGCTCGCGCTCCGCCAGGACAGAGACACGACCGAATTGCACAGCGTCCTCATTACGTCCGTGTTCTTCCCAAAGTCGACGGGCTTCGCGTCGCCGGACAGGATGATGTCCCGGAGGCGCACGGCGAACGTGTTGGACTTCTCGAGCGGGACTGAGGGGTGGAGGAGGAGCCCGGCCTCGAGGACCTTGAGCTGCCGCTTCTGCCAGAGGTGGTACTCGTGCGAGTCGCTGAACTCCGACGGCTTTACGTGCCGGAGAAGCTCCAACGGCAGGATTATCGTCTCCGCTCGTCTTCCCATCTACGACGAGAAAAAGGCGATACGCTAAGACATCGAATCGAAATCGGTGAACATTCATTCTGATTTGAAGATACCAAGATTTAGATGACATTACTTTTGGTATTGGTACATCATACATCATTTTAATCATCAAATCATGCAAAATATAAATCCTAATGTATCATGCATAATAAGGGTGAAATTGGAGTATTATAAGGATTCATTTACTTGGCCTACAAGAGTCCTCATAAGCGTTTTCCTGAGCCTATTATCACTCTGCTCCGTCACCCTCATCTGTTGCCTCATGATCTCGGCCGACGTGAGCGGCCGTCTCGCCCTCGAAGGCGGGACGGTTTGCGCCAACCCGGGGCTCAACATCTTGGGCGCCATGCTGTACCGGTTCGGAGAAGATGGCGCAGACACCCCACCAACGGTCGCCCACCCGGATACCATCCTCTTCGACTGCGACCGCCTGATCATCTTCAACCCTAGAGCCCTCTTCACCCGACTATTCGGTGCCATCCCCACCCCGTTGGCCCTGCCCTGGGTAGCTCCTCCTCCGGCCCCCAACGAACCTCCCTCCGCATTGTCGAATGCCTGCGACGAAGATGAGTAATAAGCCAGGGCGGTGCGCCCTCCGAATCCGGGCGAGGAGCGGCAAGAGGTGAAGAAGATCTCATAGGCGGTCTCGCGGACGTCGTCGTGGTCTAGGCCATTGAGCTTCCCAAAGGGCCACTCGAGGTCCGTGGCCGCCGAGGCAAAGTTGAGGGGCCCAGAGAAGGACTCCCGGCAGGCAGCGTGTGCCATGTGGCGACGGCGAGATTAGAGATCCGGCGGGGGAGAGAGACAGAAGTTGGAATGCATGCTCTTGAAGAGAGAGAGGCGGAGAGAGAGGCGGTTAGAGAGGCATCTGAAATTGAGCTTTGTTTTGTTGGTCGTGACAACGTTTGAGAGAGAGAAGAGGGAGAGAGAGATCGGGTGTTGGGCGGTTTGCCAACTTGTGATGTTGCATGGAGAGCGAGAAAGAAGCGTTGCTAACGGTACACGCAGAGCCTATTTCTCTCCGGCTGAACAACTGTAATTTAGGTGAAAAACATGTGGCTAAACAGATGTATAAATAGAACGAATTTTTCACACGAATGACGAATCAAGCTCAAGGAAAAGATTAAATTCCACATCCTGGAGTATGCGAACCGACCAAGCTGGCGTTTTCAGTTGTGAAGTTCGCGTGCTCGAAATCTCTAGAGAAGAGATGGGTCGTCGATGAACGGCGGACGAAGTCAAACGATGTGCTTTTTTAGTTCACCAATCTTGACCGATTTCGTGATATTGAATCGTAATTCTACCACAATCCATTAGCGTCGGGTGACTTTATTTAATCCAGAAGAAATGAAAGACTTCTAAGAAGGGGAAAAGAAAAGACGAGGGCCATCATAAGATTAGCCTTTGATTATGCACCTAATTGACCCTAAGCGCAAACATAGATTTTCTAACTTCATTTCAATTTCTACCAAATCCAAACATCGATAAATGTTGCCTTTTTGTGCACCCAAAATCTACCTACGATAAAACCATTTTTCAAAACTCAATTCCCAAATCCCCAACGCAGCTAAACTTTGGGACCGTATGATCGTTAGCCCTACTTGCCTTTGTTCATTCTACGCTACATATAAGAGAAAAGACACTAGGATACAGATCCGGGTAAATTGGTCGCATAAACTTGAAGTTCCAATCCGATGCATAATGCGCGCATATCTTCCACCATACATTGCAGACAAAATCAGAACTTGGAATTTTGATGCCACGACAACAGTGGCTCTCAGCATCGACGCTTTAGATCGATTGACGGCCCTAGCCAAAGGACTGGGACAAGAGGATCACTGGCAGGTGGCAAGTAAGACCGACATTTACAAGGGAGACAGCAACAATCGTGAATGTGGCTGTGGCTTGATGAGGCAACGACCTGCAAAAAGAATCTGCAACGGGAACGGATCGGTGCCAGTTCAATCCTCAAATGTAGGAAGACTTACACTAAACTACCAACAAGCAAAGCTAGAGATTCAATCATCTAAGCAAATGCTACTGATGTGTGACAACAGTCCCAACTAATGGCCTACAGCACCAGTAGTGGGACCAGAAGACTCTGGAGAAGGATGAGTGAGACTTCAAACTCATATGATTCGTGGATATACTGATTCCCCCACCGGAAGGCAGAATTATTGCTTAGTCAATGAAAAGTTTATCAATTCCTTGCGTGTGAAGAATTATCAAAGATGATATTTTTCAAAGTTCACATGCAAAGTTGGTGGAAATCACATCATGCAGGTATTGCAACTAATTCATTACACCACATAAGTGATGCAATTGAAGCAAAAGACTGTCACCAGCAGCAATACTGTTGAATAAAAAAGAGAAGGCAGCAGCAATACAAGTATCTAAAACAAAGTCATGTTTCGAATGGCTTCAATGTCAAGCACATGCCTTGGTGAGGATAAGTCAAGCCCAGAAATAGATGCACCCAAATTATGTGGGTCCACACCAATCCTCTGAGAAAAACTACTCGGCAATCTATTGACCAACTCTATTTCTATTCAAAGATAAAGAAGCATTTTTACCTCAGAACATTTATCGTCAACAACAAAAGATTAGGGAAATCCACATTCAACTACCACAGAGTAGGTCAATTGGCATAGCATAGGCTGAAGTATATATAGCCATTAATAATCTCTTAGTACCCCGACAACAGAAACACAATCTCCAAACGAGCAAATTTTTAACAGATAGAATCCTATCTTTGAGCTGTTAACTCGTTAGTCTTGGAATTTGATATCAGATTCAATCATGTGCAACTGTTCACTAAATCAAAAGGCACAACATTATATTCACTGGATCCAAGAATCAAGAATTATTCAGATGCTATATAAATAGCTAACAGGACAACCAAATAAAGACTAACAACAACCAAACCTGCCATAATTGTCATAATGGCAGTAGAATTCAATCATTCCAGTGGTTAAAGCTATTGATAACCAAGGACTCACAACTGTATAGAAGACAAGATTTTTAAGATGTGGTTAAGCTTTCAAGTACATATTTAGCAGCAAGCTTATTATACCACCTTAGTGTATGTGCCAATTCTTTCAAAAGATGTAATGTTGAATTAATAAGAATACAAAACAATTGTCCTTGCACTTTCCCTAAGAATGTTGAGAGACACGAAAGAGACTCCCATATTTGGACCATTCAAATATCAAATGATTTTCCACTAAAAGTACTGCTAAGTAAATGATAAGTGCATCATCCACCCCCCTATACTTGCCTAGACCTATTCTTACTAATATCTCCATCAATTGAAAGAATGAATAATTGTCCACAGAAGATGGCTTGCTAATTTAGAATGTGCACAAATCCTTTCAACCTAGTTTGGACAATATAATAAAAGGTGAAGTCTTCCACAGCTTCAAGTTTGGCAATTTGTCTTGTCAAAAGAAGTATCTCACTGCAAACTAACACCTCAAACTGAATCCTAAGCGACATGTATCACATACCACAACCTACATATTTGGTCAACTCACCACAAATCTCGACGAAGATTGGAGATCCATGACTTGAAATGCCAGGAATCTGCAAAGACTGACAACAGTGACATAGCCTGTGAATTGGAACGGCCTCTCTCGAGTTAATGCATAATTTTGACAGAACAATTCTCCAAGTTCCTTCCCAAGCTTTTAACAACAAAAACCACAACAATGCCCATGGCCATGTGAAGAAACTTGAGTGCACTTTAAACCCGAGCATCTCCTCCTGTATAACACAAGGGAAAATACAGGGGGGAAATGATTATGCCACTTTCAAAGTGTCAACTACGACTATCATTACCGCTACCCATTACCCAATCTGCAACTCAAGAGGCCCACAGCTCCAAATATATTACGCTGCACTACTCCTTTCTATTCCTACTCTGTCATATCGAATCAAGAAATAGCAGCTAACCATCTCTAGAGCATTTAATTCTTGATAGAGGAGGCGAGGAGTCGGAAGCAGCTAACAACAGCATGACAATTAAGACTTGAAGATCACAAGCTTAAATATAGCAGCATTAACAACACTATAGCTCAAACACTAGATGATAAATAGATCCCAGATCATCAAGTAGACAAATATAAGCACGCCAATTTAAAAGCTACACTCAGGAAAATACTTAATAAGAGGGCATCTAGCATGCCTTGAAATGTACTACTTATTACTGACTACCAAAACAGATACTGAAAACAGGGATTTAAGCAATCCAACCGGTCCCAAAGTATTGACATCCAACTTGAGCAATGCTTCATATGGATGCACTCAGAACTGAGGCCAACAACAAATCATTGCTGCTGAGCTTGGCGGGTCTGTCCACCACCATAACCACCACCATAACCAACCTGCCCACCATGAGGACCGTTTGACTGAGAACCATAAGCTCCAGAAGTTTGCGATGGGTCCGATCTCCATCCTGCATTTCCATACCCTGCATCACCATAACCACTTCCCATGTAACTACCAGCGCTGGCCTGCATCTCTCCACCAGAACCACTGTTTGGAGTACTCCCGGAGCGCCCTCCAACAGCACCATACCCACCCTGATTTCCATAAGATCCATCACTTCCACCATAACCACCATACCCATAACCTTGATTGCCATATCCAGCTCCACCACTAGGAGAATGACCAGCAGGTGCCGAACCAGGACCACCGCCAGTCGAACCACCGCCAGCCCCTGCAGCACCCCATGGAGCAGCACCACCATACCCCATAGCTCCATATCCTGCGGGAGCTTGCGAGCCCCATGAGCTTCTAGGCCCGCCTTGTGGACCACCTCCATAACCAGAAGTGGGCATGTTACCATAAGCTGCGCCAGCAGGAGCACCATATCCAGTGCTGCCAGCGTAACTTCCATAACCACCGTAACCCATGCCATTACTGGCAGGACCATAACCATAGCCAGGTGCAGTGTATCCAGAAGAACCATACGGCGGAAAACTACCTCCAGCATTCTGTGGCTGCATGTACCTATTTGAATCCATTCGACTATCATATGCACTGCCTGAATTACCACTAGAACCGCCATAACCTTGGTAACCACCACCACCTCCACCGCCCATACTACGGCCACCTCCACCAGGATTAGCGTCTTTTGGAAGTGCCCGCTTAACTTCAACTTGCTTCCCACTCAAATCATGGAATGTCTTATGCAAAACCCTATCTACAGCCTCTTCTGTGTCAAAAGATATAAACCCAAAGCCTCGGGGTCGTTGAGTATTCTGATCATACATGATTACTACATCAGTTACATGACCATAAGCCTCAAAATACTGACGAAAGCCATCGTCAGTCAAAGTGGGAGGCAAACCTCCCACGAAGATCTTCTTCGTTCTAATATTTCCACCAGCTCCACTGCCTCTATCAGCATTTTGGTTTCCAGATCTTGCATTAGTTTGCTGCTCCTCCCTTGACAAAGCCCTCTTGGCCTCAACCTACAAATCGACCGCATGAGAAAGAGAGTGCAAGAGCAAGCCAATTGTTCTATTTCAGCAAAATACCAAGAGACCAAGTAACAATCAGATAAACTCATGGAAAGTATGGCCTGGCGTTCCATTCTAGATAAATCACAAAAGACTAAAAACAAAAATAGTGACAAGACTAAAGCATAGTGGTACTTTATGAATCTGAAAACCTATATTTCACATTAAAGCTGGTTCATCGGCTTGGTTTCAGGTTGAAAATTCTTTCCGAGTCATCATGGGGCCATATGATGGGATTTGGATCCATCAAGTAGTGGGGCATGTTTACACCTAACCATAGCGATGCCACCAACCGGTTAGTCTACAAGTTCACCATCCATCATTTTATCATTAATCACGACTCGTGTGAAGCTATTTAGATAGAATCTTTTCTTCATGGTTACGTACTTATTGTCTAAATTGAAATACTCATAGAACTAGCTCATTTGGAAAAACTTAGGAGCAAGGGAAGCTGTAGCTAGGCTTGCCCAAGCAAGTACTACAGCTATTATGAATCCAAACAGTACATGAAAAGAAAAATTCCACCTAAATAGATTAGCTTGAGCTCTGAAATCAATGACTAAAGAGAAGAGAGCAACTAGCGTACGACTAGTTGATGGCAATTCTCTAGCCAGGAATAAATTCAGCCCACAATTTGATGGATACAAATCCCATCTACATGGCCTCATATAGGAGCACAGTGAAGTTTCAAATCCAAAAAGTCAAAATTTGCTGGCCACCATAACTAAACTAGTGCACATTGTTCGAGCCCAGCAATCTCTTTGTTTTCAACTGACGGAGAAAATAGTTTTGTCTGCTAAGTAGGAAAATAAACTTCTTTGACGGAGAGAACGCTAAGATACCTAGCTGTCGGTTAATTACGCCCAGGATAGAGAAAAAAACAATGGACCCAATAGCATTTAAAAGCCGCAATTGGCTAAAGAAGTTCTCTAATGAGAGGACCTTCCAACTGTGCATGGTATCTATTTGCTTATGCAACCAACTTAAAAAACATGCTTAAAGGTGCAAAGACGAGAATATTACAAGGGAGACAATACGACAAAGGCATGGGACGTCCGACGTCCTAAAATCGTGTGGATATAAACGAATCTTGAAATCTTAGCCATGCCAATTTTCTAAAAGGAAGATTGGCCATATGACGAAAAATTAGCCGCTCCAAAAACACCGTTTCACTATATCCACAAGAGTGAAACAGAATGAATGCAAGGTACGGACAAGAGGGAAGAAAGTCATACTTCATTTGGATATCATGTTCCTTTTTCTTTGGGTAAAGAACACGGATTATAGATGTAACAGCTCTCTCTGTTCCAAGGCAAAGAAGCTAAGGACTAAACTTGAAACAGTGACAGCCCTAATTGGGAGCTGGCAAGCACCCAGCTATGCTTTGCCGTACAAAACACAGCATTCCTTCAAGCATACTGATTCCAAACTACCGACAGCAAATACGAGCCGAAACACCCGAAACCAACCAACAAAATCCCGTACCAATCGCGGAAGCAAACGAGCGATCAGCGATGGCTCCAAAACATAGCTACGGAGCTAATCGACTCGACCGGCAAAAACTCTAACCGACCACCGCGGAGAACACACGAATCTAAGCCCAAAGAACGGCGGCCAAAGCAGAAACACAAAAAAAACAAAAAAACCAAAAAAAAAACACAATCTCTATCTGCGCCTCGCCGGCTCTTACCGTCCGACCGTCGATGGTGTGCTTGTCCTGGAGGACCCGGTCGAGCACGGACGGATCCGCGAAGACGACGAAGCCGAAGCCGCGGGGGCGGCCGGTGACCTTGTCGCGCATGACGACGGCCTGGAGGACGTCGCCGTACTGGCCGAAGTACTCCTTGAGCCGCTCCTCGTTCGTCTCCCACGAAATACCCCCGATGAACAGCTTCCCCTGATCCGAATCCATCGCAAAAAACTACCCCCGCCGCAACACCTTCCGCCGCCGCAGACCCAAGCAACAAGATCAGCTCCCTCTCTCTCTCTCTACCTCTCACTATACCTCCGCACCTCTCTCGGATTGCTAGGGTTTCGGGGGGCAAAATGGGGATTCCGAGGGGATTTCCGCGGGGTAAGGAGGAGGGGCGACTGAGGATTTTAGAGAGAGAAAGCGGAGGAGGGAAGGAGGAGAGGAGAGGGAGAGAGGAGAGGAAAGAGGAAGAAGGGTTTCCCTCGAGTGAGGCGAGGGAGTAGGATGGAAATCCCGGGGGGTGGAGGCGTTCGGATTGGGCGGTCGGGATTCGTCGAGGCCGCGGGGAGCGGACGGGTGGGATTCGATCTGGGGGCTTTGTTCTTTTCTCGGAGGGATTGGAAGCTGCTGCATCTGCCGCTGCTTGTGCTTGATCTTTTACTGTTGTAATTGCGATATGTAAGAAAAATGTGAGATATTAATTATAGCGGAATCATCTACTAAATGTAACTCTAATTTATAAGTGAACTAGGATAAAAAACCTTATATCTCTATTTCTTTTTCTTATTTATATTTTACATTTCTTTGTGATTGTGCGTTAAAGTCATAACGTTATCAACATCAATTATGAGCGCACACCGACGATGCACACCTAGGTTTGCCGTCCCTAGCACCATGATTATAAAGAGATGACAACAACTCCGACGATTCGAAAGAGCATTGAAAATGCCTTGTAAATTCAAGATATGTATTTAGATCGGAATAGAAAAGCACCCGGGTCTAAATCTAGCTCTAGATTGGGAGAGAAGACCCGCAAAAGCGATGCCGGATAATCACAAAATCACTTTCAAAATAAACTGACTGCTAGATCGACGAAAGAAGTTTTGAAGATGAGGGGAAAAGAAGATAGGGGAGAGACAGAGGAAGAGGGGGAGGGGGAGGGATCTCCCTCCCTCGACGATGATTGTTCATAGAAGTCAAATTGTGTTTTCATGTGATTGTACCTAACACCTAAGTCGAAAAATCAGTTATGATAAAATTGATATATATATATATATGTAAACAATCCGACTTGTTTGAATCAAATATGCTCGGGAAAGGAAAAATTATTTTATGATAAGATTTTCCAATAAAATTAAAACCCGAGAATATATGAAAATTACAGATGGGGAGATGAAAGTAATCGAATTCTTTGACTTACGGCTTGAAAAATATGTTGGAGAATGTTTTATTTTGGTTCTCCTTATAATTGTTTATACGGCCGACTTGACATAGTAAAATGAAAGGACCAAAATATGTCCCTCTCTAAGTTGAATGGAGACATGAGGTTCGGTGCAATCAAAGTTGATAAAAAAAGCTAAAAAAGTTATTTTATAAGAGGCCGGATAATCTGTGGTCATTTGAAAATTCCGGGTATATTAGCTTCAAGAAGCAGAGTAACTGATTTTAGACCCCTGAATATATATATATATATATATACTTCAATCCACGCTTTAAACATAATTGGAGTAAAATAAAGACTTTTTTTCAATAACAGGGAAACTTAGTTAAATTTCAAAATAGGAGGCTTAGTTGCCTACCGCTCTCTAAATTGTTAAGTTAATCCCTTTAAAAATTAAATCGAGAGCAAAAATAAAACAAATTTCCAATAGATGGATGACTCGATTACACTAAATAAAAGCTTGAGGGAGCAAATTTGTACAAAAGCCGAAATTTTAAGGACTTATACCTTACTTAAAAGTTTAGTTCAAACTTGTCAAAAATTAAAGAAGGAGAGAGGTGTGGTATGCATAATTCTTGATTTAATATTTTCATACCGTAAATGCTGTCTCATCCACAATTTGAGTCATTCACAAGTCTTCTCCACCAATTTTCCTGACTCTGTGAGAGAATATGGTACAGACATTCTCAATTTATGTTCTCATTATTCCTAATTTCAAGTCATCAAACATCATTAAAAAAAAATGACAACCTTCATGTATATATTTTCACTCCTGGTGGGCCAAGAAGCCTTTAAGATAGAAGCTAGATTCATCACAACCATTGATCATGTGAATGTCTCGTGTATTAGCTGATTTTATCCCTCCTCAGTACTATACCATGATGTTTTCATCTTTGGTCACGCATAAGGCTAGCATACTATACTAGGATGTTCTCTCTTCCTCACTCCCCCTCTGCAACCGACCTCACTGCTCTTACCATTGGCCAACGCCACCATTCTCTCGACCGACAGCATCGTCGACACCACTTAGTCCCCTCCTCTATTCACGTCTATCTTCTTGGTCCAAGCTCTCTCTTCCCTCTATGTCTTGATGATGATGTTAAGCCTAATGCCATGTTGGAGCACACCCCCACATTCGACATTGAGCTCGGTGACACATCTAGCACAACTTGATCTACCGTCTAGCTTTCCATATCCGACATCAAACACAACATAAATATAGTGTCAAGTTCACTATGTTCAACATCAAGCTCGATGCTGCAATGCAGTTCGACAAGATTGCGGTGGAGAATAGTGGTTGAGGGAGGGGAAAATAAGTATAGTATAAGGAAGAGGGCCTACGATAAGGTGGTGTATTAGAATAATTAAATATCAAACTATGGATTTGTTTAAAAGCTTAAACTCTTAAAACAGTTTACCCCCATCTCACCAAATCTCACACGATATTAGAGTAGAAGGCCATGAGTTCAAATCTTTTCATACCCTTATTTACCTCCGCAATTACATAATTTCATGTCCAATCGAAGTGGGTAAGGTTAGACTTTTGGGTAGGTTGTTTTGTTGGATGGTAACTTTGAAATGTTGGGAGGGTTAAAGTTGGAAACAAAGTGACAAATCTTTAATTAAGGTAAAAGTCTTAACCGAGTAAGACTCAATTCGATATGAAATGTCCAAAAAGCTAGGACGATTGTTGTAGATTTTCCAAATATTGGAGATGGTGTTTGACATGTGCGACCAAAAAATGAGGATGCCCTTTTGAAAATCGCAAGCTTGGCAAGACTTTCCAAGTCGATGTCAGAGAAGATAAGGTCAAAGTGACTCGACCGGACACACCAGGCGTCTACACTCTCTAGCTCTACCTCCGTTTCGAATCTCCTCGTCGCCTCGCTCTCATCCCGGCACCGCCGAGCAATGGAGGTGATCATGGGCACGATGACCCATTGTGCCGCCGCTTAAGTCCGATTCGATCAGGTCTCCGGAAGTGCGAAACGGGCTGAGTCTGGACAAGTCGTTTCCTTCCCGGTCCATCTCGCTCTTTTTGTGAATTATTAAGTGCATAACCTACCATTCAAAATGGGACGATGGCCCTTTCTGATGGTACAATATTCTTGATGAAGACAGTTTAAAACCTTGGAGTGTTAATACCCGTAAAAAAAGAAAAAGAAAAAAAGAACATGTATGTTTTCTAATGAGGCCAAATGTGTCTTACTAATCCAAAGAACGACAATGATGGAGAGAGAAAGAGACCTAGCAACCAATGTAAAGTCCCGCTTTAGCCCCGATACTTGAGCAACATAATTGCTAGTGTTCCGTCTTCTATGCATGCGATCCGTTGAATCATATGAATATCATGCAAGAATATGCCTAATTCTTGATTTAGTATTATCATAGCATAAATGCTGTCTCATCTACAATTTCAGTCATTCACAAATCTTCTCCACCTTTTCTTCGCTTTGTGGGAGCATATGGTAAGGACATTCTCAATTTATGTTCTCATTATTCCTTATTCCAAGTCATCAAACATCATTGAAAAAAAATTGGAAGCCGCCATGTACATATTTCCACTCCTGGTAAACTTTCATAATGGTCATCGATCACGTGAATGTCTCATATATGAGCAAATCCCAGTACTACATTAGGATGTTTCCATCTTTGGTCATGTGTAAGGCTAGCGTACTATACTAGGATGTTCTCTCTTCACCCCTCCCCCTCCGCAACCGGCGTTGCTGCTCTCGCCATTGACCAACACCACCATTCTCTAGACCGACAGCATCGTCGACACCACTTAATCCCCGGCTCTGTTCACATCA
Organism: Eucalyptus tenuipes; assembly: GCA_014182365.1. Taxonomy (NCBI): domain Eukaryota; kingdom Viridiplantae; phylum Streptophyta; class Magnoliopsida; order Myrtales; family Myrtaceae; genus Eucalyptus; species Eucalyptus tenuipes. The sequence goes on along the minus strand of CM024544.1, from coordinate 3,810,627 downwards.
ATTTTCTTGGTCCAGTCTCTCTCTTCCCTCTATGTCTTGATGATGATGTCGAGCCTGATGCCATGTCAGAGCACACCCCCACATTCGGCATCGAGCTTGGCGACACATCTGGCGCATTATGATCCATTGTCTAGCTTTCCATATCCGATATCAAGCGCGACACAGATACGGTGTGAAGCTCACCGTGTTTGGCATCAAGCTCGATGTTGTGATGGAGAATAGTGGGTGAGGGAGGGAAAAATGAGTGCTATACAAGGAAGATGGCCTATGACAAGGTAGTGTGTTAGAATAATTAAATATTAAATTATGCATTTGTTTAAAAATTTAAACTTTTAGAACGGTTGGCATCGTTTTACCAAATCTCACGTGATATCAGAGTAAAAAGTCATGAATTCAACCTAATTACTTATTTCCATGCCAAATCCAACCTACCCATGAGGTGGAATGTTAGTACTAGAGTAATTAAATATTATATCACATGCTTTTTTTAATAAATTTAAACTTTTAGAATAGTTAGTAGAGATACTATCAAATTGATGACTCCAGCAGGACGGAGCTGAGGTGTGGATTGATGTAAAATGAGGATAGAGTTTTGGGTAGGTTGGTTTGTTGGATGGTAACTTTGAAATATTTGGAGGGGTGAAGTTGGAGACAGAGTGACTAATCTTGAATTGAGATAAAAGTCCTAACCGCGTCAGATTCATTCGAAATGAAATGTCCAAAAAGTGAGGACGATTGTCGTAGATTTTCCAAAATTTTGGAGATGGTGTTTGACGTGAGTGACCAGACTTGAGGATGCCTTTGAAATTTCCCCCTTACGAAAATTGCAAGCTTGGCAAGATTCTCCAAGCTGATGTAGGAGAGGTTAAGGTCAAAGTGGCTCGACCGGACACTCCCAACGTCTACGCAATTTATCTCTCCCTCCGTTTCGGATCTCGTCATCACCTCACTCTCATCCCGGCGCCGCCGCGCAGCGGAGGTGATCACAGGCACGACAACCCATTGTGCCGCCGGAAGTGCGAAATGGGCTGAGTCTGGGCAAGTCGTTTCCTTGCCGGTCCATCTCGTTTTTTTGGTGAATTATTAAGTGCATTACCTACCATTCAAAACAGGAGCATGGCCCTCTCGGACTGTACAATGGTCTTGATGAAGACAGTTTAAAACCTAGGAGTGTTAATACTGGGAAAAAATAAAAAAAACGGATATGTTTTCTAATGAGACCAAATATGTCTTATCGATCCAAAGAACGACAATGATGGACCGAGAGAGACTTAGCAACCAATGTAAAGTACCTGCTTTAGCCCCAATACTCAAGCAACATTATTGCCGATGTTCCGTCTTGGATACATGTGATCCATTGAATCATGTGGACACCATATAGGTGGGGCACACATGTCCACATGATCTAATGGATCATATGCGCTTGACTTATGTGCAATGGAAGCAACTTATAACTTTTTGGATTGGCACTATCTCTACTGCCCCTCTCTCTTCCCTCGCTAAAAAATATATGAATGAATAGATATTTATTTGTAAAGCTCTCCTGAAATGTGTTCTTTGAATAATTCAGAAACGTAAGTGAACTAGAGCTTTTTGTACCAGTCAACGATGAAAAGAAAAAAAGTTAGATCAGCCCTTTGCTTTGGCTAGTTATAAGACTTTTCACCAGGAGGAACGACAATGGAATGATCACAAAGGTAGCTCAAATCAACCAACATGGCAGGGAAAACACACAAGATCCTGTTCATCAATGTCACCTAGCAGAAACAGAACAATGGACAGGGGAACTACTTTTGCTTGCAACACAAACAAGTTGATCTGCCAATCTTACGCAGAGAGAGAGAGAGAGAGGGAGGGAGAGGCTCTTGCTTCAAAGATTGCTAAAAATGATGGCAACAATGGACTTTCTTTCTTACCTAACTCCACTATCCTCAGCTCCAATAACATTCAGAACTTGCAGGTGCAGACATTCTGCTGTTTTATGTCTCAGAGTTTTCACTTCCTCAAAGAGAGAGAGAGAGAGAGAGGATGGCATGCTTTGATAGAGCATCACCTGCACTGAAGGAGACACTGCTCAAAATCCACAGGTATGAGATACTTCCACTTTCATGTTGAAACCATGAACAATAACATGGCCAAAGTTTTTAATTTTTTTAATCCATTTCATTGCCAAAATGCTCCAACATCTTATCGACGGTGAGATACAACAATCCGTGCGAGCTAAACACCAGGAATTGTTGACAATAGCAAAGCCTTTCCTCCAAAACTAGTAATCTCCTATAGTGTCTGCCAATGGCAATTAGTTTACATGAAGGAGCAGACATTTTGAGGGCAGTCTAAAAGGTGCGACATGTGGGGTATATACTATCACAAATAATACTGCTTCCGTATCAGGAAAAGAAACCGTTTATCAAAATACTGGAGTGAACGGCTATAATGCTTGACAAACAGACGATTCTTACCATGGGGTATTGTTTGGATAGTGCAGAGCTCAAAAGCCCACAGAGATGGATCAACGCCTGTTCGAATTTGGGGCAGTGGAGTACCATATAAAGGTAAACAATCCCGCATGTATAAAGGATCTAGGGTACAAAAGTCTGATATTCTGGGAAGCTTGAAATTTGCCTAATTTCCTGATAAACTTATATTTTGCTTTCATTCTTTTCCGTACCATAATCGTGTTTGAGAGTTTCGCCATCAGGTGACAGGTCAATCCTAGGTTTAATTACATGGAGTTTCGGGTTTTATGTGGGAAAGTGTCGTTGATGACAGATTGTTTTTCTTAAGGAATGAGTGGTTAATGAAGTGCTAACAGGAGCCATTTGCAATGCTTGGCAGTCTTCATCATCAGATCCCCAGTATGTCTATTTGTCCATATCTACACCATTACTATCCCAGGAACTGTCCCTCGCTCAAGGAATTTCACCCGGAACGGTACAAACCATAAAGGGAATTCGCTCAGACATGGTGGAGCTCATCGAGCCCGCCGCAGAAGGATATCAGCTCACTTTGAGGCTCAATTTTTACAAGATCCCGCAAGGCAAAGGTTCGATGCGTATCATGCCTCTTACTTGATGCAGAACATGTATTTGCCTACTGGCATATTGAATCATCACTCCTTGTAATCAGAATCTTCCAAGATCATAACAGAGATGGCCAGCATCCAAGCGGCAATCCTAAGCTGCCAGTTGAAAGAAATGTTGAGCAATGTCGCCTCACGGGACACATCTCCAGGGATGTACAAGCCGATTAAACTCGTGTACCACCCGAGAGAGCCTTTCTTTGTGGTCAGACAGGTAAAATACGTATAAAATCTTTTCTTTTTGTGAGAATGGTAAAGCAAAGAGTCTCTTAATCTCAAAACGTAGACATAGGGGGCATGTGTTTTTGTGGTCGGACAGATGATTTCCGATGCTCAATAGCTAGAAGTCTTCGTGAAAGAGTCATTTAACTGAATGGAAGAAACTTGCTGTTGACAGCCTGAAAAGACCACTGCAGTGTTCCCCATGCGTTTCCAAGAAAAGACGGATGTGATCATCGCGACTGCCTTCTTTCAGGTGCATCTGGTGTCCAAAAAGCTAGTCTGCTTCTCTAAAATTAACATGGAGTTCTTAAGGTTCGCTTGTCCTAAAGATTCGGCATTGGTGGCTTTAACAGGAACTCATGGACGTCGGAAGCTCTGAAGCATGGGCCAAGGTACCTCTTTGTGCATGGTCGCCGATTCCACCTCCCGAGTTGAGAGGTGAACAGATGGAAGACCTGAGCACCAATGGAGGATTCGTCTCCTTCGGTAAGGAATACCAATTAAGCACATTCGGCGTGTTAGATCACACACAGTTATATGATTCAAGCATCGAGTTCCATTTCCTCTTGTCAAGCATATAACTGCATATAAATCATTTCTGATTGATTGATTTACTTAAACCCTGGAACCCTTTTGGTGATCTAACATGCATTTGAATGACAGATATTTTACCACGTCATGTGAAAGGCAAAAGACTGGACAAAACCGTGTGGAATCTGCTAAATTTTTACGCCTTCGTCAAGTATCATGTCAAGGTGATCCGTATGACTTTCGATCACAGACTAGCTCGGTTCTCACCTTCTTATAGATGTCACTAACAAACTGACTCTAGCTCGTGTTTCCGATTCAGTGCACTCGGGGATTCATACAGAGGAGGATGCGAAAGCGATTGGATAATCTTGTCAAGGTGATGAAATAAAGTCACTAAGAAAAACCAGTCTTTCTATCCTTCATCAAATCTGAACTCTCCCTTTTAGCAAATTGCAGATTCTGCACACGACAGGCTCAGAAGAGGGTGGATATGCTGATGATCCCCAAGGTACTCTCTTGATCAGCCTTTTCTCAGCATATATTATGCAGTTTGACCATTAATTACTCATGCATTCTAGGAAGGAAGAACCAAAAAATTGGGTCAAACATGTCTTAAATTAATGTTTGATCTGCCATATGTAGTTAAGATTAAATGCAAAGGCGGTTGAAGTATCTGTTCTTGTAATAGTTGCAGGATGTGGCTGCATCAGTAGTTTCGTTAGTGTTCCAAAACCTAATACAGTGAGACGAAGATGTCGGAATTTCACCAAGAAGATCAAGAGATTGCGCTGCCCGATTAAAATTCAGGGATTCCAGCGCTTCCGGCGCCGGTGGTTAACCGTTCCCAAGTTCTCATCCCCATTTAAATATACCAAATTAGATTGATGATGTACTTTGTTGTATACGTAGGCAATATGAACCCAGCAAACAGTAAAACATGCTAAGAAAATATCTCATGACTTACGACTTTTTATATACAGAGAAAGCATAAATAAATCGGAAAACGTATTAATTATAAGAGGATATTCTATTGTCCCCTTCCAAAAAAGATCCTTTTTTTGTGCTAGTAAATTACTGTAAATGATGATAACTACTCAAAAACTGTTGACATAAAAACTAAAGTGATCAGTCATTTCTTTTTCCGGGCATCTTGTTGGGAACTTACTAATGTTTCCAAAAACATTTTACAAATTTTCTTTCATAGTTTGTAAATTACTAATTGTTATACTAACTTACCAACCTATATTTATATACCTTCTTAACTCTTCAAATTTACCAACTTTCACATGGAATTACCAACCTAACTTAGAGCGATTTATCTGCTTTTGTTATATTAAATTACCAATCAATTTTGAGTAACCAATGCTTGCAACCAACTTTTAATATTAAATTACTAACTTTTACCTACCTTAATAAGCAGTCATTTACATTTACTGCCTCTTTTTAAAGATTACCAACTTAAATTAACTTGACTTGCTGATTTTTCACTCACTAAATTACCACCCAGCATTTAGGTTACGTACCAATATTTCTTCTTCTTTTTCACCCCCTTCAATTTACCTTTCTGGAGCCATATTCCATCGAACGTGGGAAACTGTTCTAGCCTAGTGGCACTGTACCTTTAACCAATGCTTTGAGCTTGGCTAGTGCCGTCCCTCGTCTTTCAAGAGAAAGAAACGCTTTGAGTTAGCGACGATGTCGCTGGAAGGCATGAGACTCCGGCACAGATTAAAGGGGCATTCAACTCTTTGTGACTGAATCAAACCACAATCTTAATATCAACAATCACCAATGATATTTGTAATCGATACTTAAATCAAGTAAACTTCAGCATAAGAATTTTCTGTCCCAGCTTCGAAATTACCAAACTTTATACTTTGATTGATTATTATATCTTAGCATCTCCGATGAGGCCTGGAGAAAAATTGCATCGACTCCGCCGTTAAGGGTGTCAACAGTTTGTAACGCTAACGATAAACAAAATAACGTGCAATTATACCCACAGGGAAAGAAAGAACCATATCTTCATCAACATTGATCATATTTCTAATAATAAAGTCATCGCTTGAGGCACTAAACTGTTCCCAGATATCCAAAGCAAACATTGACGCCTGTCGATACAAAATCCTACTCAAAACGATACCTATCAAAATTCGGTGACTGCAAACTAACCCACATTACTCATCATCAAATAGCAAATCCACTACTCATCATATAAAGACCAAGCAACCAAACTCTCAAACAATTGCATTCGCTGCACTTGCAATCCTCGGCCATAAATCTGCGCATTCCTTTCCAATAGGGCCAGTAATAGCAGAACCTACAAGTTGAAAAGCAATGACTGAGAACATATCACAAACCCAACATAGCATAATGCAGTTGGACAGGATAACAGCAAGCATTGCATGTGCAAACACAACTGACACGATAGTTGGATCATCAAAGCATGGACTCATGTTCGGATATATATATATAACAACATATTCAACAAAGGTTTCATTTAGCTATTACCCTAATGGAAGAGAGAGATCCTATCATTTCAAATCAGATGTCCTGGTTAAGTACTTATAACATACATACCTTTCATTTCTCCCTTCGGGTTAACAATGACCCCAGCATTATCTGCAAAAAAGAGCATATCTCCACTTAGGAAACATTATCTTGCTTCAGAAAATTAGACGGCGGCAACTAAAGTCAGATATTATTTATTTTAAAAAAAAAATTCTTCCACTGAGGTAATAAAGAAACAATTGCAAGAGAAAAAACACTAAGGATAGAGAGCATCTTTAAGCGGGGTCAGGAGGCAATGATCTAGCTAGAGCATGCTAACTACAGCAACACATATGGAGAAACATGTGGGCCCAAGATAGAGCAGATGCAACCTCATAAGGAGCCAAACATCTGTGAAGAAGGACTCTCTTTTACTTTACCCAGACTCGTAATGGTATCAACCACCAAACCAAGGCAGATACCTGGACTTATGTCTGGAAAAATACCTCAGGCCTCTAAAATCCTCAGAAAATCCTTACTGAAATCAGAAGTTTATAGTTAACCCAATACTTGAGGACCATGTCAGTAAAAGAGCACCAACATTGAAAAGAACAATCAGACACTCAAAAAACTAGTATAGGGATGAGATGAGGCTGTCAATATAACAGGTCCAGTCCAAGATGGTGCATAGAGTAAACAGAGAATCTAATCTAACGGAATCGAAAGTCATTCAGATCTCTCAGTTTTATTGAATTCCTTCCACTTCTCTCGGATTCGTTGGATTTGAACATGTGGAAAGGATTAATGATGCGTAAAAAGTGTGGTTTGATCAATTTTCTTTTGCTTCCCTCCAGAAACATGAAGGGATAACAGGAAAGACTAATGGTAATGGGACCAGACTTCATACCAACACTCAGAGACATGGTAACCGGCGTCAGAAGAAACAGTCAAAAACATTATCGCAACATCACAAGTCAATACATCACCTTCAAAGTACATGAACACCCCATCCTTTCTGCGCCACGGCTTCCGCTGCCTCACGATGACAGCTGGCATCACCTTCTTCCTGAGGTCGGGCTTCCCCTTCTTCACAGTGGCCATCACCATGTCCCCAACGCAAGCCGAGGGCAGACGGTTCAGACGCCCCTTGATTCCCTTCACGGAGATGATGTACAGGTTCTTGGCCCCGGTGTTATCCGCACAGTTCACCGTGGCCGCCACCGGCAGACCCAGCGACATCCTGAACTTGTTCCCCGCCGAACCTCCGCGTCCTGGAACCCAAGAAAGACAAGCAGCTTAGATCACCTAATTCAACAACTCCCAAACTCATTACACAATACATTCCTTTCTTCCGGGCTTGCTCTAAGCTCCTCCACTACCCACCAACAGTTTGATTTCAAACCATGCACTTTTTTAGATCAGACAAGAGTTAAATCAGCACCCAGAGAGATCCCAAAGCTACTCAATCAAATTCCCCAAAAGTCAAATTCTTCGAATTCAGCGAAGCCCCAGTGCCATCTCACTGTTGCCCCAAGCAACAAAAGAGATCTAGACCTCAAGGTACCAACTTTGGCCCCTTGACAAACCCCAAAGGCACCGGCCGACAAAGGAACGTCAACACTAACAAGCGAAAAGAGCTTAACTTCATCGGAAACAGCCGAAACCAAGATGAGAATCCCTCGATTTCGTTTCAAGGTTTTGCAAGAAAACAACTTGAAACGTCAATCAGAGACGACGAATCGAATCGAGAAGCTAGAGAGAGAGAGAGAGACGGAGAGGGAGGGAGCTGACCTCGCTTCGACATTTTCGCGCCGTCTGAGAACAGGAACTGGAAACTGTGTCGCAGGGTTTTCGAGCTTTTATACAAGCCTGCGCGAGCTAGGGTTTCCACGAGGCCAATGGGAGATTTGCGCAAATTCCATTGGAGTCCCCCATCTTTTCAGTAATCCCAAATTAGTACCCTCAAGCTTAATTAGAGTCTAATTACGGCCCACTCGCCTTAAATTTTCTGCGCTTCGCCTTTTATTTTTTCCTTGATCCCTATAGTAAGTGCATACTTTTCGCTTTAACTTGGAAAAGGTCCAAATTTTCGGAAACTTGATATCTCGGATTTTTGTTTAGTCAAATGTATCGATACGATCATCGAGAATTATATAAGTCCGATGAGGCGAACACCTCTTATCTATTCATAAGCTCTTGAATTTGAAGCATAGTAAGGGCTCAGTCAAATGTATCGATACGATCATCGAGAATTATATAAGTCCGATGAGGCGAACACCTCTTATCTATTCATAAGCTCTTGAATTTGAAGCATAGTAAGGGCTCATGACTCATGAGTTGACACTCAAACTAAAGAGCATTTCTTTGTGCTCAGATGATGGTAGGGTGCCAACGAGCCTTACCCCCGGGGTCCATACCTTTCGAGCGATAGTTACAACTTGAATCGGATATTTTGCAGCTCGGTAATTGTGGCCACAACCAATCGTCCCTTCCCACATGTACATCCATAGAAGAAAAATGGACTAAACTAGATAAATGACATGTTTAAATTTCATTGTTTTTATTTTCAAAAACATACTTCAGTGGAATTTTTCATGCCTTAGAAAAAAATCTTCTACTTTCACTCTAGTTTCAAATATACACACCCATCCCAAAACCACCGCTAATTTCTTCCAAATTATTAATATCGAGGCTAATTAGAGGTTTAACATTAGAAAATTATGTCTTCAACACTCTCACCTTCGTATGGAATTACAATAGATTCCCACTCGATATTGATAATCTTGAAAAAACCAGTGATGATTTTTAGACAGGTGGACAAATTTAAAACTAAAGTGAAAATTGAGGATTTCTTTAGACAAAAAAGGTAAAATTAAGATTGGACCTAAAGTTGGAAATTTTTTAGGGAATTAGCTCTCGTTATGAACTACTGATTCTTAGTAAAATTATGGGTCCGAGAGCAACAAGTGAACAGCTCAATGGAGAAACTGCAAGAAGTCAGTATACACTTTACCGAGTTCATTAGACTAAAATCTGTTAAATAAAGATGGTTTCATCAAATAATTGAAAGATTAAGGACATTTTAGCTATCTCAAAATAAATACTCAAAGCCATCTGCCCCAATCGTTTTCGCCAACGATTCGCAAGAGTATAAACACTAGTTCCGAACAGCAGGAGAGTTAAATTAACTGAGCCTGAAGTGCCTGTGCAAGTGAACTCACCCAAGAAGTGCACAGCATCCCATAATGACATCATCCAATCCGGAGTTCGACTAGTTCGAGTTGATGATCCACCGCGAAAGCAGTAACAAACGATGCGGTAACTTCATGGCGACGGAGATGCAGATACCGACTATAACCATCGATGCCGAGACTCTGCAACGGATCACAAGTGTCCTATGCTTTGGGAGCAGGAGTTCACTGTGATTACCTGAGGGCTGTGCTGAACCCGGTGGACATCAGAAGCATCTTCTCAGCTATAAGGCATTATAGGCATTCAATGGGAGTGAACAGACCAGGCAAAAAGAATGTATGCATCAGAAAATTATCAGAACATGGTTACAAAACCAAGGATATGATTTGTCCACATGGTTCAGAAGAAGAACAGCGCAAATAATGCAGAAACAAGTGCTCTCGGCAGGAAGCAAATTGCCTGATGACAGTGCATCTCCAGTTACGTCCAAACATTACATCTTAGGGACGGGACAAAAGCCCTAAGGCTCCTGCGACAAGATGCAAGGAAACGGATATGAATTCGAATAGTAATCATACACTTAAATGTGGTTCGTTTTTTCCTTTGCACAGCTCAATAGTAAGGGTGTGTATGGTTGGGCTAGCGATTTGTCTTCACAAAAGCAGGATTTTCACTACAACAAACTCGTTCATGAGCAGCAATACTCCAGAATGAAGGGAAAATGAAGAAGAAGCACAAATGCAATATATCCATCACTACAACAGCCATTATAACATGCTAGTGTAACATATTTTGGATAAGTAACCTCAAATGTCAAGCACAAGGCTTAGAGAGGAAAATTTATGCCACAGAATAAGGACACCAACATCCAACCAAGATTAGTCAATGATCTGTTGACGATACCACCTTAGAGAGTTCATTGCCATGAATGTTCAAATCTACAAAAGACTCGAATCCACTGACCAAAAAGTAGGTCAATTAGCGATTCTTATCAAAGCATATCCTGGAGTTTCTAATGACAATTATCATCAAATCCTGAGGATGGAATTCAATAACCACAAAACTGGTAAACGGTAAGAAATAAATTACAATCTTCAAGCTGCTAACTTCAAAGTCAAATTCCATTACAACCCAGCTGAGACACTTTAACCCCAGACTATAGCAGTAGCATCCCAAAAATCTACTCTGCCATTTGAGCATTCAGTCAAAAAGAAGAGCCATTACATGATCTTTGACCACCAGATCCAGAACTCCAATTTCTGTACCTGATATAAATAGCTAAAATACCTAGAGGACGACCTAATCAAAACTAACAACGTCAGACCCTGCCAAAGAAGTCACAACAATTGTAATATACCTCACACTTTAGTTGGTTAAAGAAAAGCTTAGAACTGCGGTGTAGACTGAACCACAATTTGTTGTTACTTCAACTCCTGTACATTTTTGGGTAGTAGAGAGCGGATCTGTGTATGAAGGTATGCAACTGCGATTGCGAAAGACTGCAGAGCTGACAGAGTTGATTGAAAATGTACAACATACAAACTGTCACTCACATTTGTCACCCTTAAGGTGGGGAGGCAATGCTCCAAACCCTGCAACAACAAGAGCAACAACAGTTACAACTGTGCAATTGTGAGCATCATCTAGACAGGCAAGACTCCAAACATAGAAAGCTTTCACAGTGGATAGGTAGCAGCAAGCTCACTAAACCCGCTCACTTAATCTGCTAATTCTGTCTAAAAAATGCCACTTGGAATGATAAAATTTTAAGAAAGTACTAAGCATATGTCCACCTGTTTGTAAAGATCGAATTCTTTGCACTTTCCTTGCACTTCCTCAAGTGGCAAAATCTCTTCCTTGTTTGATGCGTTGTTCAGGATAGTGAGTGGACAACCCAGGTCCCACCCACCACAATCGCAATGTCCATTGGACCTCCATCTTTCTACAAGACTAGAAGGGCCGCCATTCGGGATTATTGGACCACCATGAATACCTGCTGAGATAATAACATCCATGCTGGTTGAGCTATGGACTCTGTTTTGACTGCGACGTTGAGAAGGTGGCGAGGGTCTTGGGGAATCAAGAGTCTGACTGCGTCCAAACTTATTAAGAAAGTTCAATCCCCAACCTCCAGCATGCTCCGTTTTATCTTCTCTGACGTGCTCCTTTGTGACAATGGCAGCCAATTCAAGGTTCGTGGGAAGACGGTGTTCCCGAATATCATTACCAGCATCAACCTTTATGAAGATATCCTGACATTTATTAGAGCAGTGATTTTCCAAAATGGAACTTCCTCCCCCAAGTATCGGAATACTTACTTGCCTGTGCGTTTGGCCATTCTTGAAAACTTCCATCACCTTCTTTGACAAACTCTTGTATTTTCTCAGGTTCTTGCTTGAAGGTTCCGTCTCTCCACCTCCCACATAATTTTCACAACCATATAGAACAAACTCAGTCTCATTGATCTTTGAACCGTTCTGACAACAAATGACTCTCCTTGATACCTTCAATATACCAACAATGGGGTTCTCCCCATGACGGACTGCATTTTCCTTTTGACCTTGAATTTTAGAATAGAAAGAGTACATCCAACCTGGTGTCTCTGAAGCAGACGAAACTTTTGCCAGATCAGCTATATACAGTTCTGTCTGGTCACCCAAAGAGAAAACAAAATGTGGAGTGCCAGCGTTCCATGTGCAATGCAGCATTCCTTGAGACACAGATGCAGCAGGAGAAGAACAGCAAGATGAAGAGGCCGAAGAAGAAGATAGTTCGGAACTCATGGAGTTCACGCTTGACATCGAAAAGAATCTCGTGTGCTTTGCCTCGGGTTCACAATTAAATGAACCCGAAATTGGTGTTTCGTTCTCTCTCGTCTGTGATGAACAGATGCTTAACTGGTTTGAAAAACTCGTATCATGACACAATCTATCCTTACCCACATCTATGTTTGATCTTCTAAAGTTAGCTCCACATTCGATGGCACCAACCCGGTGCATTAAAGGGCTATTGATTATATTAAGCATGCTTTCACTCCCCATAATTGAACCTAGAATCCAACCGCCAGCAGCGCTCTCATCTCTGTCTGCAGCCCCAATTACCAAAGAGGGAGCAAAAGAAAACTTGGTAACATCACTGGCATTCTCATTTAATGCGTTAGCCAGATTCAAGCCATCGGACAAGATGCCCGTCATCGAAGCGCTCAAATTCAAAGAGATGTTACACGAGGTTGCCTTCAATGCCCTGAGATGTATTGCCTCAAGGCAATTTCGAAGATACTTCTCATCTAGGCTCAGCAAATGCTTTGGAATCGAATTATCTAGGCTACAGAAGCCTTGGATAGTCCGGCTTTTTATGCATCTTTTGCCGCTTCTTGATCTCCTGACATTTAATACAAGAGACTGGTTTTGATTCACACTTCCCATTGAATCCAAAGAAGCTCGCTCCAGCAACTTAGATGACGAGGTTTGATTCTCCTTGTCACCTCTCCAAGCTTTTGCACAAGCATCTTCCATATTGCGCCTCCAAATGAAATAGCCGCATCAGCAACGTAAAACTCAAAGTTCCCTCTTCGGCTTCCAGAAATTCGAGGCAAACCTGCCAAGTAGTTGCATCATATAAATCTCCGTCTTGCAATAGCCAATACCAAAAAACAAACCGACTAGTTCACAATCGAATCAGTTTCACTGCGACAGAGCAGCAAAGTGACAGCCAACCAAATTTCACATTCTGGCACAGCGCATTCTCTTAAACTCCTACAAATCATCAAGGGGACACAAACATCTAGTTGCTTTATATCATACGAAGCAGAAGGGGAATATAAGACTCGACGACGCTGTAGATAACTTCAATGGAAAATGCAGCTCGCACAACCTCAAACCAATTCAGTTCCTCAAAGCCGAACTGACCCAACACTCCAAGGTTCCTCCCCAGATCAGTCTCCAACGCTAAGCCAGATTCGGTCTTTCCATCTCCACTTTACCTTTCCCCATGTCAAAAAAACCCCACACCCACGAAACCCACTCGATTAAAAACGTCAAAAGAACAACAGTCCCGAACCCCATTTGACCCACAAAGTCGTAATATCCCCACCAAGAAACCCAATAAACTAAGACCCAGCAACAAAAAAAGTCGCAAACCACCATAATCATCACGTCACCGAAAAGAGCAAGGGAAAATAAAAATAAAAAAAATCGGACCTTTGCTTCCTTACCCGCAGAAACGGATCCAAGAACGAACGACCCAGCAGCTCACGCCGGAGCAGGCATCATCTTGTCGAAACTCCCGGCGCCAAGACCCTCCAAGTTTCGAGCTTTCTCTCCTCGCCAGGAAAGCAAGAAATGGACTGCAGTGGCGATGGGGGTAGGGGGCGAATGGGGTGCCCGGAAAAGGCTTCCAAAAGCAGAGAGCACGAGCTGGAGAAGAGGAAGGGAGAGAAAAAAAAGGAGAGCAACGTGCAAATTGACTAATCCTGGTTCTCGCTCTAAACTAAACCCCGGGCTGATGCTGCTGGTCTAAAACTCTAGGGAGAGGAAGAAGTAGAGAGAGAAAGCGAGGGGGATTAACTGAAATGGAGAGGAGAGAGAAAGAAAGAGAGGGAGAGAGGAGGAGGTGGCATGGGGCCCACGGCGGTGGTCGTCGTCAGCCACGTTGTGTCGTCGGGAAATTTTTTGCCAGAACGAGAACGAGACCAAAACATGTGCGGGGTTTGCATGTTTCGTGGGTCCCACGTCGCTAAACGAGTTGCCATGTAGTTTTTTTGTTTTCCCTTTTTTTTTTTTTTTTTTTTAATTTTGCCCGAAGCCAAAATAAGGAAGAGTCCAAATTAGGGCGGAAGGAAAGCGACGAGGGGAAGGAGTACAAATGAGACGATATTGGGATTTTGGCTATCGTATCGAATTGAGAATGACATGTGATAGTTTTTCATGTGGAGCGTTTCCCACAAATTTAAATCAGTCATTTTAGAGCTTAAAATATAAATAATTTTGTAATTTCAATCTCTTTATTTTTAACATTACACTAGACAAAAGATAAATCCATAGTACTACCTTCAATTGCATCCACAAAATTTTTCTACGGATTTTGCTTTTTTTGTGAGATAGAGGAGGAGCAATCGTGTGAATCGTTACATAGATATCTTGAGAAAAATATTACCACCCAATTCTGTTTTAAGTATGGCAATTGACTTGATTGTATATAATAATAAAACGCCTATTTAGTAACTACTTTGTTCTTGAGGACAATTTTCACTTAAAAATAATTTTTTCAGATTTTATTTCATGAATGAGTTTATGAATATTTGAATACGTTTATTAATCACATAAAATTTTTATTTTCAAAATAGATGCATTTGATATGATGTTTAAATTTTTTAAACTTAAAATTTTTCTAAAATTTTTTTATTTTTTTTATTCTTTTTTTTTCTTTTTTCCTTTTTTTTTCTTCCTCTAGCCCGCCAACCATCGGCCAGGCTCGACTTTGCCCAACCACCGCAAGGTTGACTTTGTTGTGGCCTCACGATGGCTGGGCAAGGCTCAGCCTGGTGGGTTTGATGAGCCTCACCCAACATTGTCAATGGCCAACGAGGTTGCTAGCTCTCCTCTACAAAAGGAAAAAAAAAAAAAAGGAAGGAAAAAGCTGTTTCATTCTTAAGTTGGTAGTGATAAAAAAAAAAATAACTTTTTTTCTAATGATTTCTTAATCTATTATCAAAAATCTATTATTAGAAATAAAAAAATTTTTTGTTTTTAAAACCAAACGATTCCGATTTTTGTTCCCGAGAATCGGTTTGGGACGAGAATCGCATTTGGTAAAATTTTTGTTCTCGGGACCAAAATTTCTTTTCTTCCTCTTCTTCGATCACCATCCCGCGACGCTTGCCGCCGCCGCCGCCACCCGCCATAGGTTGCCGCCGCCGATCGCCGCAATTGGTCCGGCGAGCCGGGAGGCTCTACGGTTAGGCCTCGCCCGGCCGGCGAGGCCGGCCCGGCCACCGGCGAGGGCCGGGCGAGGCCTAACCGGCCACAGCGAGGCTCGGCCGACGAGGGCCGACCTTTTTTTTTGTTGGCCCTCGTCTAGCCGGGCCGGAAGAAAGAAGAAAAAGAATAGGGAAAAAAAAAAAAAAAAAAAAAAAAAAAAAAAATAAAAATTATTATTGATTTGGAAAGTAATCACCGAACCGATTACCAAACAAATGTGTTTTTTCTCCCGAATAAAAAATAATAAATGATTTTCACATGTGGCAAACTGAATCAATCTCGATTATCTGGTAAAAAATAAGCCATAAAATATACGGAGCATTATAATAAAACATGGGATGTCGCGCAGTAGGCAAGTGGAACATGGATCATCCAACCGAGTGATTAATAACCTAAATTTCCATTAATCAACTCTTAAAAGCACCAAGCTGAATGATTCCACGGCGCAACTTCCAAACAGCAAAGAACCAGTAATTATGGCCACGAAAGCATCAAAAGTACCGGAGACAGTCCACATGCCTTTTGAAAGGTCAAAGGTAAAGAAGATGGACATCCAATCTAATCATGTGGACCATTTTCCCCCCTACCCTTCCATGCGATCGATTGACGAGACTAAAATTCACCTCGAGCCATCGAGATTCTTCCACCCGTGCCATGGCCCCTGTCGTACAGATTTGGTCACTGGCCCTCACATTTTTCATAATTTCTTCCCCTTTATTTTTATTTTTATTCTGAGTTAATTTCTTTTTATCCTTATATATTTTGGTTCTTGTGTCCAATTTGGAGAGCTGTCATTTCACTCTATCCCCTCATCTTTATCTCGAATAGTAATTACTAGGCTTGTTTTTATGAGGAGATTCAGATGATGCCCCCCCTTTTCGAGTCGAGACACATCAATTGCTCATTGATGAGAGTATTTCCGCCTTATCATCTTTTTTTGCATATATAAGGTGTCGTTTTCAAGAAAATATTTTTTAAAATTATTTATTTTCTCACAAAATAAACACATCCCGCGTATCCAAAGGTTTTGCAATTCGATATACTCGTGAATTTACCGTAAGAGAGAGCTTGCATCAATAGTTGGAAAAAAAGCTTACTTTGAAAGGATTTCCCTTCGAGGGCAATTGGCCTAAGGTCAAGAATTGAGCTCTGAACAAAGCTTATACTGAAAAGGGTTCTTATCTAGTTGGCGCTTTCGTGGGGTCTAGCGAAAATCAAGCCCAACTCGAGAGGACCATTTTAGTCTTGAAATAGGTCCTACATGTGTGTTGCACACCAAAAAATAGTCAAAGCGCGTGAACCGCTAAATTTATGGAGCAATTTTCTAAAGGTAACATGAGATTTGACTCGATTTTGATGGGAGAATATGTGCAAAAAGACCTAAATGATGATACATACCGCCACAATACCCTTTCCTTAAGTGAATGGAAATACATGATCGATGGATCAATTGCTCAAGCATGTCTTCAGGTCCAAAATGAATTATTTAGAAAAGATTTTCCTAGATATAACCACTTATGCCATTTAAAATAATTATATAATGAAAAATTATATCTAAACATTTATGTAAATGATGAAAATATTTTCCGTTCATTTATTTTTGTAAGTGATACAAGTTATCATTTTTATGAAAAGATTTTTCAAAACATCCATTTTCCGCGGAAGACAAACGGGGCCTTAAACTTCGTGAGCAGTTGATGGAGTAATCTTTGCATCCAAATTTTCCATGTTGGAGCAGCCCACCCATTAATCTCTTCATGTCAATCTCGTGATGGCCCTAATACACCTAACTATCAACAAAGTAGTTAGCCAAGCGAGGTATGGAGGATGCCTAAGATTCCGGCAACATATGCTCTTATAGAATGGCATCACGACATCCATCTTCACAACAATGCATTTGTATTCATGGAACAATGATGTTTACATTCAAACCTTCAATTCTTGTGACAGACTTGGCTTGACTAGACTACACTAGTCGGGATTCATAACAAAGTTAATAATGCGCATGAGGAAATAAAAATTAAAAAAAAGTATATATGAATAGCCTTAGTATCGAATTTAATTTAAAAGGCTGTACTTGTAGATAGAGACTACAGAAAATTTCAATTTGGCGCGACAGACAGAGGGAGTTGGGCAAATGGTCGGACGGACGAGGTTGACTTTTGTTCTTACGTTGCGCGTGAATTTTGCGATTCTGCGTTCCCTATGATATCGCGAACACGTGATGCCCCTTATATTCTCCTGTTCATGCCCTGTTTTTGGACCCTTGTCAATGTTCTCCGTCCCTAATTTAATGCCGATTTTCGGTGCTCCGGAATGGCCCTCGCCGGCTTATTTATTTGCTCGGTGGCACTTAAAAATTGTTAGGTCCTGATGATTCAGGAGTGGGTTTTTGGATTCCTTTCCGAAATCGAGATCCATTATTATAATGATTATGATTTTGTCCCGACATGTGTAATTGGCGTTTCGAAAATTGGGATGGCTCTTGTTAAATATGCTTAATGGTTGTTCCAATGGTGCTTGTTAACAAAACTCGTTAAAAAATTTCGACTTTTTTGTTAGGTACGTGACGATTCGTGGTTTCTCCTGAGCTCGCCGGGCTGGGTTGAAACCTCGTATGGGCTGGGCTGAACTAAACGGTGCGAAACAAAGAAGTAAAATAGAGAACTTCTTTGTCGGTAAACGAGGAACGAAGAAGTAAAATAGAGAACTTCGATAAAGGATCTTCTCAGGGAAGGGGCAGAAAATATGAGACTTCTATTCTCTCTCTCCTGGTCTAATTCCGAAGTAGAGTTTGGATAAGCATTTTATGGGCCGTGGGCCTAATGGGCCATGCAAAGTCGGCCCAATGAAAAGGACAGTGCATGGGCAGCCCAATCACGGCCGCCGATCGAGGCCTCGCTGGGTGGCGCCTTCGGCCTGAAGTCCACTGTATATGGCCCATGGCAAACCGATGTATTGAGCTTTGGGAGCTGGGATTTTTTCTTTTTAAATACCACATATACATTTTTTTAACCTAAAAACAAAAGCAATTTTCGGTGGGGCCATCTCCTCTCGATGTCATCAGACCTTGAGCGGTTGTTCTTCTAAGCTTAATGAGACGAAAGGAGGCCAAACAAAAAAGGGTGAAAATTTCACACCAGGCCTCGCAACCATGGATCACTGGTAAAGATTATCATAGGCTTATAGTCTATTTGGTAACCGACTAAATAGTATATAATTCTATTTTTTTATTCTACGGAACCAAAAAAGGATAAAAATGCATTTTGTAACTTTTTTGTTAAAATCAAGGAGTATGAAAAAGTCTCTCTTGCGGGAATAATTTCAGAATTAAAATCACTTTTTTTTTTTCTCTTTTCTTTTCTTCTTTTCTTTTCCTTCTTCTTCTTCCTTTCGCCAGTCGTTGGAGCTTCACCAATAAGGCGAGGCTGACCTTGCGATACCTTAGCGAGGTCAAGCCCCACCTAGCCAAGGCGAGGCAAGGCGAGGCTCGGGTCACCTCACCGGGGGGCTAGGAACGCTCCACCAAAGTCATCAACCCTTGTTTGGCTAGTAATTAGAAGAAGAAGAAGATAAAAAAATTAAAGAAAAAGAAAAAAAATATACTAAAATCATTTAAAAATTAAAAGAAATTCTGAGTCACAAAAAAATTTTAGGATCATACCAAACACATTTCTATCCTAGGAATATGAATTTTAAATAATTACTAAATGTCTTTAAATGCTTAGAAACTTCTCTAGGGAACAAGATAAAAAAAAAACATTTATGAGTAGAAATTATTCCTAGAAAATAGAATGGTTATTAAATAGGCCCTCAGTAGTTTGTGGGTGTTGGACCCAACCCGAACCACAAGAACCTGAAGAATTTTTGGGCAAGTTTGAACATGGGCATAGTGAGAAAGCTTAGGGTAAGCCAAACTTGACCCCACTAGGGATTTTCTATATTGTAATTTTGCGATGAGCCTGTTTGAGCAACAAGCTCGACTTGTGCGGCCCACTCATTAATGATTTCCTAATCTCTAGACATGTGTTTACAAGGAAAATCGTCCAAAAAGTTTTAAACTTATTGCACTTTTTCCAACTCAATCCTAAACCTTTTTAAATTTTCTAATTAAGTCCATCTCGTCAATTTTGATCGGAATTCGCTAATGTGGATGCCGAGTCATGTAGCACGACCGATACTAATGTGGACTTTTTTAAATAATTAATTACATTTTTATGGTTTTTTTGGGACCGGCAAGGGCTGCCAAGCTTTCACTTGGCCAAATCTAGCGAGGGCGTAGCGACCCTCGCCTAAAGCTGGCGAGTAGTGTGACACCCTTGCCTAGAGTCGGCAAGGGTCTGCTGGCCACCCTCACCAGCCCTCTCCAAACCCCCAAAAAAAAAAAGCAAAGAAAAGGAAAAAACATCATAAAATTCAAATAATTATTTAAAAATGTCTACGTCAATACCGGTCGTGCCATGTGATGCGCCCAATGTCCACATCAATGAATTCCAATCAAAATTGACTGGATGGATTCAATTGGCAAGAAGTGAAAAAGTTTATAACTCAATCTCTAAAATCGAAAGGTTTAGGACTATTGGAGAAACATCTCCAAATGATTTTGATGATGTCCAAATTATCTTTAGTATAATTTACTATAATATATATAGATGTTTGGACCAAAGGACCATGTAACATCCATGGTATGATCCATTGCAAAGAAGTTTGCAAAATATCTTGATACGGGTTTTCCGTAAATAATACCAATGGACCTAAAAGATTAGCGGTTGACAATGTTAGTGTCAAAGTTGTAAAGATTGGGTTGATGGTGCTGTGACAACCATATACATTTGATGATTTTTATTGGGTTAGTAACCTAGCCGTTGTGCTCTTAGATTCGCATAGATGAAACATATAGTCAAGTAGATAGGTCGTTTGATAGGTTTGTCGAAGATTATAGCGAGAAGATAGTAGCGGTTGTTACTTTTAGGTAGTTAGCAAATGTTCGAGGAAAAGAGCTATATGGGTAGTTTCATCCACGGATAGCAGTTCAACGGTAACTTAACGACTACCTACTTCTCCAATCCATCTTCAACAGATAGATTGAAAGTGGCTATAAAAGAGAAGACCTCAAAAGCCATATGTTAGAGTGCGCAACTTTAAAAGATCAAGAAGTTTTATTCCTGCTATTTTTCTTAGCTATATATTCTCCATTATACTGTTTTAGTATTTGTGATGTATAGTAATTGAGTAGGGATTGAGTGTACAAAAATAAAGAGTTACATCTGAAATCTAATAGTGATATCTATCTGGAGAATGATAAGTGTTAGCCATTTGTAACTTTCCAAGCAAATTGCTTCTTAAAATTTAACCCATCTTGTAGCTATTAGTCTGAAGAGTTGACGTAACCTTTTGGATAAAGCTGAACCACTATAACTCTTTGTGTGCTGATGTTTTCATTTGTTTATTCTTATTTGCACATAGTTGCTTTACGGTTTTTCTAAACATCACGTTGACCTAATCTTTACATAACGATTAGTTAATTTCCGCGAAAGATCATCAAATTTACTTAATAACATATTCACCCCTATTTAGATTGTATTCTTAGAGTGCGTTTGGTAACGTTTCTGTTCAAAAATTGTTCGAGAGAACAGAAATAGAAAAAACTATTTATGTTCCGGGGAACAATTTTTGAACAGTAAGAACGTGTTTAGTAAACTTGTTCCTGGAATAAAAAAAGAACAGAAACACGTTTAGTAAACTTGTATAATTTGTTTGTTTCTTTTAATTTTTTAATATTTTTATGTTTCCTTTTTCCTTTTTTATTTTTTGTTTTTTCTTCCTTTTGGCCGATTGCCGGCCTCGGCCATGGTTGGCGACCGGCCGACGAGGGCCAGCGGCCTCGCCCAGCCACGGCGAGGCTCGACTGCCAGCACGAGGTTGGCCTCACCGGTGGCTGGGCGAGCTCGGCCGACGACACTCCGAGAGGTCGCCGACCATGGCCGAGCCTAGCAACCGGAAAAGAAAAAAGAAGAAGAAAAGAAAAAAATAGGAGAGAGAAAAATTGTTTCTCGAAAGTGTTCCAGAACAAGAAACAAGTTTTTCTTGTTTTTGTTTTTGTTCCAAAATTTGTTCATGAGAACAAAAAAATAGATTTGGAACAAAAACGTAAACAAACGCGTTTTCTGTTCTTTTTTGTTCTTCGGAACAAAAAAAACAAAAATTGTGTTCATGACCAAAAACAAATAACACAAACAAATAGGCCCTTAGCCACCAACAAGGATTGAATTAGTGAAAGTGTAACAGGTTTAGGACTTTTCGATAATTTTCTTTGTGTTTACAAAAGTTGAAAATATTTACATTTTTGATAAAATGGCACGAGTTCCATTGAAACAGTCTTAGTCATATGCTACGGAAGAAGTATACAAAAAATGCCAAAAGTTGTGTACGATGTTCACTTAAATGTCAAATCGGAGCAAAAAATGAAAATTTAAGTGTTAATGAAGAGAAATTCCGGGCAAATTGATAACATGGCCTTTATAATTAATTTTTTAAAATGACTTGGCAATTTTTTTTTAAAAATATACTCCATGTGGACTACAAAAATTATATTGTATCGCTTTCGCAACCTACCCTCGGGGGAGGGAACAGGTTTAGGGTATTGCCTAAAAAAGATGGGCCTAAGGCCCATGATTAGCGTGACCTCTCCCAAGCCCATACCCTGCGTGACATTTGGATATTTCCTATGAATTTTGCACAAAAGGAGTCGCCACTAGCCTATTAGGGTCAGCTAGAAACCAAGTGAGGCATGGGAGTATACCTCACTACCTACGCAACCAGAGAATCTAGGGTCGAGGACTTGATTACACTAATTGGTCAATTAATGCCCTTTCGGTACCTAATCTTGTTCATTTTAACAAAATGATTTTTTTTTTTTTTTTTGTTAGGCGGTTTGGATTGATTTTACTCATCCATGAACATATTAAAGTAATCATACGGGTGCAATCTAAACACATACTATTAAACATACCATATGACTACACACATACCATTAAACATATCCACCAATAATCATAGCTAACAATGTCCTAATCACCATAAGACTACACACATACCATTAAACATAACAAGATATACGAACTAAACATGCGATGTAATCAAAATAAATGCATAATTACACTTAAAACGATAGCACCTAGCAATTCCTAACCAAACCCTATCATTTTGAATTTTTGAAATTTTTTTTGAATTTTTTTTTGAATTTAATTTTTTTAATTAATTAATTTTTTAAAAAATTCGATTTTTTTTAATTTTTAATTTTTGAAAAACAATAATAATTTTTTTATTTGAAAAATGGGCGAACCGGGTCGGGTCGGATTTGACCCGACCAGGTTGGCCCTGATCTCGGAAGACTAGACTCGGGTTTAGTCCAGTGGGTAGGCGGGCCGGCCGGCCCGCTTTGAAAAGGAACTAGGCCCGGCCGGAGGTGGCGGGCCATTTCTCAAATGGGGGTTGGGCAATCTGTCGACAGGCCCAATCCCATTTCGCGGAGGAAACTCCCCTCGTAGGCCCAATCCAATCTATTTTTTTTTAAAAAGGGAAGCCCACAAGTCCAAATCCAAAACCAGCCCAAACCCAATCGGCCCACGAAATGAAAAAAGGCCCAACGCGAAACCCATTTCTCTTTTTTTTTTTTTTTCATTTTTTATCTTTTTGTGTTTTCCTTTCTCTTTTTCATTTTTTTTCTACCCCTTTCGGTCGTCTTCTTCGACTCTCCTTCTCTCGCAGCCGTAGCATGCCGAAGCTTCTGCAGCTCCTCCGCCGGTCCGACGCCGACAACGCCGCGAGTGCTGACTGCCCTAAGGAAGGTCGCCGGACCACTGCCGCCCACTGGTCATCCTCTCGACCGGCGCCGGCCCTTGCTGGCTACCTATTCCGGCAATGACTACCCTATTTTCGACGGAACGAGTCGTCGACTCAAATACATGCCAAATCTCCCACAAACCATTTGAAAACGCAACAAATACAGACAAAGCAACAAGGATTCAGCAAGCATAGGGGCAAAAACGGGTGGGTCCGGCGTTAAAACGTAGGCCACCCTTCGGTTTTCCTTGAGGAATTTTATCGAACACGTGGTTTGCACTACCAAACCCGAAAGATTCCGGCTCCACCAAACGCCGATCATGCTTTGGGGGTCTTAAAATATGACATAGGAGGACACGGGAGCAAAGTGCAAAGGCGACGTGGACCGGAGCTCATGCGAACCGGTCGGCCGTGAGCTCCGGCCCAACGTTTTCCAGAAACGAGGTTACGGGATTCAAGAGACCTACCTCGTCCGGTGATGGGCTACAGCGAGCAACGGCGGACGAACGGACATCCGGCGACGACGAGCCGCTTCCTCGAGCTCCCGCCTCTCGGTTCGGTCTCTCCTTCCCTCGGTGTTTCTCTCT
Source organism: Eucalyptus tenuipes (assembly GCA_014182365.1). Classification (NCBI taxonomy): domain Eukaryota; kingdom Viridiplantae; phylum Streptophyta; class Magnoliopsida; order Myrtales; family Myrtaceae; genus Eucalyptus; species Eucalyptus tenuipes. The sequence goes on along the minus strand of CM024544.1, from coordinate 3,786,700 downwards.
CGCTCACTCTCGGCTTGGTGGTTTCTTGGTCTCGATGCTCCCGTGCCTTTGGGTTCGAAGATTACCGCGGCGACCGGTAGTTCACCGGCGGCAGCTGGACGTCCGGGGCTCCTCGGCTCCTTATCCGGCCTATTCTCCTCCCTCTCCCTTCGGTTTCCCGTGTTCTCTCTCGGTGTGTTTTTTGGGTCCCTTTTTTTCTCCCCTCCCCTCTTTCGATTTTATGCTCGACCGGCAAGCGTGCATGGCTTCGCAGAATCCCGCCTTGCCGCCGGATCGCACCCCGACCCACGGATCACGCCGCCGCCCGCCACCGATCCCCCCGCTCTTTGTTCGATCGGTTGTTCTTTGTCTTCTCTTTTATGCAGGTCGTGCGAAGACCCGTCGGGGAGACGGCCAACTCGTTCGCGGGGCTGGGCTGAAAGAGAAAAAGGGGCTGGGCTGGGCCGGGCCCAGCCCAAGGGGAAGAAAAGAGAGGGGCTGGTTGGGCCACGGTCGAATCCGGCTCGACCCGATCCTCTTTTTTTTTTTTTGAATTAAAAAAAACTCTTTTTTTTATAATAACCTTTTTTTTGTGACTAATTCCTAACCTTTAACGCTACTTTAAATTGACTAATTTAGGTGAAATTTAGGTGTCAACAACTGCCCACATGGCTTAGACGTCCAAAACAATGTCGCACAACATGCTTTTCAGTTCCCTACCTTAGTAGACTTAGGAAGCATCGGATAGAGAGATGATAGTGGCGACCACCACCATCGATGATGGAACCTCTAGCAAGGGCACGAAGATCATGTGGAACCAACCTTAATAGAGGTTCAAGATGGAGTATAGGTGTCACGACCCCAACTCCACTTCCCGGGCTCACGAGCAACAGTGGTTATTTTCACGACGTTCTAGGCTTATCGCCATCTCGATTCTTTTTATCTTATTATCATGCACATGCGGAAACGTGAACAAATAACTCCCCAGATAAACAACAGTTGGAAAACTGGGACATACATCACACATGACACATTAATTTATATTATAATAATACTTTTACAAACCCTTTCTCTACGGGTCCTCTTTTCTTTTGCATCACACATAAGTTTTCCACATAGGCCAATGGAATTCTTATCTCCTTTAGAATGACTGCAGCTCCCAAAACTGACGTGAGACTTTTATGCCTACAAGACTGAAAGATAAAGGAGTAAATTTTGAGGAAACTCAATAAGTAAAATTCCTAATTTTCTTCTAGGAAAGCATCTCATTATCAAAGCCTAACAAGTACAACACTCGTAGACAGTGTCGATATCAGATCAATAGCAAACTTGTTGCTACCCCGATTATATGTAGATGTCCATCGCAACATGTTTCAATACATACTTACCTTTGGCTTATTAATAAATATATTAACATATCATGCTTATGCATAACCGGCATTCATGTTAATTCATTTAGCGTCGTCCTGGCTCGACTAGGCCTTCCCGACTCGACTAGGGCTTCCAGGTTTTTACTAGGGTTCTTGGCTCTACCGGAGCATCTCGGCTCGACCAAGACTTCTCAGGACTAGCTTCCCGAGGCTTTCGGGTTCAAAACTCAGGCATTCTAGCTCAACCAAGGCATTCTAGCTTAACTGAGGTATTGTATCGCCGCCAACAGTGTGTGGCAACGGGCACTTTTCCTCCTTAAGTGCATGCACAAATGCATCATACATGCTAGTTTTTATCTTTTTTCTTAATTGACTCATACTTGGCCCGAAGGCTTGCCCATTCATATGTATGTGCCATGAATCCTAGTATTGCACTATACAATATGTTGGGAACTACCCTTGGTCCATGACTTGAATCGAACACGTAGCGTCAATCCCCGTACCTAACAAGGCTCGGAAACGGCACGCTTCAATGCTGATCCAAGACCTTGAGGCTTAGATACACCCGGCCTTCGTGTAGATCCTAAACTTGACGGACCTCGGCTTTAACCCAACGTGAACACACTTCATGCCGTGAATGACCCTTGGGTCATGGCTTGTTTCAAATGTCAAGCACAAAGTCCCCGCACCAACCAAGGCATAAAATCGGCACGCTTTAGTGTCTTACAAAGATCTTGTGGGGGTGATCTCCGTACCGATCAAGACTTAGAACCAGCACGCCTCAATGCCAATTTAAGAGCTTGCGACCTTGGGAGATCTTCACACTGAACGAGACTTAGAATTGGCATAATGCTTGAATGCCAATCCAAGGCCTTGTGGCCTTAAGTGATCTTGCCTTACGTTGAACTCAACCCGAGCGAACATCGGCCTCATTTCCGGGCGTGAACAACTCAAGCACACGTTCAAACACAAACATGAACAAAACCATATAAAAGATCTAACATGATACTCATGGCTTGACGAATGAGCACCTAACTAGACTCAACAATGGAGTCTACTGCCCTATAGGAGAAATATGGATCTCACTTACCTTGGCAAACTTCGATGACCAACTTAGATTAGCTTGAGGGGTTGAGAATGTAAGGCCTAGAGAAAGGAAATGGAGGAGAAGGGTGGGCATGAATGGCAATGGGTGTAAAGTGGTGGAAATGAATGTGAGCTTCTCCTATTTATAGGCATCAAGTTAATTATTACTCATCCAAGCGACCCAATCACATTTCTTTAGGTGGCACGGCTATGTCATCAAGTTAGCAAGCCTAGTTTGTAAGGTGGCACGCCTAGGGTCCTAAGAGAACACTTGTCATCTTCTTATTGGACCACCTATTAGCTTGTTTTTCAAGGCTCAATTTAGGCTCATGATGTACCTATAGTTTTAAGAGACACATAAGCCCCTTTGATGCCTAACGTCTTCTTCTAATTGATTTGCTTTTGCCTTGTTTACTAAGACTATATTTTAAGGTTATTATAGCCTAAGATTCTAGAGGACACTTAAACATGAATTACCAACTTTTTCTTTAAGGCAAATCTCAAGCCATCATTACCAAATCTTCAAGTGGACACCTAGGCTTATGAGGTGGAGATATAATGACCTAGTGTCATTAATTGAAGCCTTACTTGTCTCCATTTCATCGGGCCACAAGAGCACTTTGCTCATTATTAAAGGGACAAGTCATTATGCATAAGTAGCACCCTAAAAGATAAGCTAGCATCAATGCCATAGGCTAGCTATCATTTGCCCAAGATGTCTTATTTTCATTGGAACATTTGGCATAATTTCTTTGCTTAATCCCCAAGGTAGATCCTTGGTAATTATGGCCAAATCTAGAAAAATCTAGATAGAAGGGTGAGTCACCCTCCTTCTTGAATAACCTAGGATATTCTAGAGAGTTACATTTCATCCACATTTACATGATATGTCAATCATGGGAAATAAGCTATTGGAAGTACAACTGGGATCGGGCAAGGGCTTTTTGTATACATCCCTTAACGATAGTTTCAACACACCCGAGGTTCATGGCTAAGTCTCCCTTGGTGTAGTTGTCATAGGCCAAGTTACCTTTCTTGGCTAATTTGGTGGCGTAAGGCACGGGCTTACTGGCCGGCCCTTAGATAGACTCTAGTCGGTCAGATTGAATCCTAGACTAGCTGTAAGCTTCATCCAGGCTAACTCATTATTGCCATGTGACCGTTCGAGATCGGTCATAGTTATGCCCGACACACGGTCGCATCGAGTTGAATCACGGTCATCCACGACCGGTGCATAATCGAGCGGAATCACTCGAGACCGGCACATGACCATTTGGACCGACCCATGATCATCGACCGATCTATACGATTAATCTTGACGGTCAGGTAGTCATCCATCTATCGAACTGCTTGAGTCCATGATTGTGGTCAAAGGATTGGTCCATGACCATTCCTTTGATCGATCCATAATCAGCATATGGCCAAATCCTAGAATGATCCATGGCTTATCCTTGCCACCGGCACACCGAATTTATAGCCATTTTTCGTAGGTTGAAACCGGGATGTCACAACAGGATGGTTGGGCTTGGCTTCCCATACGTTCGTCCCTCAAAGTAGCACTTAGGATTAGCTTCCCACCTTTGCGTCATACGCCAAGACCAACTCTATGTATGTTGTCCTTGCTTGCTCTCACGTTTCGGTCCGTTCGAAATCTTTTGTCCACTTCCTCTATTTACAATAAGCAACTTACATGTTAGTAATACTGGAGACATTGTGACGACGGACTGTTCGCAGATTGCTCGCCATCATCCTCTCATTTTGGAGCCGGCCTAGCGACATGGCCAATGTCAAGGCCTAGTTCGTCGTTGTGCTCCACGGCAATTGTGAACTTCCCCAAGTATGAGGTGGCAGCGGTAGCGATTGAAAAGTACAATGCGCAGTGTAGTTGGAGGGGACGATGGGGAAGAGGATGGAGCAGAGGAGGCTTGAGGTTGTCGGAGTGGTGGCACGAAGGGGAAATCATGACTGAAGAGAGGGAGTTGCCAAAGGGGAGATGAGGGAGGACGCGGTGGAGGAGCGAAGAACCCAACCTCATGGACCTTTGTGTCGTTGATAGAATGAAGGTTTTGTCGAGAGAGAGAGAGAGGAGTCAGTGAACAGTGAGAGTGAGGAGGGAGAGAGAGTGTGTGTGCGCGAAGAGAGTGGAAGAAGCCAAAAAGCAGAAAAGGGAAACAGAGTGCGAGGGAAAAGGAAGAAAGAGAATAAGGCAAAAATGGAGAAAGTGTGAGGGGAAAGCACTGAGGAAACAATAAGAGTGAAAGTTTCGTTAGGAGTCCATGAAAAAGAGATGAAGATAGAGAGTGTGAGGTGAGAGGAAGAGAGAAAAAAAGGGAGAGGCAGAGAGAGGAGAGGAAAAAAAAAAACAAAAAAAAAGGAAAAGAGTGCCAGGGAAGTGGAAGAGAGGATAAAGTTGAAGAGAGACAGAGAGAGACAGAGAAACAGAGAGACGGAGAGAGACGAGAGTGGTGAGTGAACAATAAGAGTGCTTGGGTTTCATCGAGGTCCATGAAAGTGTGAGATGAAGATAGAAAGTGCAAGGGAAGAGGAAGAGAGAGAGAGAGAGAGAGAGGGATAATAGTGAGAGTGAGGGGAGAGAGAATGTGTTCGCGAAGGGAAGAGGATGAAGAAGAAGAATAAGCCAAAAAAGAAAAGTAGAAAAGGAGAGAGTGCGAGGGAAGAGGAAGAAAAAGAATAAAGCAAAATAAAGGAGAGAAAGAGATGACATGACAGGGATAGATGAAGATAAAGAGTGCGAGAGAAGAGAAAGAAAGAGAACGAATCAGTAAGTGGAGAGAGAGAGAGAGAGAGACTGAGGAGAGGGAGAGAGATTGTGTTGAAGGGAAGAAGAAGAAGAAAAAAATAAGAGAGCATAAAATGGAAAGAGTGCGAGGGAGGAGGAAGAGAGAAAATAAAGTAGAAAAGAGAAAGAGAATGAGAGGTGAGTTAGAGGATAGAAATGAGTGTACAGTGAAAGTGCAAGGGTTTCATCAAGGATGAGAGAGAGAGAGAGAGAGATGAATATAGAAAAAGCGAGAGAATAGAGAGGGGGAGACGGAGTGAGGAGAGGAAAGCAGCGAGTGAACAACAAAAATGAGGACAAATAGAGAGAGTGTGTGAAGGGAAGAAGAAGAAAAAAAAAAAAAATTCAAAAAAGGGAGAGAGAATGCGAGCAAAGAGGACGACATAGAGAATAAAGCAAAAAAGGAAAAGAGAGGGGAGAGCAGTAAGTAGATAGTAAAAGTGTAGATTTCGTTGAAAGTCTATAAAAGAGAGAGATGAAGATAGAGAGTGAGGAAAGAGAGAGGGACTCGAGGGGGGGGAACGGAGGAGTTGAGTGAGGGAGAGCAGCGAGTGAACAATAAGAGTGAGGAGAATGAGAGATTGTACGGAGAAGGGAAGAAGAAGAAAAAGGGCAAGAGACTGCAAGGGAAGAGGAAGACAAAGGGAATAAAACAGAAAATATGTGGGTCTCATCGAGGGTCCATGAAAGAGATAAATGAAGATAGAGAGTGTGAGGGAAATGCAAGAGGAGAGAGGAAAGCAGCGAGAGTGAGTGAACGGTAAGAGTGCAAAGGTTTCGTCGAGGGTCCATGAAATAGAGACATATGAAGATAGTGCGAGGGAGAGAGAGAGAGCAGTGAGTGAAAAGCAAGAGTGAGGATAGTGTGCGCGTGAAGGGATCGAGAAGAAGGGAAAAAAAAAATGAAAGAGAGTGCGAGGGAAGAGGAAGAGAAAAAATTGAGAGAGAGAGAGGGGAGAGTAGTGAGTGAAGAGTGACGGTGCGGGATTTTGCTTAGGGTCCATCAAAGAGAGAAATGAAGATAGAGAGCGCGAGCAAGAAAAAGAGAGAATAAAGAAGAACAGGGAAAGAGAGAGAAAAGTGAGTGAGACGAGAACAATCGATGAATGACGATAGTGAGGGGGAAGGACCCAAAAAGAAGAAGAGGAAACCCGAAATCCGGCTCAAATCGAACCAAACCATCAAATTACTCAAATTTCTTTACTTACTACATGGCTCAAATAAAAAAAGTTTATTTATTTATTTAGATTGATTCGAATATTTTTAACATCCCTAGCAACTATGGACGTCCCATAATGCTCTTGAAAGTTCTAGTCTACAAAATGATTCTCATTAGTCTTTTGCCAGCCAGCCTTACAGCATCTCATTAGCAAATACCTGTTTCGTAATCAAATTGATTCCTAGGTTTGGAGAAGGGGACAACAACCTACGACAATATTTTCCCCAAAAAAATTAAAAAATAGAAATCCTTTGAAATTGGTAGTCCACATCACTAGTGTGAACAGAGCAAGATTCCCCATACCTTGTTCTGTCGTATTTGAATTGGCAACCAGCACATTTGAGTTTTGAAGAAGAAAGCTCCACGTCACATGTGAAAACATAAAATGTGTAAAGACAAAAGGAATGAAAGAGTCCTAAACGGTTCGTGGAATTCAAATGGACGATTTTAACATCTAAATCAAGAAACGAAAACAGTATAAATATCGAAATTATATATACGTGTGTGTATATTTGCGTTATTTTCTTGTTATTCATTGTATTAACTCCCAAAATTCCTGAACATAACGTGGACGACGACACCATTTAACGAAATAAATCAACATGTATGTACGACTCGCTGAACCTTGACGTGATCTTTCCTTTTAGCAATTTAGAGCAGACGATCTTCGGGATCAGCAATGACGTCATGATGATGTTGACGCTTACGTTACGAAGTTTCTGGTGGTGGAGCTGTCAACCCAAAACTCTGGCATTGACCCTTAGCAATTTTGATTTCCCATTGTACCTGTCCTTCCTTTGCGAAACGATACATCCTCGTCGCCATTCATGAGTGGAAGGTCGTCTGAAGTCCTATTACGAACATAGTAAGAAACTCCGGTCGAGTTGACCCTCCCATGATCTTGTGTCTAGAGAAAATTTATCAATGATCTTATTGGCCATTTGATTTAGAACATGTCGGAGTCGATCATTCGGTTTGAGCGCCGTCAATTTTATTGGGATTTTGCATGTAGTAGCATAGTCTCGGGTTCAAAAGATCGGCCGTGGGGTATCCTCTCCATTGATTGCGGGTTCGTGAAATTAGTAGGGAATCGGTCTTTAATTATCAAGTCCTCGAGCTATCCTATGAAGCCTACTGGATTAACATGATTAAATTAGGAAGGAAATTCAAAATAGATCTCAATAATGAACTTGATGTGGCAAAAGGCTAGGACGAAAAAAGAAAATTGGCTAAGAGTTTGAAGATGATATCCTCTATAGAGGTTTGACAGGTCAAGAAATCCGATTAACTCTAATTAGATTATGCGACATGTCATCATTAGTGACCCAACCGGGAAAATCTTATTCGTTCAAAACATTTGATCCACCCTTCTATAATGGACGAGAAGACAAAATACTTTCATGATGTAGATAAGGCAACATGATCATTGAAGATACGATGCTTCCTTTAATAGGCTGGATACTTGCAACCGTATCGAATTTCCGTAGCAAGTCCATCCATCTATTGTCTTTGATTAGATTGCACGTTCGAACTATTTCGTGAACAAACTTCCAAGCAACTCGTGTTTCAGGTATTCGCTGTATTATATTGAGAGATATCGCGATTTCTAGTATTTCAGTACAGCCGTGTTGACAAGCTTAGTTTTGTGATGATTAACTAATTATATTTCGAACATGAGAGACGACTGCTAAAAATAAAAATAAAAAATCCAACATTCCTTCATGGGTCCAAAACTCTTCCGGTCCAAAAGGGCAGTTAAAATAGCTCATCGGTTCTCATCCTTTTCCTATTTTTTTTCTTTTGCTTTCAGCTAATTCAAGGTCCGAGCATAATTCAAGGTCAACCAATCACGGCGATGTCGTGGCGATCGCGCCCCCCGGGAAGCGACGGACGGCTGTTGGCCCTCCACGTGGCGAGGATTCCGTTCACAATGTCCGATTTCGCACGGGATCAACCAATCAGAGGGCCGACAGCCGCCCTTTATATGTGTCCGACGATATCACGATTTTCCTGCAATTTTATATTTATCTCACTCTCACCTGCTCTCCCTTCTTCTCGATCCTCTCATCGATCGATCCTCGGTTCCCCATCAATGGCGGAGAAGAGCTTCAAGTACGTGATCGTCGGCGGTGGCGTCGCCGCTGTGAGTTGGCTCCTCCTCCCTCGTCTCCTCCTCCTCCTCCGCCGCCGCCGTCGCCGTCGTCTGTATCGACGCGCGCGCTCGTGCTGTTTTTTCCCCCGTCGTTCCGCACCTTGGCTGGCTCTGGCGCTTTTGCCTTGGAAAGAGTCGGCTCGGAAGCGCGCTCCTGAGCCCGGCTCGGTGTTCCTGGATCTCGATTTTGGCGGATCGGGACGTCGGGCGGGGTCAATCGGTCTCGATTGACTCGGTCGTATGCTTAGCTCATCGATAGACGGTCGTGTCGGGGGGAGATGGTTTTGTGATGTAGCTCTCGATGGCGCGACTGTTTGAAGCGCTCTGCTGTATGGCTCTGGGGAGGGGAGTTTGGGATTGAGTGATCGGTTTGCGTTTTTGAGATCTGAATCGATGGGGTTTTGTGGGAAGTGCGGGGCGGATTTGAGTGACATTGCGTCTCTGGTCATCTACGGTTGCGTTTCTACGGATGCTGACGTTTAGTAGCGAAGACGAGGCGACTAATGTGATTTTTGCTTGGTCGTTGTGCCTGGATAATAATTTGCTGCCGTTTTGCAGGGGTACGCAGCCAGAGAGTTTGCCAAGCAGGGGGTTAATCCGGGCGAGCTCGCGATCATTTCCAAAGAAGCCGTAAGCTTTTCTCTCTTGAATTGCGAATCGTGTTCATTTTTTCTGCTGCTGCCGATGGAGTGGCTGAGTAACTGGTAGTGGTAGTAATCTTTTAAGGTGAAATAACATCGGCAGGTTTCTTTTTTTTTTTTTTTCTTTTAATTGTCCATTTGACCATTGTGTCGTCTTCATCACTTTTCTGGTGGAGGTCCTGTAGTCTATTGAGAACTAGCCCATGTGTTGGGCGTCGTAGTTCCATGCTTTGATGGTTTAAAACTCATTGTTCATACCCTATCTATGCTGTACTGCAGGTGGCCCCTTATGAACGCCCTGCACTCAGCAAAGCATATCTCTTTCCACAGGGTTAGTGTTGGGCTCATCCTTTTTGTCAATTTGACATGCGAACCAATGATAAAATAGTGCTATTAACAATCTTGATGTGCTACTATTGGTTATACACAAGGAACGTAATCCAATGGCACATAGCCATTGTTTTCTTTAAATTCGTAATTATATGTGGATCACATATCTACCGTTTTTGAATTGTCCATTAGACATTGTTTTCTATTTCAAATTTCTAGGCATCTTCATGTCTGTAAGCAGCTCTCTAAAGTTCTGTAGTAAATGACCTCGAATTTTAGAAAATCACACTAGCAATATGGTCAACACTCACGCATAATGCGATAATTTTTGGAAATATTTTGATATGCAACTTATGTACTTTACATGGAGTGTAACTCAATGACACACGGACATTGTTTCCTTCAGAATCATAAATTTATGTTGGTATGCATCTACTATCTCTAAATGGATTAACATTGTTTTCTTCAAATTTATTGGCATTTGCACATTAGAATGGATATTAGAAAATTCAAGCAATATTGTGAAGCACGCTTTCAACTCCATAGGGTAGACACTCTCAAACAATATAAGGATGCGTCTGGAGTGACTTTACCTTTTTACTATCTGTTTTTTTTCAATTATTGAGGGTATGCATCCCTACCTTGTTTTAAACTTAAGTACCTGAAACTTTTATAATATATAAATGTTGACACGTGGATTCCCATTTAAATTATTCATTATCTTTTAAATAACTGTTTGGATTTTTGCAGAAAGAGAAGAAAAAAATAACTTTTTGTTTTTCATAAGTCTAAACAAACAGGCCCGATATTGAGATGATATATTGATAATAGTTGAACTCCCATCTCTTCGAATATAATAGTGGCTGAGCCTTCCCTCCCCCAGGTTTTGCACGACTCCCGGGGTTCCATTGCTGTGTTGGAAGTGGTGGTGAGAGACTGCTTCCTGAGTGGTACAAAGAGAAAGGTAATGCTCTTTTTCTTACTTTCTTCCCTGGTCACTTGACAGAGCATCGAGTTTGCTTCCTTCAATCTACATCATTGGATAAACATCATTCTCAAAGTAGTCACATGTATTTCTCTATGGATGATTGCAGGAATAGAATTGATTCTTAGCACAGAGATAGTGAAAGCAGATCTTGCTGCTAAGACTCTTCTAAGCGCAGCTGGAGAGATCTTCAAGTATCATATTTTGATCATTGCGACTGGTTCATCAGTAAGTATATTTTCTTTGAAGCTCCTAGCTCTCTGCTGTCCTCTGGGCAGAGAGACTGATACGCCAACCTGTTGTAGGTGATTAGGTTGACAGATTTTGGTGTTCAAGGAGCTGATGCCAAAAACATCTTCTACTTGAGAGATATTAATGATGCCGATACGCTAATTGAAGCCATCAAAGCTAAAAAGAATGGAAAATGTGTCATAGTCGGTGGAGGATACATAGGACTTGAGCTTGGTGCAGTTATGAAGATGAACAATTTTGACGTCAACATGGTTTATCCTGAACCATGGTGCAGTAAGTATACATAAAGGCTCTATCGACAATTATTTGGTTAAATGGCAAGTTATTTTTGGTGAATTCCACCTAAAATAGATGATTATTGCAGTGCCTCGTCTTTTTACCGCTGGTATAGCTTCCTTCTACGAGAGCTATTATGTTAACAAAGGAATCAAAATTATAAAGGGAACAGTTGCTGTTGGATTTACTGCTGATGCTAATGGAGAGGCATGTTCTCAAATCTTTCAATTTTGCTCTCCAGCAGTTTCCATGTAATTTGGTATTTTTAACTCCAAGAGGTATTTTTTTTTCCCATTGTCCAGGTAAAAGAGGTGAAACTCAAGGATGGGAGGGTCTTGGAAGCTGACATTGTAGTGGTTGGTGTTGGCGGTAGGCCCCTCGCTACACTTTTCAAAGGGCAAGTTGAAGAGGAGAAAGGTGGAATTAAGGTTAGTGGGGCCTTGTTGTTTTACATTACTTAGTCATACTATCCATAGAGATTCAGTCTCAGGGCTTATGAGTGCAATGTGCCCGATTCAATGTTTGAAGGAAGATATATATATCTGTTCTGGGCGTAAAAGGGAATGGATTATCTAAATAAAGTGTGAAAGCATTATGTGCTGATAGGCATTGGTAGTTCTGGCTATGAAACAGCGCATTTCTCTAATCATCCATGGGGCGGCTTAATCATTGTGTTTTGTCCAACATTCTGGGCTTATGCTGAAGCAAGAATACAGATCTATCATGTTGATGCTGTTTTATTGATTGCAGACTGATGCGTTCTTTAAAACGAGTGTGCCTGATGTATATGCTGTTGGAGACGTTGCTACTTTCCCATTGAAGTTGTATGGTGAAATGAGGAGAGTTGAACATGTCGACCATGCTCGTAAATCAGCTGAGCAGGCTGTAAAGGTACAGGCTCTCTCTCATGTTCAAGTATTTTACTTCAGTTTGAAGTATGGATAACCAATATGGACATCTCTATGGTTTGAGTATTTTCACTTTGGTTTCAAGTGTGGAAAAACGAATGGTTTCTATTGTCATTCATTCATCTTGGTATGCGAACTTAGGAACCAAGATGATTTCCTCAGGTTTTGTCGTCATATTTGGAAAAGAGCATTCCTTCTACTTCTCAACCACATCTCATGATTCTGTTATAAATAGACAATGTCAATGCAAGTCTTGACCCATACTATTTCCTTATGCAGGCCATTATGGGAGGCGAGGATGGAAAACCAATTGATGAGTATGATTACCTTCCGTACTTCTATTCTCGTTCTTTTGATCTCTCATGGCAATTCTATGGTGATAATGTTGGGGATACGGTGCTTTTCGGAGACAACAATCCTACGTCACCGAAGCCAAAATTCGGATCTTATTGGGTCAAAGATGGTAAGGTTGTTGGAGCTTTTCTTGAAGGTGGAAGCCCAGAAGAGAACAAAGCCATTGCCAAAATTGCAAAGCTCCAACCTCCGGTTGAAAGTTTGGAGCAATTGAAGGATGAAGGGCTTACCTTTGCGTGTAAGATGTGAAGCTTATGCTGAGGAGGGTTGTTTGATTTGAGGGCTAACTACTGGTGTCTATAGCGGATCTGTGTATGGTACTAATAAGGTTGGCTTTCTGTTAGTGTGGACAAACACGAGGGCTTTGGCTTGCATTTGTTGTAGAATACGGATGTTTGTCTCTTTTATCCGGTAAAACTTTATTGCTTATTCATGTTCTCTCTCTCACGCACGCACGCACGCACGCACGCACGCGCACAATTAAATCTATTAGATGATACAGTCCTCTTTATGAAAGATATTTCAGAATCCCCATGTAGATTAGATGACTTTTTCTTGATACCTACTATTTTAGAGTTTTCAATTGACCTAGGAAGAAGATGGGCACCGACTATGGTTGGTGCTATTAGAAGAAACTGTCCAAAGTTGATACGCTGTATGCTACTTTGAGATTAGATGGAAATGTTAAAATCTGTAAGTGGAGCCCTTGAGGTGTATTTTTTCCGTCTTGTTTGGATGTTGGATAATGTCTAACCTAGATGATTTTCCATTATTCAAGTGTGTTAATTGAGTATAAATACCTGCTTTAATTAATAACATGCATCAATGCATTGTATAGCCGAAACCTTTTATCTGCAAATTTAAGTAAGCATCGACAATGCACCATCTTAGGTGTTAAATGCGCCTCTCTTTTGAATGCGAAAAACTGGCTAGATTTTTCTTAACTTAAATTTCAACCTTGGCTTTTTTCCATTATTCAAGCATTTTAATTGGGTATGAATACCCTGCTTCTATGAACACCTTTTATATGCAAATTTAAGTAAGCATCGATGATGCACAATCTTAAATGCTGAATGCGCCTTTCTTTTGAATGCAAAAATTGGCTAAATTTTTTTTACCTAAGTTTCAATCATAACTTTTTTTCATTATTCAAGTGTGTTAATTGTGTATGAATACCCTACTTTTGTTAACATCATGCATCATCAATGCATTCTATACTCAAAACGTTTTATCTACAAATTTAAGTAAGAATCAATGATGCACAATCTTAGTTGTTACGTCTTTCTTTTGAATGCGAAAACTGGCTAGATTTTTTTTAACTTGAATTTCAACCATGACTTTTTCCATTATTCAAGCGTGTTAATTGTGTATAAATACGTCGCTTCTATTAGCACTATGCATCAACGCATTCCATACTCGAACCTTTTATTTGAAAATTCAAGTAAGCATCGACAATGCACAATCTCAAGTGCTAAATGCCCCTTTATTTTGAATGCGAAAACTGACTAGAATTTTCTTGACCTGAATTTCAACCTAACTTTTTTCCATTATTCAAGTGTGTTAATTGTGTATAAATACCTTGCTTTTGTTAACACTATACATCAACGCATTCTATACCTGAAACCTATTATCTGCAAATTTAAGTAAGCATCGACAATGTACAATCTTAGGTCCTGAATGCGCCTTTCTTTTGAATGCAAAAACTGGCTAGATTTTTTCTTGACCTGAATTTCAACCATAACTTTTTCTCATTATTCAAGTGTGTTAATTGTGTATGAATACCCCGCTTCTGTTAACACTATGCATCAACGCATTCTATGCCCGAAACCTTTGATCTTTAAATTCAAGAAAGCATCGACTATGCATAATCTTAGGTGTTGAATGCGCCTTTCTTCTGAACGTGAAAATTGGCTAGATTTTTCTTGACCTGAGTTTCAACCAGACTAGTTATGGAAGACATCCGTTTGGTTGTTTAGTTTTGGGATCATGCATCGCCTTACTTTTTAGCACATCGATGAGTGGGATCAGAGATACGAACAACAGCACTGTATCATGGTGGTCCTTGCTCAAATCATCTGGATTTTCTCTTTGTAAACTGTCAATTGCAATATCAAACGAAGAAAGGGCAAAAAGAAGAACAAGCTAGGTTCTCCCTGCACTCTGGCATTAGCCTAGTTGAAACTATCATCTTCCTACCAAGACCTCACTCATTTCCTTCCCCGAACCTGGAAAAAGCCAAATCCTGATTGAACCAGGGTCTTCCAAAATTGCTTATTGCAGGCACAATCAATATCCCGAGGCTGGTCCGATCCATGATTGGATCGGATAGTTGCATTTGAAGGAATTTAAGCCGCTGATATGAGCAAAGATATCTGAAGAATCCATCTCCTCCTTCACTGCAACCTGCTGCAAAGTGATAAGTGTTACGAAAGTAAATCACAATACAAGATGATAAATCAATGAAAACCAGCGATGATGTCTTAATTCGCAGCATTGCTAGCTTGTGACGGTCATAGAAAAGTCTTACTTCATCCTCATCGTCATCATCATGGGTGCTAGAAGAAGGCCTAGATGCCTCTCCAAGCTCATCGTTCTTCGCGAATCTTCCTCTCACCCGAGGACGACTATCTGCTAGAGTTTTGCGACAAGCATACTGCATATAAACAGTAGGATTGAGTTATTTGCCAAGGCAAAGACGCTGATTATACTGATATGTGGGAGAGGGAGGACCTTGATTTTCTTGGTGAAGTTCCTTTCATTCCTTTTCTTCATGTACCTATGGATCTTCTCTTTCCTTTCCTCAATGGAGAGCTTCCCCACTTTATATGATGAGTCCTCAAAGCTTGAAACCTCTGTCGCTAATGGTGAAGAAGAGCTTGCCGGGCCATTAACCAGCTTTTGACTTTCAATATTAAGTGCCTTCACCGCAAAAAAGAAAACTAACTTTCGGGCCACAAAGTCTCTGAAATAGATCAATCATCTGCAGAAAATCTACTGCTTCTCTCTTTGAAAGTTTTTTTGTTACTTACAAAGAGCTATAGAAATGTGTAATTAAGGGGCTTCAAATTCGAAGCTATAATTGCTAATCGTTAACCATTTTCAGTAAGTCTCACTCGAACAATAAGGTGGAGGAAAAAAACATTCTAGTACCTGTATGTCGCCCGGATTGATCAGCATCTGTTGGTTTGGGTTTGGGAAATAAATCCCAGTGCTATCTCCCCGAAAATCCAGCTCTGGTGCTTGGAGTTCAAGAAGACTTCCCATGAACACCCAGAAGTGTCGCCACATAAAGCAGCACTCAAATGCCCAGGCACAGTACTATATGTCCCACAGTTGTTTGGGCCTAGAAAAGCGCAAGAAGCCGATGGCCGGCTCAAAGGGATGTAAGATGGGACCGAAGATAGGCAGTCTTCGACGATTGGGGGCATAGCTGGGCGCAGGATTGCTCCTGCTTGGTTGGTCGACGGCGGTGGGTACTGGGAAATAACCCCGTTAACGATGTGATCGGGTAACGGGATTTGAGGTTGTGCTGGAGAGAAGTCAAATTGATGCTCCTGTTGAGTGGAGCTGGGGAACGGAGGGACATAAAAGGGAGGGGAGGTGGAGAAGTCGATCGAGGCGGAGATATCATCGACTTCATCGACTGTGGAATCATCAAAGATCGTCGAGAAATTGGAATTGCCGTTATGAGCTATATTTGTGGAGATGTTACTGCTGTCGGATAGATCTGTGATCAATGTGTTGCTGTTGACATTGCCATTGCCATTGCCGTCTTGAAAATTGTCGATGCTTTCAGTGTCTGGAGGCAAGCAAAGTTGAGTGCTGAAGGTGTTGTCTTCATAGCAACGATTTGAGCATGAGGTGGTCTCAGAAGTCTGTATGATTTCGTTTCCTAATAACTCTGCCTCACAATACTCAAGTAACTGAGCATTTAGAGGGCTTGAAAGCTCTTCCTGCATAATTAGTGTAAAGCAAAATCAATTATTTCTCTAAAACAATTAATAACATATGAATTAGGATCCTATGTAATTCTCTTATTATGGTCATTATTTTTGGATGCGGGTCATCATCAAGGTAGTGGATTTACCTAATGTCATTAATTAACCATATGTTTTAGGCATTGTGCTCGTGCATGGGCTTAAAAAAGGTGGATAGCTGGTGCATTTTGAGACTAATTAGGAATCATACACTACTACTAAATGTAACAAGCAAAAATAAAACAGATAAGAAAAGTATCAAGAGAGGTTATGTAGAACTCATGGATATGCTGTAAAAAACTGCGCTTTTCTTTTGGCTGACTTATGAAATCCACTACTTAATACGTCCTAGACGGTACATAGATATGAAGACTCCGTCATACTACGAGCGGAATAACGGCGTCCACCTATTAGACGTCTCCATTTTACACGGTACGTGCTAGTTAATCCTAACTCAAACAAGCTCAACAATAGAAAGCTTGAAGAAGAAGCATTGGCAGCTACCCAACCCAAAGTAGCAAAGAATGAGTGGAATCAACTAAACTAAGCCTCTGGGTGGCGATTGTGATCCTTGGAAAATGACATATAATGAGCATACACAACTCCGAAACATCGTTATCGAATTGAAGCTAAAAGGGAACATGATCAAACTCATCACTTGACCGGTTTCTGCAGATAGATGATCCCATTATTCCTTCATTCTACTTGCCCATCTAGATTATGTCCGAATCATTAATGGCATCTATGCATGTTCTTGATACTCTCTAAATGTTTGTAAAGGTCGTGAATAATTTGCCGATGAGCATGAGAACTTGGACCCGTATCATTAAGTTCAGATTCTTCCTTGACGTGTGTTACTTGACAAGAAAGTTCAGAAGACTGAAAATTCCGTCAAGACTCAAAAGGAAGATAGCAACTCGCAATGCTTAAGGTAAGAGAGACGCTACCGAGAACATCGATAATGAAGAATAAGGTTAGCTCAAGAATAGCGACTCGTTTCTTTATTTTTGTGCACAAGGAAGCTATTTTAGCATCGGAAAAGCTATGTGCATGTAAGAACCTACTTTTCGTGAAAGCTGGAGCAGCCCTTTATGAACCAGTTTTTATGGTATCTGTAAGATATCCTTTGCAAAAATTAAACCAAATAGGGAAACCTAAGCCATGTTCGAAATTAAGATGACCGAATCATCAGAAAATTTATGGAAGTTGCCGGGTTTTCTCCTCGATGTTCATGTTATTTCCAAAAGAAAACAAGGAGGCAACAATGCATGCATATGCATTAACAACAAAAGAAAAAGTTTAAAAGTTTCGGATATATTACGATCGGAAGTTGCGCTTGTTCTGGATCGCGAATCACGTCCTCGATCATCTTCCTTTCCCCTTTGCAAGCTCGAACCAAGAGAGACTCACTTTCTAGGCAGCAATAAAGAACATCCTCAGCAAGAAAAGCTCATTGAAACAGATCAAAGGTAGAGAAAATAGGGTTTCCACGGGAGAGAGAGAGAGATGCGTTTGAAGCTTTGTAATGATATGGTGTGAAGAGAGAGGGAAGGTTGTAGATAGCTAAGAAAATGGAAGGATTGGGTTGTCAAGCTCCTGCTATATATAGGGAATTGGGAATTGTCCATACTTAGTTGTCAACTTGGCTAATCGTTTGTGTCAACCCGAAATTAAAGGCTCACCGCATTTCTTCCCAACTCTTTCCTCGCTGACGTGGCGAGAGCACGATGTGGCATGGGCAATGTCTAGCCTCGACGGCGTTCGCGAATAAAGTCATCATTAGGGTCTCAATTCTTTACGTCTTTCTTTTTACATGACGCCATATTTATACTACTCAAATCGTTAGTTTCTCAGCGATGAGATCATGCTGAAGTATTTCACATTACTTGTCTATAAAATTATGTACGTGAGAGACAGACTTACATATCGCACGGTTATGCCTCTCGGCCCCACTAATTTTTCCTAATAGTTTGAATGAATTAAGGGTTTCTAAGCAATGCTAGGTAATTTCATTCTAAAATAAGCTTTGCTCCCAGTATTTTCAAAAGATATTGCAGTTAGGCAGAGATTACATAGTTTCGTTTCACAATGCCCTCACAAATCAACGGAACTTATATGTGTAGCAACTTACGATTTGCTTAGGATAAATCAAACCTAGAAACTACTAATATTTAGCGGACTTTTTAGGCTTAAGAACACTATTTTTAGTTACTAAAACATATACACTTGATTTTCTTGTGATCTGCTATTAATTAATTTTGGCCCCAATTAAGAAATTTTTCCAAAGCTGTCTCTGATGTATATACCGTATATCACGTTCATTTAGTGTTATTCTATCAGATAGCTTAGGTATATGATTGGACTTTCTAACGCATTAAAACGCGTCTAGTCTCATCTAAATAATTAATTTGACAAAACAAAAATGAGTTAAAGAGCAATTAGTACCCTCTTTTTTGTACCCAACGTTTGGAAAATTATATTGGTCCACTTAGCGGAAGAGATTTTCGAAAACTCAAAATTACAAATTTTATAGGAAAAGAATCAGTTGCATTCCTTTTTCAAGTTTAAACTCAAATAAAGAAAAGAAAGAGTTGTCAATTAATGACGAAATGTTCGCAACTTCCCCAATGATAGTAACTACTGTTGTTGAAAATCTGTGGTTAAATTGCGTAGTTTGCGCATAAAAATTAATATACCCGAGCACGTTGCTAGTTTAACTACAATTTCGGGGGTGAAATGAAAACGATAAGAAAAGAGGCATTGCTTATCTAAATCTCAGTCACAAGGAGATCTTCTAATAATAATGATGAAAGGTTTAAATTGAGGATATGTAGGTATGCAATAGCAAGATGATTTTGACCCTACAAATCTAAATAAACTCATGAAAATATGGAAAATAAATAAATATATAAATAAATAAAGGGCTGAGCGTGGCCAAATTTGGATATGGAAGCGATCGGGAAGAAAATAGTCTAAGGTTGCCGTGGTTGCCGTAGAACACGGCATCTAGAACATTTTACAAAGTGATATTCTCATTATTGAGAATGCTTTGAAGAAGATAAGCATGAGAGAGGAGTTGCTTGATTCTCGTTAATCATGAAGATGATTGACATGAAAATAACCTAAAAGTTCTTCTGGCTAAGGAGATCGTGATAGTTCAGAAGTGGCAACTAGGGTTTCTTTTTTGTGTTTGACCTTTTCTTGGGTATGCTCGTTGCAAGCACGCGACGTACCGGCGAGTTATAAAACCTTTATTTTTGAATCAAATAATGTAAAAGAATAAACATTATTATTCGTTCTACTATTGATGAAGAGTAACGTATCATTCACTTGATTCTTTTAATCAACTGCTGATGTAAAAAAAATAAGTTATATAAACTGTTGGATGGATTGGAAACAAGGTAAATTGTGAGTGGCTTGTGAATAATAACTAGACCCAATTATGTAACTCACAATAGAGAGTGGATCATATAAAAGTTTTAGTTGAACGATCAAGTTTTTGCTCATGTGATGTCAATGTGGAGGTCTTGACTTATGTATGTAACAAAAATTGACCTCCCAAAATGGCATCGAACCATGGTAAAATTATGGTAGCTATTAGGTCAAGCAGATCTAAAGCAAGGCTTGCTAGATCCGAGGGTAATCCAAGAACCGTGATCGACTATCTACAAATGCACCCAATTCATATAACGAAATAATAGCTTTGAACTTTCTGTCATCAATAATTGATTCTGTACGACATGTAGGGTTGTATCACACAGCATCGACAATTAGTTGATTTTCTCCATAGACTGCGACCTATAGAATCATGTTCTATGCTTTTCAAATTGTCATTCGAGTAAAAGGGATTGATTTGTTTCTACTAATAATAAAAGCGCTGAAAAGGGGGTTTGTCCTTTATACTTGTTCAAGACATGCACCATCAATTTCATAATTGAGTTATGGCACTTAAAAGAACAAAAGAATTTACCCACAAACTTAATTCATAGAATAGAAGACCAAGCAATATGAATGGAACCAAAACAAAGCCATTGGGTCGATCAGATTAGGTGATTAGATAGATGCCTCTCATGTGCAATGTCAGTTTGAGAACGACCTCCATGAATTCGCATGAAAAAATGTCAGTCAGCCGGACCTCAAGCCATTGAAACCCTTTTTCAATTACAGAAAGATAGAGACAAAAATTAAATGAATTGACCAGAAAAAAGAAAAGGAAAAGGACAAAAAAAGGAAAAAGCATGGTGAAGAATAAAAGATAATGCATTTTCCCCACGCCGAATCCACGGAAAAGCGAAAGAATATATATATCCGGCCAATGCATTTTCTTGGAGGCTCCCACCGCCACTTCCATTCGGGTATAAATAAACTTATGGAACCCTAAGTTTAACCTCCTTTCGAGTTTCGTGAATACTCTTGTCCTTGCGAAGATTGAAATGACTACCTTGAAAGGGCCACCAAACCAAGATAAAATTGTAGCTTGTACTCGAAGTTCCAATTTATTGTTCGGATATAAGAATAAAGGAACATGATGCCATGACTTTTAGGTGTGCCACATCGATAATTTGGGATAAAATAGACCGTAGTAAAAAAAAAAAAAACAAAAACAAAACCAAAAAAGCAAACATAAAAATTAATAAAATGGCGGAACGAATTGGACACCTGATGAATAACGCGGATCAGTCGATATGGAGAGCAATATAGGATTTCAAAGACCAAATAGTGTAAATAAATTACAATCACACTTGAATTAGTCAAGTACTCTTATTGTCTATCTATTCATGTAGTGCTTAACTCTCATAATTCTTTGCAAAGTAATCCCTTAATTTCATAGAGAAATACACGAGTTCTTTCATTAACTCTGAAATGCTTTTAATTTTTCGATGGATGTAATTCAACGAAGACTTGCACAACCGCGGAAGTGAATAACAAACCCATAAACAAAGTACATGAGGAAATCAAAAGGCCAAACTTCAGTCAAATATACCAAGTCGGTCATTGAAGCCCACTTTTGACTATCCTTATTCTGGTCGGTTTCGTTCAATGAGTTCAAGCTCGAAATATAATCTTAACACGGACCATTTGCATTTTCAATGATGAAGAAATTGGAACGTTTGTACACGGTGAAGAGATGAATAGCACGACCTCTGATACACACCTTATAAAGGGTACATAGTAATAGTATGACTATATAGAGAACCCACATAGCTATCAGCTAGCTGCACTTGACGTGAAAAGTCTCGTTGGCACAACTCTACTCCTCGTCATCACCCTCGTAGTACTTTTAAATCGACTTTAAGAGGCACGCAAGGTAAGCTTAACTTACTGAGGCACCGATAAGCGTCTCCATACTTGTCGATTCAAATTCTTTTTTTAGTAAGACTCCTTTTTCGAAAGGTACAAAAATCATGCTTCTTAGAAAGAGCAACAAAATCAAACCCCATATTGAGCAATTCTATTGATATTTTCATGTTCACGATTCAGAAATCCTTACTCATGTGACCTAACAGCGTTGATGCTCGTTGAATTATCACAAAGACAGATAGATTACCCTTGTCATCCGCCTAATTTTACCTATGTTGGACAATTTTCACATTATTAATGTTCATAATGCATCCTTGTCCTCCACTTCTTTGGAAACGCCATTTCCCTTTCTGTAAAGAGGCTTCCATTACGTGACAAGCCAGTCGCAATATTCCATTCTTTGGATAGCGAAGCACGAGTGCCTAGCTTTCCGCGTTTGCTATGAACCCCTTTTTTGCTGGCGAGGATAAATCACCACCCTTTTTTGGAGCCTATTTAGATATTTTCCCACTTTTCAAGGAGGATTATTGCACGGATTTGAGCCTAAGGTACCAAACATTGATTAATATTGTCGGGCTAAATGTTAAACATTGGTCATGCTTGAGAGGATGCTATAGTTTAATCTCATCTCTGTCGACCAAATTTAATAAGTCGTCTTATTTCTCAAAGTTGAACTGCTTTGTTTCTACATTAAAAGTCAATCAAAGGGCGGTATCTGCAACTTGTTTTTCATGGTAATGTAAAGAAGAACTAGATAATGCAAGAGCTCCCCAAGCAACTTTTACTGGAAAGTAGATTGCTTTTGAGGGTTTTGAGAATTGAGTTCATGCTCTATAACATTTTCTTTCTTTTCCTTCAACTCTTTTCCTATCGTCTAAATAACTCAGAGTAAAAGTTCATGAATAAAATTGCATATTAAACAAAAGTTTAGGTACCATTTGTGCAATTATCCATGAATTTTTCAAAGAAAAATGATGTCAAAAGGGAAAAAAGAAAAAGAAAAAAGAAATGTCGCTCTACTGTATAAAGTGCATTTACTGTTGTATATGTAAACGTACATCTCTTTAATGATTGATTTTCACATATTTTATTGTATTTGTTTATACGCATTTTATCTCGGAGGAGAAGAATAGGAAAGAAGAAGAATGGGTTGTAAGAGAGACTCAATCGTGTGTGAAAAGGAAATGATTTCGTTATTGCATGGACCGTACGAGAAACCATTTTGTTCCAAAAGCATGGTGATCAGCAACGATTGGTCCAAAAGACATGATGTACCTAAGAAGTTCTAACTGCAACTTTTATTTTTATTTTTTTGGGTGGGTTTTTTGTTGGGGGTTGGGGTGACTACTGTGAATGAAATATTTAAACAATATGATTGAATCAAAATTTTCATATCATTACTTAAGAACTTGCTGAAATTTATAAAGTGCATACATTCTAAATTAATGTGACATCTGAAATTATAAGCGAAAAGTTACGACTTCAAAATTAACACACCTATTCGTTTTGTTAAGTCTTTAGAAATACCAAAGGAAGATTGAAATAATATAAAAAAATCTTTTCAAGTGCCATAACTTGGCATAAAGGGACACTTAAGTGCCATAACTTACGAAAGTGTCACTTAAGTGCCACATTCGATGAGAAATAAATCACTTAAGTGCCATTCCGGCCAAAATCCGGCCTAAATGCTGACGTGCGCAATTTCCGGCGAAGTAAGTTAAAAATGACGTTGTTTTGCACGCCGACGTGGCCAAATAATGCAAAAACGACGTCGTTTTGGTATTGACGTGGTAAAAAAATAAATTAAATTTATTTAAAATATCTAAAAATAATAATTTTTTATATTAAAAATTTTAAAAATTTTAATTTTTTTAAAAAAGGTGGGGGAGGCGGCTGAGGGTTCAGCCCGAGCCTGCTTCCGCCGGAAGGGATGGCGACGGAGGGGAGGGTCGGCGGGGTCGCTAGGCCTTGGCCAGGGGCAGGTGATGAGCCCTCGCCACTCGCCATAGATTTGGGCGAGGGCCGCCAACCCTCGCCGAATTTGGGTGAGGGCTTGCGGGCCCTCACCGCCGGTCGGTCGAGGTCGTCGCCCCCCGGCCGGTAGGGGTGTACATGGTCCAGGTGGGCGGTTCCCAACCTAGATTCGGGAACCGCCCGTTAAGAACCGTTTCGAAAAATTGGAACGGGAACCGCCGCTAGTTGCATTGATCCACCCAAGAACCAGGACAGCTACCCAGTCCCGGTTCCGGGTGGATCTATAGAACCGGTCCAACCTCCGCGCCTTCCCCTTTTCGCCCTCCCCTTATCTACTAATTCTGGCTCTCTCGACCATAGGAGCTTTATTCTCCTCAAGTACTAGCGCGGCGGCGGCGGCGGTTGCAACCCTCGCGCCGCTTCGTCCCAACCACCACCACCATTGCCTCCACTGTCTCCCGGGGTTGACTTTCTTGGCCATTTTATAGCAAAATGCTATGAGCCAAACGCAATCGTGAAGCCCATATTCGTTTCAGAGCTTGAGGAGCGAAAATGGAGTGGATGCTTTACAAAGCAACAGTTGAAGGAGATGCGGCTTCTCGCTCGATGAGACATTACACGTTGTAGCGATGCTTCGACATGAAAAATTCGTTGATGAGATTCCAAATTAGAAACCCGAGCTTGCAAGAGAGTTGGATTCTCAGAAACTTTCACCCCTACACCTCGCAACAACAAAAGGTTAATTGTCAAACGTAAATGCGGATATGTGCTACACTCGTGACAAATATGGAAGGAACCCTCTTTACACCGCAACACCGGCCGGGTACGGGTGGGTGGGTGGGTGGGCGGATCCGCCCATGGAACCGGAAACCGGACAGTACCCACCGGTTCTTATAAATTGGAATTGGGAACCGGACCGGTTTCCTTAAGAACCACTAGCCGGGCGGTCCGGCAAGTCCCAGGTTCTTTTGCACACCCCTACTAGCCGGGGCCCGGCGACCCCGCCGACCCTCCCCCTCCGTCGCCGTCCTTCCCGGCGGCGACGGGAGGCGCGCCCTCGCCCGCCTCCCTTTTTTTTTTATTAATTTTTTTGTGTTTTTTAAAAAATTAAATATTTTTAAAATTTTTTAAATGTTTTAAATAAATTTAGTTTTAAATTAAATTAAATTAATTTTTATAATAAATTTTTTACCACATCAACATCAAAACGACGCAATTTTGCACTCGCTTCGTCGGAAAATTGACACATCAGCATTTTGGCCGGATTTTGGCTACTCTAAGTGATCAATTTTTCTCCGATTTTGGCACTTAAGTGTTACTTTCATAAGTTATAGTACTTAAGTGTCCATTTGTGCCAAGTTATGGCACTCGCGTGTCTGAAATAATATTTGTGGTTTTTTTTTCTCCATCATAATATGTTTGTCTTAAATTAAGGGTTTGAGTTCAAAATTAAAGAAAACTTTAAAGTGCATCATTATTATGTTCCTATAAAGGCATTTTATTATATATTTAGTGTTCCGATTGAAGGATGGTTGCACCGTAGTGGGAAAATAGTTATTTTGAAAAAGGTTTCATCGCACTGTCTTGTCCCCAATCTACATTCCCTTTCTTATTTTGATTTGATTTTCTTCTTTTTATACTTTTAAATTTGTAATGGTTTTCTCCACATTTATAACTATAGCACAGTCTAATTTGATTGAAAGTCCAAGATTACTGATACTAAACTATAAAAAGCATTGACCGTTCGGCCTCATGCTATGATGGACCAAATCAATAAGAGAGATAAAATATGCAATTTGAAGAAAATAGTCTGTGATGCTGATTTTCAATGACTGTTTTTCTGGGTTTTATTACAAAAACTACCTTAGGAGTCAGACCTGAGACAAAACTTTTTGGAAGCCGAGTTTTAATCCAATTTAAAAGTTTAAATATTATATCAAATTATTCATAAACCATTCTAAAGGAAATCTTCCGCTTCTGTTTGGTTTGGAGCTTCCCAGGTCACTACCTTCGATTCGTCCATCGCCTTGAAGAACATTAATTTCACAATTATCATTTGATCGATTTACGATATGTGATGTTACTCCATACTATTATTGCCGAACTTTAACATTATCAAAAACGATATCTTCCTTAAGAAAAATGAAAAAATCCCCATGCTGCAGAGGTAATCTCGCATGGACCATGAACTCCTATATCTCCGATCGATGAATTCCTTTCCAAGTAGGTCTGGGATTAGTGGTATTTAGACACGAACATCACTTAACTGAAAATATGGTAAAGTACTTGTTCGCCTTTGGAAACAGTCCTTTATCACCATTTAATGGATCACTTACCCATTAAGAGCATAATGAATTCATTGAATGCTAGTCAAGCGGCCTTTTTATTGAAAAAAACTGGGCCATCATTCAGAAGAAACCTAGGCCTATGTCTTCTACTATACTATGGTCATTGGGCTTTAATAAAAGCTTGGCCTGTAATTTTCTCAATTTTTGAAGAAAAAAAGGAAAAGTTGTTGGTCTCAGCTAACTAAACAAAGGCTTTCCATCCCGATAATAGCTTTTCCTATTCACAAGGTACCGTGTTTTGCACTCTCAGAATTTACGCGGTTGGTTAAACTATCAGGGAGTTTTTAGCTCAAGATTTATTATTGACGCAACATTTCTTGTGAGAAGCATCTTTTGAGTGATGTTGTTTCTTATGGGGTTAATACTGTCAAATATCCTAAAGTATGTTTTCTATGATACCAATACTTTTTTTTATTTCAATGTGACAAAACTACCCTTAGCTACTACTAGAAATCTTAGAATTTGTCCACTATGATACCAATACTCTAACCTTATAACCAGTGTGATAGAAATATCGGGGTATTAGTGTCATAGTGGGTGTAATTTAATTTTTTTATGACACAAAAATAGTTTAGAATATTGATGTCACATTTAGGTTTGATCAATTTTAGGGTGCATAAGTTCCAAACTTGAAACTCAAAGCCTACTATGTTACAACCAGTTTCTACTTTTATGGAGTTTGGGATCTATTGTGTTTTTTTTTTTTTGCCTAGTTCTAGGGTCTACCCAGGAATTGATTTTTATTTTTGCTTCATTTTTAAAAAGGAACGAGACAAATAGCGATTGTAGCAAACTATAAGCAACAAAACGGTTCAAAGTAAAATATCGATGCAAAACAAATAAAAATTAAAGCAATAGGGAAGTTAATTTAGTTCAAGAAAGATAAATTATCTTCTTCTAATCGCTGATTTTTGGCAGCATCTAGAACCTACAACTTAATCGCACCATAACCTTTCCAAATTTTGGAATTGGGAATTAGACTTATTCCCATGGCAATTGGTCT
Organism: Eucalyptus tenuipes; assembly: GCA_014182365.1. NCBI lineage: Eukaryota > Viridiplantae > Streptophyta > Magnoliopsida > Myrtales > Myrtaceae > Eucalyptus > Eucalyptus tenuipes. The sequence goes on along the minus strand of CM024544.1, from coordinate 3,759,745 downwards.
GGTCCTCGGGTAGAATTGAACCATTTGCATAGCCTTAATCATAGTGGATATAGCTTAGGGATTTCAATAGTATTTTCCCTTTCTTACAAAAAATAAAAAATAAAATTAATCTGCAATGCTTATGATGAGTTCTATAAACTCATCTTCTAATAGCATGAATTTGGACAAAAAGATCATGAGAATCCAAAAGATAATGAATCGGGGCGTTAACAAGTCGATGTACATGAACAAAGAAGCAAGGATAAAAAATTACCATCAAATCACTTATTCCTTCATGGGGTCTGCCAATTGGCAAACATAATATGTATATAGAAACGCGCACGAGCAATATTTTTAGCACGGTTGATTGAAAAGATAAGAAAGAAGAAAGAAAAGAAGAGGAACAAACCTACCCACCTCCTAAATCTTTACTTTAACTGGTTTTTGGACTTCCAGATTTGTCTGCTCCTCCATAATCGCCAAACAGAATTTTGTCATGATGCAACAACACCAGTTGGACCATCTAATATCCCCCTTGATCTCTGCTAATTTGGGATTCTTGATTCACTCTCGACCTCTAAAAAGCACATGACAATCAGACAAATGGAGCATGGGCAGCAATTATGTTGGACAAACCAACCGGCCAAATCAATGATTTGAGTCGAAGATAAGGTTGAGCGAGAGCATAGCTCAAATTCCAAGCCTCAGAGAGATCTGGAATCCCTGTCCTCCTTTATTTTTTTGGCCCCCATCACCTGTTCTCTTGTGTGCCAGTGACTTAAAAAGTTTTCAATGCAGAGTAAATGACAACAGTGCTGGTTTTAGGAAATCTAGGAAACAAACTTTCACAGCTACTCCCACTATTAAATTCAATTCGGAACCCCTTGATAGCTCTAGTAAACTGTGAGTCAAACTTCACACGCTCCTCCAAGTCAGAAAATCAGATTCCCTCCGTTCATACCCTCCTCATTGTCCTCTCTCTCTGTGTGGAAAGACATATCTTCCTCCTAAAAGAAAAAGAAGTAATTGTTTTCAGATTCAGACCATCTTGCACTCATTCTCTCCCCATATTCTAAAAGGCAGACGAAAACAAAATAATAAAGAGGCCACCATGTTCAGGCATGAAAATAATTCTTTTGTCTTTCCAATCTCTCTCTCTCCCACCTATTGCAACCCCCTTGCAAAGCCTTCCCTAGGCAGAGAGAGATCTTAAAGAAAAGAAAAAGGGGAAAATAGAAAAAAAAAAGAAAAAAAAGAGATGCTTCCTCATCTCTCTCTGCACATCAACAGAGGCAGGTTGGGGGCTGCTGCTTGTGAGGCTGAGAAAAAGTAAAGTGAAATCCCAAGCACCCCAGCACAAGCACCCAAAATTCAGAGCCTTTTCCGAGCGAGAAAAGAAAAGCTGCAACGGGAAAGCTAAAGAATCAAAGCTTCAAGCACAACCCTTCAGTCTTTCCCCAGATTCAACCCAAACCCATTTCTCCAAAACCCTCAAAATTTACTTCCAAGGAAGCAACCAAGCCATGATTTGATCCATCAAAACCCCACCTGAAAGATGGGTTTTTTCGGAAAGCCCCCGCCTTTACCCTTCCTCTTCCTCACTGTCTCTGCATTGCTGTTCCTCGCTCAAGTCCCGCTTGCCAAATCTGCCATGGACTACACTACTCTGGTCTACAAAGGGTGTGCGAAGCAAGCATTCGTGGATCCGACAGGGGTCTACTCGCAGTCCCTCTCGGCCCTGTTCGGATCTCTGGTGTCCCAGTCCACCAAATCCAAGTTCTTCAAGACCACTTCCGGGACGGGCCAGACCAGCATCACCGGGCTCTTCCAGTGCCGAGGCGATCTGAGCAACACCGACTGCTACAACTGCGTCAGCAGGCTCCCCATTTTGACCGACAAGCTCTGTGGACGGACCATCGCCGCGAGGGTTCAGCTGTCGGGATGCTACATGCTCTACGAGGTCTCTGGGTTCACTCAGGTCTCGGGATTGGCGTTGCTGTTCAAGACCTGCGGGGCCACCAACGGCGCAGGTAAGGGCTTGTCGATTTTCGTTACCGGAAAAAGGAACAATCGTGACCATTTCCATGGAAAATGGAACAGGGCATGTCTTGAAATGTGATGTTTTTACGATGCTGCGATTTTCTGTTGTAATCAAGTGTGAAAGCGCTGCGTAACGTTAATGTAGGAAATGTCAAGCTATTTCGAGTTATTATGTTCTGGTGAGCGGCTCGAACTGATATGAATTCATGACCCGAATTTGATATGCGAATGTAAATGCAGGGACGGGGTTCCAGGAGAGGAGGGACACGGCTTTCTCGGTGCTGGAGAACGGCGTGGTGTCGGGCCACGGGTTCTACACGGCGAGCTACCAGGCGGTGTATGTGTTGGGCCAGTGTGAGGGTGATGTTGGAGACTCCGACTGCGGGGATTGTGTGAAGAGTGCTGTCCAGAAGGCTCAGGTGGAGTGTGGCAGCTCCATCTCTGGGCAGATTTACCTGCACAAGTGCTTCGTGAGCTATAATTACTACCCAAATGGGGTTCCCACAAGGTCGTCCTCGGCGTCGTCGTCTTCGTCTTCATCTTCTTCGTCAGGTAATGCGGGAGAGAATGAGTTAGAACGTGTATACTAAATCACGGATTCAGCCGTGGCTAAAGTGAATCTTTGCAGTATAATGTGGGAATAGAAAAACAGGAGAAGTTGTGTGTTTTTCTTGGAATTTTCTGCATATCAAATTTGTTATTATTGGGTAAAGTTCAGGGCTTTTTGTTATCCCCCAAGATTGTGTTGTGAGCTTTCTGTATTTTTTTTAACATGCTTGTTTGAGATCTAGTGCTAAAGTTTTAAGTAAACGGTGGTAGGGCCAGGGCCAAACACTGGGAAGACAGTGGCTATAATATTAGGAGGGGCTGCTGGGGTTGGTTTTCTGGTCATTTGCTTGCTGTTTGCCAGGAGTTTGCTGAAGAAACATGATGGTATGTTTAACAAAAGCTAACATAAATTGGCTACACACACACTCTCTCTCTCTCTAATCATTTTTCAGTGACTTTTCTTTGTTTATGTCACATCACAAATGTGTTTTCTTTTTATTTCTGCAGATTTTTAGTGGCAGTGATCTAGGGTTGAAGAAAAGGCAAAAGAAAAATTTTGAGGCCAATTCTTTGTTTTATGGTTCTTCATTTTCATGGAGAGGAGGATGGACTATTTTTTTGGGAGGTGGGGCGGTGGAGATGTTACAGAAGGGAGGGAGTCAAATGGCGTTGGCAGGTGAACATGAGGAGAAGAACATGTGCTTACTGTTAAGTAAAAGACTGAATGAGAGCGTTGAAGAGAGAGGGTTTGGAATTATTACTAAATTTTTTCACAAAGGTGAAAAAACAAAACACACAAGAAGACTCTACATAATGTAGGATTAGGAGTGAATGTTTGTCAATTGCCATTGATGGATGGACGAGAGAGATGCTGTGGAGAAATGGGTGTCTGCCCTTTGTTATATTTAAATCAATAGAGGCCACATGTCTCCATTGGCATTCATCTCTCTCTCTCTCTCTCTCTATACAAGACACTGCTTACGTGCAAAGTTGTTCTGCTTGTATTGTGGCTGGAAATTAGTTTTGGGACATCAGAATATGGAATTTTGCAGCTGGCATTTCTTAGCCTTACATGCAAGTCACATGAATTTATTGTTGACACTAAGTTACACACGGATCAGACCTGGCCCCCGGACCAGTCGGACAGGAAATTGCCCCCTCTTTTGTAAATTTGTCATTGGCAAAGCACACATCATATGATGACTGTTTTCAATCTTATCATGGTTCCTGGTTGGTGATACGTTGTTCTATCAGGTGAATGTTCTATCAGGTGAAATCCTGCTTCCATACTTGGTGTTTTTGCCCATCTCATGAAGATTAAATGTCTTGGCGGACCGGATTAAATTAACAACCTGAAATCCTAGCTTGCAAATGATTAGTCACTCTTCCTCCTCCAACAAAATGTTGATGTCAAGTCAGTATCAACTGCCTCCGGGCTAAAAATCGCGTTAGCATTGGTGAGACCTGCTGCTCATAGCCACACCACAAATGTCAGTATCTTATCATACACATTCGCATGGTCGGAGGTGGAAGAACGTTTGATTCCGTGGTAGCAAACTGGCAATGATGTAAGAAGAGAGGGGAGGAATGCCTTATTAGTCATCAAAGCTGAGTTAAATTGGTGTATGTACATGCCATTTTAGCCTGTTCACCTGTAGAGAATTCCCAATCCAATGGTGTGTTTCCAATGCTCAGAGCTAAATTGCTTGGTTTTGACTCTATAGAAAAAAGGGTTTCGCTTCGCTTTGACCTCTCTCCTTTGTTTCGCGACTTTCTTTCTGTGTGTCTCCTGCTTTATTGGCATGCGCAATGCCAGCGAAGAAATGAGAATAGCAGCAAAAGGGTGTTCTTTTGCACGTACTTTCAAGAGATCCATTTAAATACCGTAAACAAGAAAATTCCGGAATTCCCATGGCATTATTAATTAAAGACGGTATTACAAACGCTATTACAACTTTGAAAGTTGAAAGGTTCTTGATTTTTTTTATCAAAACACCCACGGAAAAAATTCACGTGTAATTAGGTGGCCTCTTGTTTCTGCGAACTCTTTCAAAATTCACGCGGCGGATTTGAGGCTAATAAGAGACATTGACCTTTTTTTAGAATAGCTAGTCTTTCGCCAATTAGCCATTCTCGATGGGTCTGTTTGGAATTTATCTGTTTCAATTTCTTTCCCTCTTGTATCATTGCTTTAGCATTTAATTTCGATTTACATGATGGTAGACACCTCGAATTAATGAAAATATATAAACTGTAACTTTTTAACTTCAATGAAACGTACCGACCAAAAAAAGAAAAACTTCAGTGAAACGTGCTTTTAAATTTTTCAAAAGGTAGAGCAACAAGCATTTGTCACTAAAAAGTCAAAAAAAGCTAGTTAATGACTTTTTACGAGAAAAAGCGTACCTTGCTTGATACTTTGGACAGACAAATAAAAATCGACATAAAAAAAGGACAGAATCATATTAAACGACGAATCGAAAGCCAAATTGAAGAAAGCAACTTGGATTTATTGGAAGAGTAAAACCCAAGTAAAAAAAAAAAGTGATAAAAAGGGAGGCGCGTCTCTCCACATGGCTTGTCTCTCCATTTGTCCTTTAGCCTTTGCCACCAATGAGAACCTAACCAGCAGTCCTTTTTCCCTTTTTTTTTTTTTTTAAAAAAAAAAAAATTTTTATATTTATTTATTTATTTTCACCGTGCTCCGTTTTGGAATCTCGAAGAGATTGTTTTCAAAGACAAGGACAGGTAATTAATTCCTAGGCAACATAAATTCACTTGTAATACTTTTGCGAAGTATATATACATTAGTTATTAATCGACGATTGTTTGTTAAGCTCATTGATCTTACATTGCATCAACATGGACAAACACTGTGTTTGTGTTTATAATAACCTAGGTGTTCTTGGAGATCGAAATATCTTGGAGATTATGCAAGTTTTTTTTTTTTTTTGCAACTTTTACTAGAGGACATGAATGATTTGGATGGACTTGCTCTACCTCTACTAGCGGTCCAAATGTATCACTGAGAATAATTCATTGGAAGAACATATGTATTTATTCCTCCCACATGCTTAATATGTGTACAAAGTTTGAAGGCTAGGAATTTTCACAGTTTGTCTTTTAGAAAGCTTTTTCTTCTAGATGGCTTTCGAGTGACTGTAAACTTTATTTGGTTCATGGTGAATTGGATCGAGATAATGAAACCTAATTATTCACTTCGCAATTCTCATTTGGATAGAGAATAGATCTATTAATCTCGTTGAAACTTGATCTTAAGCATCAAAATCGCATTACATACTTTCACATTTACTTGCGCCCCGCATTCTTTTGCTTTAAAAATTTATGACCATTTAATTTAAGAGGGACTAAAATTCCACCTTAAGAGACTTCCATTTCAAGGATTTGAATACCAGAACTGGTAAATCTTCAATTATCTTATTATCAAAACAATTTGGGTTAGATTAATCTTTACATATAGACATAAATCATTATGCAATACTATTCATGTTATGAAACATAATATTTTGATTCACTTAATAAAGTTTGCATGCCCAACATACACTTTAATGATTGGTTTAGATGAATGCGGATAAGAGTCATTTATGAATAATAAAAGTCTCTTCACCTCAATATATTTTTTTTAAAATGACAATATATCTCAATTGGTTTAGATGAATGTGAATAAGAGTCGTTTATGAATAAAAAGTCATGAACTTATGTAGTACCAAAAATTCTTATGTCCAGATTCCGGAGATGGTACCATCCTTACTCTACCTTTTACTTTGAAATCTAAATTTTCACCTCTAAGTCCTGAAATCATGACGAGATTTCAATTCGGCCAAGAGATTCGGTAGAACTTCGCTGGATCTCTTATCAATTAAACGGTAAATTCTTATCTGTTTTTCCATGTGAGCTCCACATAATATCACGTAATTAATAAGCACGATTGCATCGGGTCCATATATTCAAAATTCTTGGAAGAGCTTCGTCTCGTCACCTAAAAAGCAAGGACGAAAGGCCCACCGGAAGGTCAAGATGAGCCCGACTTCGGAACGGCAGTCGGCTTCATCGTCGTTCTGGTTGCCACACGTTGTTGAAGTACGACAATCTCATGCTCTGCATCTGCTGGAAAAATTCTCATGTCCCCACATGTATGTACAATTCTGAGTGATTCGTGGGATAGGGATGTGTCCATCGGTCGATCGTTCGATGCTATGTTTGGCCTCACATCTCCTCTTTGTCGCGTTCAAACCATCATTGTTCGTATAAAAGTATAGTCGCATGTTCGAGACGCAACCCAGCGCCTTGAGAAATGCAAACGTTTATCTTCTGTAAGCATGTTAAAGCCGCACCAAGGACCAATTTTTTTTTTTTTAAATTGCTACAAACTTATAAAATGGCCTAATTCTTCACAACCATACGGAGCTCACGCTTGCCCTAATCCTTCACACTTCACAAGTAATAATCACATTCTTATGCTCGTTCACGCCACAGTCACTCTCTCACTCGGCTCTCAGATGCAAGCAAGAGGGGAGTGAGGCTTCAATGAAGATAGTGTGGTCTAACCACTTCAATGGAGATAGTATTGTACAGCGATCTCTTTACGCATGCATCTTCCCTTTCCTTTCAATGTATATATAAATATCCCTTATGTCTTTCCCATAATCCTTCACACTTCACAAGCTACGCTCGCTCACGTGTTGGTCACTCTCGCTCGACTCTTAAGACACAAGCGAGAGGGGAGTGCACTCTGGCTCGACTCTTAAGACACTCTCGCTCGACTCTTAAGATGCAAACGACAGGGGAGTGAGACCTCAATGAAGATAGCATGGTCCAACTGTTAGTTGCGAAAACGCAATACCATAATTTCCATAATTAGAATAGAAACACATATAATCAAATAGAAAAATTAACGCATCTATTTTGGAATATATCGTTTTTGATGCAGAAAAGTAAAGATCCAAGCACAAGTGTTTCTCTTTTATTGCTCTCTGTATCACTGGTTTACGGCCTCTCGCCCCTAAATGCTCATTTGTGATGATAATAATATGCGTTGAGATTAAAGGAGAGACTTGAGAATTATTTATAGAGTTTCCAGTTAAATCCTCTCATTATGGGTGGCTCAACTTGGCTCACACTAGCCAATTGCATATTAAACTAATTAAGAAACTTTCTATCTCACCTTAAACTAATCCCGTAAAATGGTAAATTATAATATAAATTAATGTAATTCACATTAGAAAAACTCCCACACCAACAACCTCAATGGATATAGCATTGCTCAACGCCCTCTTCCGGTATATATATATATATACACACACACATCTCTTCTATCTTCCTCCACCACCTCTCTCTTCTCAATTGCCTATGGAGTGTGGTCACACTTCGCATCAGCTTTTATACCTTCAATAGGGCATAGAAACAATGGCACGACAACGAATTTAAACTGGCTATGTGAGTTCTACCGTTTCTTTTTTGAATATCGTTTTTTTTTTTTTTGGTCTTTTAAATATATTTTTTATGGTTTTCAGACAAGCCCAGTGACAATTATACAGATAATAGTTTGAGCTGGACCAAGAGGCACTCAATCAAATCGTCAAAGAAATAAAGCAGCACCGGGTCCTCTTGCTTCGTTCAGTATATGAAGCAAAGGCCTTTGTTTTATCGTTGCGCAAGAATTTTCAAGAATGACACAATTTGGACCGAATAGAGATAGGAGGGGTGTGGCCGCCGCAAGGAGGAATTCTATGATCTGCCGGTTAGGACAAGCAGGCTTTGTGCAAGCAAATTTAGCTTTCCATGTTGCTGCTTAGTTTTTTTTGTTTTTTTTTTTTTTTTTTTTTTTGTTTTTTTATAGCTTAGCTGTTTAATTTTCTTTTAAATAAAAGAAACATTCACACGTGCCTCTTTACAAGTAAATTTTTATCATACTTGCTTTACAAAGTGCAAATTGATTGGATACACGTGGCAATGCAACTTTAAAGAAGAAGAGTGAAAAGAAAAAGGGCGGTCATGAAAGCACTTTAGGACTTATTTGCTATTCATATTATTTTTCTATTTTTTTCTTTTATTGTCAAAAATTATTTAAAAAAGAAATCCATTTGGTTCTAATTTTTCTATTTCCCCAACCCCAATAGGGGATAGATTTGGAATGGAAATAATAAGTAAAAAGAATCTACTTCTTCATTCCCGAGAACAAAAATGATAAAAACTATTTTTGAACAAAAATTATTTTCGGAAATATGAATGTTACCAAACACACAAGTAGTTCACCATCATCAATACTCGGAACCAAACCAACCCAAGATAGCTTTTCCTCGTCTAGAGGAAAACATGATCCCGTGGAGAGTTCAAAAGTTTATTGTAGGGTCAAACTAATGTTGAATGTGTCTTCTTTGAAAATAATAGAGATTGTAGGTATGCCCATCAAATTTGGTCATTGACCCATTTCTTAATCTATATTGATGTTAAATGAGTTAGCTATATTAAGTAAATTGGTCATAAATAGTATGATGTGAGTGTTTTAATAATACGTGTCGAGTTAGATACGGGTCACTAAATTTGCATTGCATTGAATTTGGTCAAAATGGGTTAAATAAGTCTATTTAAATTGGACCATTTTCGATCAGACCCGATCCATATCCACCCATTTGACAAGTCTAATTGGGGATCCATCTGAACCAAAATAAGATTCTAAGATACAATGTCTAAATCTCTAAAGAAAGCCGCCGCCATTTTATCTTTATTTTGCACTGGTTAAAAGCGTTAGTTTTTAAGCCTTCTTCTATCTCTCTGCGTTCGCTCTCCCTCCATATGAGAACTTCCTGGAAGTTGGAACAGACCGAACATGAACGACTCATTCGACGTCGACAGATCGACGTTGTTGGTTCCGCGGAACACTGACCCCCGCATCATCCACGCTCGAGCTCTGAAATCATCGTCTCACCAAGATCGCTTCCTCTGCAACCAGCTCATCTCCCTGTACTCAAGATCCAATCTTTTGCCTTATGCCCGTCGCGTCTTCGATCAGATCCCGTCCCCGAACGTCGTGTCATGGACGTCCCTCATCTCCGCACACGCCGACTCGCTCCTTTCTCTGCGACACTTCGTGTCCATGCTTCGCCGCTCGGCTCTGCCCAACCAACGCACCGTCGCTTCCCTCCTAAGGACCTGCACGACCCTTTTGTGCGTACCCTTTGGTCTCTGTCTTCATTCCTTGTCCCTGAAGCTTGGTTTCGCCAACGAGCCGTTTTCTGGGTCTGCCCTCATTAGTTTCTATACTAAATGTCGGTTGGCGGGTAGCGCGCTCAAGGTGTTCGATGAAATTCCTGACAAAGACGAGGTTTGTTACTCTGCTGTCGTTGTTGGTTTGGCGCAAAGTTCCCGACCTATTGACGCGTTGTCAGTGTTTGCTGATATGAAAAGTTGTGATATAGGGTCGACAGTGCACAGTGTTTCGGGGGCCCTGCGTGCTGCTTCGGAGTTGGCTGCGTTGGAGCAGTGTGCCATCATCCATGCTCATGCAGTAGTCACTGGGCTTGACAATAATGTGGTTGTGGCGAGCGCTTTGATTGATGGGTATGGGAAGGCCGGACTTATTTCGGACTCGAGATGCGTGTTTGATGAGAACATGGCAGTGATGAATGACATCGGGTGGAATGCAATGATGTCTAGCTATGCCCAACAAGGTGATGTGGAGTCGGCGGTCTGGCTTTTCCATGAGATGGAGGCTCGGGGACTTGTTCCTGATGAGTATAGCTTCCTTGCTATCCTGACAGCATGTTGCAATGCTGGTTTAGTGGTGGAGACTGAAATTTGGCTAACCCGGATGAGACTGGGTTATGCACTAGAACCGAGATTAGAACATTATACTTGTCTAGTTAGTGCTATGGGAAATGCTGGGAAATTGGAGGAAGCCAAGAGGCTTGCAATGACCATGCCATTTGAGCCCGATGCTGCAGTATGGCGGTCGTTACTAATTGCTTGTGGACACCACAGTGATGCCAACATGGCTCGCTCAGTGGCAGAGCAGTTGCTGGAGCTTGACCCGAATGACGACTCAGCTTATGTGATTGTTGCAAATATATTGTCATCTTCAGGACGATGGAATGAGGTTGCTGAAGTTCGGAAAAGGATGAAGGATAGGAGGGTGAAAAAGGAAGGCGGTATGAGCTGGATTGAAGTGAGAGGTGAAGTCCATGTCTTCATGTCCGGAGATAGAAAACATGAGAGGACAAAAGAGGTCTACTCGAAGCTGATGGAATTGATGGAGAAGATCGAGAATTTAGGGTATGTGCCAGTGTGGAGGGTAATATCGCATGAGTTAGGAGAGAAGGAGAAGAAGGAAGCACTTTGGTATCATAGTGAGAAACTGGCGGTGGCTTTTGGGCTGTTGGATGGTGTTTCACCACCGCATAAGGCATTGAGGATCGTGAAGAATCTGAGAATCTGTAAGGATTGTCATGAAGTTTTTAAGTACATAAGCAGAGCTGAGGAGAGGGAGATCATTGTCAGGGATGTGAATAGATACCACCGATTTCTAAATGGCATCTGTACTTGCAGAGATATTTGGTAATTTGAGGTAAGTGTCTGTGATTCATTGAGGAGGAACCGATTCGGAATTTTTCTGATGGAAACACATCCTTTGAAATGAATTATGTCAGTGCTGTGTAATTGCTAATCAATTTTTCCTATATAAATAGTGATGATAAATATGCCTTCTGTCTTCTCAAGAGAATCCTTAGAGATCAAAAATTGCCCAACACACAGAAAATACAAAGTTCATCAAAGCATTTAATCTTAGGTTGCTCTATAATAGAGCAACCGAGCTTCTGACTTTTTCATGATAGATGATTGCATATCCACTAGGATCACAGCAAAACCATTACTTCTACTTCATGCATCTGCCTTACAGAAGAAAACAGGATGTAGTACCTGATTGCATAAAATTTTAAGACAAATTTGAAGCGACGGTTATGATTTTTAGATAAAAAGTGAATTTGTTTCCTTCAGTCTGGAAACAAGCCCACTCGACTCATAGAGGTGATTATATCAAATTGCACAAGGACTAGTTCTGGTCAATTTATACACAGATCAAAGTCAAAAAAGAAAGGGCAGGATGTCGATGGCACAGAGATACACCTCTGTCCAGACTTCACTTGACTTTCAGCTCTCTGAAGCACCTCACATCCACTACAATACAAATTAACTGAGGTGCCATGTCATTTGAAGCCGAAAATTTGAGTAATGCATTTATTGAAGCCACATTAAAATGATCATAGCCACCGGCCAATGTTGTACACTGAAATCTTCCAGCAAGAACATTGAGTAGGAAAGGCAGAATAAAAAGGTGAGAGCAATTGGCAAAGAAGCAAACAAGGGATCGCTGTGCAAATTGTACAAGGGATCATTCGAAGTAGATATCTTTTGTTGCTTCTTCCGTGCCAAGGTTGCCAATCTTTTTCCGCGTTCCCAAACTTTGACTTAATTTTCGCTTTATGTCCGCTTTCCCTCAGCTAGACTTACTCTCATAGCGCGCCCTTCCAGCTCCTGGTAACAGCTCAAAAGAGGGGAAGAAGATAAGGAAGAAGATGAATCATGAAGCAATTAACACAAATGGTCAGAAACGAAAGCACGTTATATCTTATTCTCGAAAGAAACAGTGCGTATAGCAAAGTATTACCACTCCGTTAAGAGATTCAATAGCAGTTTCCATCTCTGCTTTTGTCGAGTAGGACACGAAACCATAACCGCGTGACCTCCCCGTCTCGCCATCGTACAGCACTCTTGCTCCAACTACATTTCCATATTCTTGAAAAGCTTTTGCCAAACTTTCGGAAGTCACAGACCAGGACAAGTTTCCGACGAAAAGCTTGTGATCAGTTTCGGGGTATAAGGGCTCTTTCGGTTTAGGTTTGTCTGAGAAGTTCACCCTCAGTGTTCGTCCCATGTATTCCTGAAACATGGAGATCAGGTTAGTCTTGGAATTCAGTTCCCGAACTGGAAGGACCTCATCATACGATTCTAAACAGGAAAAGGAAGGACATTACTTAGCATGATGAAATATTACAGAAAACCAATGTTATCTTATCTATAGTATCTGTTTTCCAGAGCTGCGCATACTCGCAAATAGACAAAGATAAGCCAACTCACACTTCCATCAAGGTTTTCAATAACAGCATTACAATCTTCAATGCTGCTCATTGTCACAAAAGCGAAGCCTCTGCTTCTTCCAGTGTCTCTGTCATAAAGGACCTACAGAGATCATTCAGGAAAGTGGAGTTAAGAAGAAGAACCACAATCAAATTGACTTTATGACAGATTGACCGCAAAAGAAACTTCAAGCACTCTTCACAAATCATGAGGTACATGTGATGTATTTCTTTTGAGTGGCTAGAGTTTTGACATTAGTTCATTCTGGAAAAGTAAAATGCAATTAACAAAGAGAAAATTGAAAAAGCCACTCTACTTTGCAAACTGATGAAGTTTTTCAAAACTAGGAGGAGATCCCTGGTGCGCTGAACAGTATAAGTTAATCACTACTGATTGTCCGTATCCTAGCGAAGGAATATCCCATCAGAGCAAGCATTGACAATCTCACTTCTTATGGTACTCATTGAAATTTGTAGGGGTAGATCTTTGCTACTAGCTGGTAATTGAACAGATGACTAGCTAAACAACATGACCCGACTGTACAAATGTGTTTGGCAATGAGATGACAAGAATCCTGAGCATGGCTAAGGGTTTGCCAGATATTAAACCACGTCTGGAAAAGCAAAAGAGAGAGTGACAGTGACTTGGCATGCAAGGTGAACGCCAGAAAGATTTTGGTACTTTGGCTAGACTCAGAGTCAGAAAGCATCACGTTCATTAATCGGGTACATCTGTATCGTGTTCAGCTAAAAGAAAAGGAGTGTGCCTTTGTATCGCAGACCATCATAGACCATACAGACTTCACAATCCATCATCCAGCCTATCCTGGAGATTCATCCACGTCCTCTTGATAATGCTGCACCATGTACAAGCGCAAACCAAGTTCTTCACCATACCGCGTTTCTGATAATCTATACTTAGCTAGGTTTTCCCTTTCTTTCCCCTTTTTCAATATCACCTTTTGCTTTTGTCTAGTCTGACTACCAAAACCAAGTTCCATTTTTCGATATTGCAATGGAAAGCATCAGCATCAGAAACTCTAACAGAGGAAATGCAGCAAAAGTCAGCAAAATGCAGCTCACACTCGGTGCTGTTCTAATTAATCATTAAGATCAGCGATCAGATCACAACCAGGATCAGAAAATCACAGTCACGCACCTCCACAAGTTCTGGGCTTCCATAGTCCTGAATTATGCCGGCCAACTGTGCACTGTCCACATTGTAAGGCAAATTCCCAAAGTAGAGCTTGGTATTCACAGTCACACCCTCAGCTCCCTCTCCCTCTCCCTCTCCTTCTCCCTCCTTCTCCTCCTGCTCCTCCTCCTTCTCCTCCTCCTTTTCCACTTCCACGGCAGCAGGGGCGGCCGCCTCCTCTTGGGCCAAGGCAGCCGATATCCTCAGGCCAGCGCGGCGTCTGAGCGGGGTGATGCGAACCGACAGAGCTTCCCCCAAGTGGGGAAGGCTTGATGATGATGGCGAGAGGAGCCTCAGCTGTTGGGGCGGGCAGGAGGAGGGAGAGTTGGCGGAGCGGAGGCAGCACTTGAGGGTGTTGATGGAGGAGGAGGAGAAGGCGGAGCTTACGGCGGCTGCGGCGGCCATGGAGCCGGTGACGGTGGTGGTGGTGGTTTTTTCAGTTAAGGGACAGAGAGAGAGGAAAAGAGAGTCGAAGCAGAAGCAGGACAACTTGTGGAGGGGAGAGAGAGAGGGTAAAGCTAAGGCAAAGAGCTGATGTGGGCGGATTCTAGCCAGCAAAATCAGTCGGATATCCAATGGAGATGAACTCGGATAAGGTAAAGTGAGTAATAACTTTCTCTATTTAATGACCAAAAAGTCCAGCTCGTGCGGCTTTTGTTTGTTCCCAGCTGCGGAATAAATTCGATTCCATCAAATGGCCTCCCAATATCTAACTTGGGCGTGCTTTAGTTTAGATAGGAATGCATCTTCACTTCCCTAAGTCAATCTCAAAAATCATGCGAGTCTTAAGATTAGCCCTGTCTAATCTAACTCCCTAAGATTTGTTGAGAAGTCCGTACATCAGTTTACCGATGAAAAAAGAACATATTCTCCACATTTGAAAGTGTCGTCTCATCACTTTAGAAAGGATCTGGAAAATTTGGATAAATGAAGGATTTTGGGTGACCCGAGACCTATCCACACAATTTATTATTATTATTATTATTATTTTGGGTTTGGCCATCCCCACAATCATGAGCCTTCGGACTGGCCCGTTCCGATATAAACCAGAGACCATCGAGCCATGACAAGCAAGGATTGAGTTTCCCACCAGCCACGAAACTTTGAGAGTTCTATGAATTGATGCCAAAATTTTTGTGGATGCTTGGAGTGGGGACATTTAGGTAGATCTTTCAATCGATAGACAGGCATGGATCAAATTGTGGGCTTGAACATGACGCTCTTACAGTTGTAAAAGCACTTAAAAGGTGTGAATGATAATTATTATCTTCTACAAATAAATTTTTCTATTCCTATTTTCTTAATAAATTTATGAATAAAAATATACATTTAATAACGATATAAAATTTATATTCTCATAATAGATGAACAATGACACAAAAATTTCCCTCTTGAATGATGGTGGTGGATGGCGATCGGTGAATGGCAGTGGTGGACATTGGACGGCAGCAAAAGACGAGCAATGAATGGCGACTGACGGCATACGGCGAGCGGCAACAAGTGGGCGGTTGATTATTAACAAGAGCAAGCGATGAGAAGATTTTCTTTTTCTTATTTCTATTCTAGAAATAGAGAAGTAAAAAACTTTTACATCCAATTTCTATTTCAAAGCCATTTATGGATTAAAAATTTATTTTAGAAATAGAAAAATAAAATTGCATTACCAAACAAATTTTTGTTCCAAACTTATTTATGAGAATGTTAAAATAGTTCTGATGAAAAATAGAATGGTATTTATGCGCACCCTAAACAAGAGATGAAAAGAGGTTTTTAATGGGTATGCGCAAATACATGCAAAGCACACTAGGGGTGATTGGTTTCAAGATGAAATTGGGAACCGAGGATTGGACTATTTGGTCTTAGGATTGAGAATCGGGCCAGATGGTTTGGTCCGGTTTGATCCAATGGAACCATCCACTTTTTTGTCCCCACTATATGATGGCCGTGCACAACAAGAGAAAGTGACAAATCTTTATATATTGACAAATGCGATAATGAGAGAAGAGTTATTGTGTCGTAATTTGTAGTAACATTAGATAAGATAGCATTTTGTTCACATTTTACTTTTTTTTTGAAGAAATAATAATAAAAAAAAAGTATTTGTAGTCGGTGGTTTGGTTCCCTCTTGGAAATGAGAATCGGATTGCTCAGACACTGATTCTAATTTTATGAATTGAAAATTAGACTGATGCTCCCAAAGAACGGGACCCAACTAGTCGATTCGGTTTGGTCTAGGCACTTTTTGATTTGGGCAGTCTGTGCACATTGTTAGAGTGCACAGCCGCTATTCTCGTTTGGCTTTAAAACATTGAATTTTGCTCGCAGGATGTTGAGGCTCCGAACATTGTAAGAGCCTATATGAGCAGGGTTCGAGCCCAAAATGGATCTCACTTGCTAGATATATGGGTCTTCAACTTTTATATCATCGAATTAGGTAATCGAGGCCTCAATCGACACGATTTTCCAATGAGGCTTGACTTGAGCTGGACGTGCGAAGCTTAATATGCATTCCGTGAACTCACTCGAGACCGGCAAGCTTCAGGTTAATAAAAAATATAAAAAGAAAAAGAAAAAATTAAAAATTCGAATTTTTAAAAATAAAAAAAATAATAAGAAAGATAGAAAAGTTGGCATGAGATAAGAGAGAGTGAAGTGAAAGACATTTTTCACTTATCCCCTATCAGTTTTTTTTTTGTAAAATAAATCTATAAAATCCCAAAAACATTTGGGATATGTTCAGCAAAAGTCCTAAAACTTGTCGAAAGTGCGATTGAGTTAAAAACTTACAAAAAAGTCTGATCGAGTCCTAAAACTTGTCAAATTGGTTCAATTGAGTCTTAAAGTTAATATCGTCAAGAAAATTAACGGAATTCTTGATGTGGTGCTAACGTGGCGCGACGTCATATTTTAAATGAATTTTTTTATTTTCTATATGGCATTTTAAAATTATATTTTATTCAAAATCTTTAAAAATTAGATTAAAAACTAAAAAGAAAAAGCTAAATTTATTTAAAAAAACAAAACTATTCAAAAAAAAAAAAGGACAACCGGTGGAGCTTCCGCCATCGCCCATCACCGGAGGGGCCGGCAACGGCCGCCGGCCCTCGCTCGGGTGAGGCCTCGTCGGCCCCAAGTGAGGGCCGGCCACCCCCGCCAGGTCGGGTGAGGATGCCTAGATTTGGGCACACCGGCCCTCACGGGGCGCCGGCGACCATCGCCCGCCCTGGGCGAGGCCTCGCCGCCCTCGCCCGGGGTCGGCGATGCTCGCCGGATCTAGGCGAGCATGCGTCGTCCGATGAGGCCCTGTCGGACGGGTCCGAGGGGGAGGAGCAGCCGCAGCTCGACGAGCTGGCCAACGAGGAGGAGCTCGAGGCTATCGCCCACTCCGCCAACTCTACGAACAAGGACGACGCCGCCCACGCCACGACTCCGACGACGCCGACGAGAATGGCGAGGCCGAGGAGGAGGAAGACCATGAGGTTTGGTTGCTCGCTCGCCCAGGGCGGGCGATGGTCGCCGGCCCCCCGCGAGGGCCGGCGTGCCCAGATCTGGGCGTCCTCGCCCGACCTGGCGGGGGTGGCCGACCCTCACCTGGGGCCGGTGAGGCCTCGCCCAGGCGAGGGCCGGGCACCCCACCCAAGGCCAACGACCATCACCGACCCCTCCGGCGATCGTCGCCGCCCCTCCGGCGATGGGCGGCGACGGAGTGCCTTTTTTTTTAATAGTTTTGTTTTTTTTAAATAAATTTTGCTTTTCCTTTTTAGTTTTTAATCTAATTTTTAAATATTTTGAATAAAAAATAATTTTAAAAAGCCATATATAAAATAAAAATTCATTTAAAATATGACGTCAACATCACGTCAGAATTCCATTAATTTTCTTGACGATGTTAATTTTATGACTCGGTTAAACCAATTTAATAAGTTTTAAGACTTGATTGCACTTTTAATGTTTTGTGACTCGGTGTATTTTTGATGAGTTTTAGACTTCGCTGAACATATCCCAAAATATTTTTCTAGAAATTGACGGGCTCCGCAAGGTCGAAGTCGACTCGACTCAGCAATCCGCTCGAGCTCGAGTCCACTCAGCTCGACTCGCTCAGCGCTTGCGTTCTTTGACCGCGCGGTAAAACCGAAGGCCATTGCTCTCTTCTTCTCCCTCCAGCCTCCAGCTCGCGCTCCATTGCTAGGGTTTTGGGAGCACCGTCGCCGTTCCCGTTCCCTTTCCGGCGACCGAGATGTGGCGCGTGGCTCGACCGGTCGTCGGCGCGTTTCGCGCCCGGAGGTTGAGCACCGCGACGACGACGACCACGCGCCGCCGCATCGACGACGAGGGCGACTGGTTCTACTCTTCCGAGTGGTGGGGCTCCACCTCGCCCGGCGGCGGCGGCGACGGCCACACCGTCCTCCGCGCGACTTCCGACTGCGGCAGCGGCGTCGTCTCCGTCGTCGCCTTCCCTTCTTCTCGACCTGTTAGTCCCTCTCTCTCTCTCTCTCTGAGAATTGGAGTTTCTTACAATTTGCGAATTCATTGCCTTCCGCCAATCCGTGGGTAGAAAGAGAGAATGCTCCAGAAGAAAGGAGTCGTAGTTAGTTCTGTTGCCGGTGTTTTCTTTTGTTGAATTTGCTTTGAACAATCATTGAGGACGAGTTGATGGACTTTATTCAGATTCTGCAAGCTTTGTGCGTGGCGTGGTGTGTTGTTGTCCATGTTCTCAATCAAGGTCCATGCTGAAATTTCACAGCTTGAACCGTGCAGGCTTACTCTAGTTTTAGGTCTTTATTATTGCAAGAATCAATCACTTATTCCGATACCCGAAAAAAGAGGTAATTCGTTCTTAGATGTTTCGTATGCTTCGCAACGTTTCTCAGTTTAGAGGAGGAGGTTATGGAGGGGCCCTGCTACACCATATATTCATAAATTAGTGACCTGAGTGAAATCCCATTTTCTTTTTGGCTAAAGATGTCTCTTTCAGTCTAATTCAGTCGGTTTATGGGACACCCAACAGCTTGTTGTTGTTTAGTGGCCTCCTGATCGACTATTTGCTTCTCGTTTTTGGTCTGTGCATTCTTCGATTTGCTTCTTCCTTGCTTGAGGTTATGGACTCCAAATTAACTTTATGGCATAGATTGATTTGTTTATCGTAGCATTATAGTTTAATCTTCGCAGAATGTTGTTTACTGGTCTTCAGTGGAGAATTGGCTTCTGCAAAGGTATGCAGACATATGCCCCAGATCTGATCCTAATGAACGTTTTAGGGTACTGGGATATCAGTGGCGTGTCCTCCGGTTTAATGATGATACTCGTCAAAGCGCTGTCAAGATTATGGCTACTTACCGGGAATCAGAACCCCACTCAGTACGCTTCATGCAGCAAGCAAATTGCCTGGCTGTTCCATGTAAAGCTTCTCATTTCTTCTTCGCTCAGCTTCCCTACTGTTATCCTTCCTAGAGCATTCATTACTTTCATTGGTGTCTGTCTCAATTTCTAAAGCCTAATATTTTTATGAACATTTGGCCCAAAAGAAAAGATATACGTTTGAGTCACCATGCTGGCTGTTCCATTCTGTTACAATTCATTGTTTTTACCTGTTCTCTCACGTAGAAGTTTTTTGTGATGAACCTTGCTTAGGAAGTTTACATGTGAATACCACAAGCAAGTTAGTAGAATAGAAAAGTGTTCAATAAAAAGTAGAATTGAAAACGTGGACTCTTGGTTTTGGTTTCACAAAGCTTATATTGAACATAACACTAGAATCGGAGTCCAACAGCAAAATATGTGTAGTTCAAATAATAAAGGAAATGAGGAAATAAGATGGAAAATGAGATAGTGGACATTTAAGTGGAGAACTGTGATGTTTTACTTCTTGAAGAAGAAAAAGAAATCCTGGGTTAGAGAAGGGAATCCCCACATGTAGCATGGCCTCCTTTTTAGCACTAATATTAGACCTGGAACTCCTTTGCAAAACTGATAATATCTCTATACTGCAGTCACCACAAGCAATGTTACTTTACAAGCTTTGCAGTCAGTGCCTGTTTTTGTTTGGTACCCACATGCATGTAAATTAGCTCATATTGGTTTAGCTCTCTCCAGATTGTTTGCATTTTGCTTTCCTGATGTTTGCTCATGTCTTTCTTTCCTCCCTTCATTTAAGAGGCACGATAACAGGCATGAGTCCAGCATGTGAACCTGACTTTTTTCTTTCAAATTGCATCACTTCATGTTCAATATTACTTTTAGCGTGTGAGCTTCCAAATTTGATCTTTTCTTTCAAATTGCTGGAGATTTTGGTCTCTGTTGTTCCTTTAAAGGTGATACCTGATTCAGTTTCATAATGCAAAATGGATCAATTCTACTGTTTGAAATAGTTCTGGGAACTCGTCTATTTATTCTTGTTCTTTTTTATTTGTTATTTGTCCTGTTATATTGCACAATTTGTAGATGTTTAACTTGGAATACATCTCACATATCTTGCAGATCTCAAAAGCATGGTATCAGCTGGGCTGGCAACATTGGCATCTTCTGATTTTGATCTTGGGGATGTTGTACGTGGGAATAAACCTATGAACATTTTGTGCATTGGGCATGGTGGAGGTAGCTTACCATTGTTTCTGGCCAGTAAAATTCAAGGTAATTTTTCTTTTCCGTTTCTTTTGTTATCCGTATTATTTATTTGTTTGTTTATTCTTTTTGTTCCTAGCTGATGAAATGAGCTTATATGCAAGAGTAAGACATCAGATTAGTTGGAAATGTTGCTATGACCATGTTGGTCATATTTCCAGATGCATCTGAGTCTGTGAAACACGATCTCTGTGTCGCGTCCAAGAAGAAAACAAGATTAAAGAAGAAAGAAGTAATAATAGGGGAAAGAAAAAGATATATAAACAGATAGATTCCCCTAACAGCATTCAAAGAGAGCTTGTGGTGTTGATCTTCATTAGTGTGGCCTAATTTTTCCAGGTGCCATCATTGACATAGTCGAAATTGACCCCCTGGTCATCTCAGCCTCCATTCAGGCCATGGGGTTTCCTGCTTTCTCGGTCCTAACTCCCTCGGGCGATCGTGCCATCTCCAAACCTGATCTCATGGATGAAGTGATGTGGAAAGGTGTTCATGAAAGGCTTCACCTCTTGGAGTCCGATGCTGAGAAGTTTGTCCTGGAAAACAAGAAACTTTACGACTTGGTTCTCATCGATGCCTATGATGGTGATGATATTTTCCCTCGTAAGCTCTGGGACCCAGATTCCCCTTTCCTTAGAGCTCTCAGC
Source organism: Eucalyptus tenuipes (assembly GCA_014182365.1). Taxonomy (NCBI): domain Eukaryota; kingdom Viridiplantae; phylum Streptophyta; class Magnoliopsida; order Myrtales; family Myrtaceae; genus Eucalyptus; species Eucalyptus tenuipes. The sequence goes on along the minus strand of CM024544.1, from coordinate 3,738,560 downwards.
AACCAGCTGCACTCAGAGCACGGAACCGTTGTGGTGAACCTTCACTCAGATACTGATTTGCTGAGTCCAGATGGGTCCGCTCTGTCCGTGCTTCAACAGGTTTGGCCAATGGGGAAGCACGTTTCTAGCATTTCTCAAGCTTATAAGGATGTGCTAGTCGGACAGGGAAGTTCTCGTCGTAATCATAGTAAGTGCTTGGGGTTGGCATTTGTAGTTTCAGTTCCTTGGGTGTGTAATTCAACCTTGGTAGCGTGCAAGAAATTCAGGGTAGACACTGGGTTGTCAAGTAGGAATGGTATTGTAGACAGGTTGATCTCGAGGTCGATTGAGGTGGAGCGCATTTTGGATCTACCGTTTTCTTGCTTGGAATATGTAAAGAGAAACTTTACGCTTGTTTGATTAATCTTCTTCTTGGGTGAAGTACTGATTAGCGGTTGGCCGTTGTGTTGAGATCGCTGGGAGGGATGCTTGCAGGGAACGTTCTTCGGCGGTGCATGGAACCTTCTAGGCCCAAATGCTCACCGCAGGACCTTGTTTCCCCCACTTTTATGACTTTAGGCTTAGATAAGCCATTTCATGATTTTATCTGGAAGCTTAAAAATGAATTAAGGTGAAATTTATGTGGGTTATTTCATTTTTAACAAGAATTGAGAGTTGACAAAAGTCTAGCTCGCCAGCTTAAAGGGCTAGTCAGACTTTTCGTTGACGAACCGGAGTTATCAACCACATTGTAAATTCATAATTTTACGAATTCTGCAATGGTGATTTTTTGACAGCAACGGAGGGGAAAGTCGCTGCAATGGAGATGAGAAGGGATCCCACAAGCTTTTCTATTATTGTTTCAAGATTTTTGATTTATTAAACCTCCGTTTTGTTTTGCTAAAAATGTGACTTTTATAAAAAAATATTTTCAAAAAAGAATAATAATTTTTAGTGTTTAGTTAATTTTTTTTTGTCGGTAGTTAAAATTTGAAAATGAAATGAAAAAATCTTTTATGTGATTGGTATGGAAATTTGATTTAATTTTTCTAAATAAACGTATATTATTATTATGCTAGCAACTTATGCATGGGCAATAGAGAACTGGGTATGGGCACTAGAGTTTTGGGCCTGGTCGTATGAACCTTAACCCAGGCGTTGGGGATTGGGACATGAGCACTTGGGTCTCATGCTCGGTCTTGATGGACTCTAGTGCGAGCCCCAAGATCCTAAGCCCAGCCTTGATACACTAGGGCACGACTTTCATGGACCTAGGCCCAAGTGTGGGGGATTTGAGCTTGGGTACTAGGATCCCGCACTTGACCTTTATGGACCTTGTCCCAAGTTCCGAGGCATTGAGCATAGGCACTAGTGCTTCATGCCTGGCCTTGATGGATTGGGTTGCAAGTGTCGAGGCCTTAGGCAAGGGCACCAAGGTCCTGGGCTTTGCCTCGAGGGACCTAGCGAGGGCGCTGGGACATGGGCATCAAGGTCATGGGCCTAACTTTGATGGACTTGGGCTCGGGTGTGGGAGACCTAATTTTGGATGCAGAGGACTTGGAAACCAACATTGAGGTTTTCATGCCAAAGCATAGAATTCAATAAAATCACTAATACTTGGTCATATTTTGAAAAATGAATTCTGATTTTTTTAAGATGAAATTATTTTCCTAAATATAAATATGGATTTTTCGTTGACTCATTTGTTTAAGTAGTTAAATGCCAAAAAATAAGGGAAAATATTTTTGATGAAACAGATTTCGTTAATTTCACGAAAAATAAATAATTTAAAAAAATATTTTCCTCAAAATAATAGATTAAAATGCTCACAAAACTAAACGAAACTAAATGAACGATAACTATTTTCATCATTTATGAAAATGTTTAGATAGATATTGTTACCAATAATGAAAATATTTTTTATTAACTAATTATTTCAAGTGATACAAAAGATTATTTAAAATCATTCATTTTTTGCAATAATATTTTCCTCATTTTGCGGCGTTTAGATTGTTTAGGAAAATGAGCCAATGAAAAAAGTTTTATTGTTAACGAAAACCTATTCTTAAATTTCAAGAAAATTATTTCCTTTTTAAAAAATCGAAAATCATTTTCCGAATATATGATTAAATATCAATGCTTAGACTAGAAACTCTACACTTTGATTGAAAACCCAACGTTTGTTCATAGACCCTTAACAATGGCCTCGAGCTAGGGCTAGGTCCCACCAAGGCCAGGCTCGATGGACCGATGCCCGCACCCAAATCCATTATGGGCGAGGCCCAGGACGTCGGTGCTAAAGCCCAAGTCTTTGACACTCATGTCTAGGTCCATCAAGGCCAAGATTGGACCTCAGAGCCTATGCCCTGGTCTCGGTGCCCAAACCCATTAAGGTCAAGCTTGAGTCCCTAGCGCCCGGATCAGGGTCCATTGAGGCAAGACTTGAAACTCCGAATAACTTATGTCCATTTAAGAAAATCAAATTAGATATTTTTTACCAAATGACGAGATAGCCCGACACTGAAAAATCTTGCAAGTTTTTGAAAATATAATTTTCTCAAAAGATTTTTCAGAAATGTCATTTTTCGTGAAACAAATACAACCGATTATTTTGGTCATGGTTAGTGTAGTCAAAAGAGGCTCCGGCCATTCATACCTAGCGGAAAAAAAACTACAAGAGCACAAGCCATGCAACTTTATAACAACTAAACTCCTTTGCTAGTAAATTAAGAACGTAGAAACATATATAGACCCATTCCTTTTCAAAGAACTTGCCCAACATCAGTGAATACCTCCTATTGGAAATATCTAAACAACGGAAATTTGGAAATGTGGCGAAATAAGAGGAAAAAAAAAGTTCCCAAGCTGCTCAGCGGGATCAATTGTCTTCCTTCGCAGCAGGGTTCATCCTACGTAAAAATTACAAAACCCAAATGGTGCGAGAGGCAAAGCACATTTCACTGCATTACTCAACCGCATCCCATGACTGATTTCAGTCCCTTCCTCGACCGCTAATGTGAACCCCATTTATTCCGATATATTTGTAAACGTAACACAAACTCATACATGTGTATTCGTATACATCATTAGATATTTGCCCACAAAATTGGTTTCGTATGCCGGCTTATTCACTTCCGGCCGCGGATGACACTAACCGATCTCAACTTGGTGGGCTTAAGTGGCTCCTTCCTCATCATGACCTCTTAATAATCTGTCTCCCTATATCTCACGGCTGAAATTATGAGCGGAACCTGAAGCTTCACCTGAAATGGTCGGTTTTCTGAGGTAAATGTTGACTAGGTAAGTTGCAAGCTAAGCACTTGAAGAACTGATAGCTTCTTGCAGAGAAACAGTATTGGGGAGGACGGAGTCATTCTCGTTTTCGTCGTCGTTCTCCGTCTCCCAAAGGAAACTAGCATATGCAGCAAGAATATGGCTGCAGAAAAAGAGAGCAAAAAATCCAGGTCATGTTTTGCAGCAAGATGAGTGCAAGAACTCTTTCTACTTCAATAAGTGCAAGCAGAGATGATTAGCATAATGATGAAGAGAAGTAAGAATAGTTAAAGTAAATGGATAGAGTCACTGTATGGATACTAACGAATATAAGTTTTGGTCCAAAACTAAATTTTCCTCCTAGAATTTCCAGTGGTAGACTTGTTGCAACTTACTTAAACCATCAAACAGAAAATTAATGTCTCATCAAAATCACAAAAAGTGCACTTCCCAAGTTTCATGGAGTTGACGTATCTGACGTGCCTTTGTTTTTTATGCAAACTGATTTCCCTAAAAATGACTAAAGGAGCACCTACCCTTGTGAAGATGATGCAACAGAGTCCTCCATGGCCAATGGCCACCTGCTTGGGACTATGAGTGATAAAATAACAGAACTCTTGACATTTGATGCTTATCTAGATAGAATTTAAGGAACAGTATAAACAAAAAGTCACCTGTCTGTGGGCGTCGCTTGAATAGCTCGTTCATAATAAGATGATGCCTTATCATGGTCATGGTGAAGTTGCCAGACCAGCTTAGCATACATTACCAATGCTTCACTGTCCATTGGATCAGCGAGATTAGCACGTGAATAGTATTCCTCGGCTCCTTTGAAATCCTGCTTTGCCTGCAAATTAAACAACTGAATAAATGTGAATGAGAATGCTCAAAACAAATGGACAAAATATCTACAAAGTAGAAATTTGTGCACGACATATTCGAGATTTTTATTTCAAAAGGTGGCTGCAAATGACACTATGTCCATCGACATGATACGGTGCCAAGGCCCACATAATTGAGCTAGAACAGGGTAATCATGACAAGTGTATTAAAGGCTATTATCCTTTTCTATTGGTTCCACGATCCTCTTAAACAATATTGAGAATCAGAGATGAAGGAAGGTTGAAGAAGAATAAGGCAATCAAGTTTCTCTTTACCTGATATAAGAACTGAGCATAACTTTTCAAAATCAAAGGGTTGGATGGATCTTCCTCAATCATATGTTTATAATTCTCTTCAATATTCTCCCCATCAGTACCAGTTGCAGTAAAATTAGCAAAGTCAAACCTGGTTGCAGGAATTTTGACTGATTTTTCTTTCTCGGAAGTCAAAACTTCTTTGTCGTCCAAAATTCCCTGCTTCTCATTAGATACACCTTTCAGACATAGTTTTATAAATACGAAAGAGATAAGGACATATGAAAGATAATGAGCACCTGGAGGTGATTTTCTTGTACTCCATCTGTTACATTCTCATCCTCTAGCTCCCAAAGGAAACCAGCATATGCTGCTAGGACATGGCTGAAACAAGCAAACAGGAAACTGTTGTGAACAAAATATATACTGCAGCCAGCCCCTGGATCTTCACCACAGGCTAGTATCTAAGAAAAAAGTTTTCAGGCACAAACTGTAAGTCAGGTAATACTTTGCCCCAATCCCAACCAAAAAAGAAAGTAATCACTAAGGTTTTCTACCAGTTCCCTTCTTCAGAGCCAAGAATTACATACAAGTGAACGGAAGATGTTGGTGGTGTCACATTAATTTGATTTCCGGCATATAATATACATACCTATTTTTCGCTGCGGCTTGAGCTGCACGCTCATAATAGTTTAAAGCCCTCTCTTTATCATGATAGAGCTCCCAAGCTATTTTAGCATACTGCGCTAAACTCTCACCATCTTCAGGATCGGCTAGTGTAGCACGATAGTAGAAATCCTCTGCTCCATGAAGATCCCCCTTTGACTGTGATTAAATTTTTCGATTATGCAAAAGAGGTATCAGTAACAAGCCCCATGGATAGACGACAATCACACAAAAAATACGGGCTTTTCAGATAAAGCACAACACAATTGTACACGTCTATCCTTTTTAGGAATATCTTTCGGAACATTCAATCATGGACTAAACATCTCTGCCTTAGTTTAAACCTAAGGAGACCTTTCCAGGATATATCTCAGGTTCTCTGTTTTACCGGAAACAATTCCTGGAATCTGATTTTCAAAAGGAATGTCTGTTCTTGACGACTGTAAAAGGTAAAAGACCTTCATTTACGAGCATCTATAAATCGATTAGGGCATAAAGGATTTAACAGAATCAAGAACTCTTATGAATTGGGAGCTCAGGAAATGCTGAAGATGCAGAAAACAACACGGAGAACAAGGTGCAGCAAAGCAAGAACATCACACCACATACGATGATGACAGGCATTCTCAGAAATAGAGACAAGCGAAATCCTTCGCGGCCAAATCGAACCTGCAAAACCTGAGCATAGTTCCTCAAGAACACGGGATGGCACGGGAACTCATTCACCATCCTCCCGTAAAACTCCTCCGCGTCGCCGACGCCGTCGAACTCCGGCAGATTCAACCCGAGGCCGCCGCCGAAATCGGCATTCCCGATCCCGAGGCCCGCGGCGAGATACATCGGCGGGCTCGCCGGCTCCCGCTCGCCATCGCCGCCGCCACCGCTCAACTCGTTCCTCAGCCCCAGCTCCTCCCTCCCTCCCGCGTCACCCCCGTCGTCGCCGTCGCCGTCGCCGTCGCCCTTCCCCCTCCTCCTCCTCCTCGATCAGCCCCATCGCCTTCTTCCCGAAGCTGAACTCCGCGCTGCCGACGGCCGGTATGCCGCCCGCGATCGTCACGGTCCTCTGGAGCGCCTCGCCTGCGCCGGCATCATCCTCCTCCCGGCGATGGTGGTCACCGGCCTCGTCGTCGGTCGACACGAAGACGGAGAACGAAGGGACCGAGTGCAGCATCTCGAGTTGCTTTCTCGAGTTGCAGAGAAGTTCGGAATGAGAGAGAGAGAGAGAGAGAGAAAGAGTGAACTGTCGAAGTACTTTGTTTTGACTTCGAAGATATTGTCTGGCGGTGCTGCTACAACAGAGATCCATTTCATATAATAATTAAATAATTAGGATATAATTTTGTTTATGAGTAATCTCATGCGTTTTTTTTTTTAAACTAAAATGAACATTCTAGTAATAGTAATAGTCGCAAGAACGGTTGGTTGAGATATCTCCTCCAACGACGGAAGTCAAGGGTTCGAAATCATGCATTATTAGCGATTAAAGCGGGCGCCGACGATGGGTTCTTTGGGCCAAGGTTTCCCCCGGTATAGTCGTCGTTGGGCTCCACCGCGAACTCTTGTGAGACCTCAAATTGGCATAAACCGACAAGGGCAGGCTCCGGCGAATCCTCGGTCATCAAAAAACAAATTTGAACATTCTAGGACAATTGACCAAATTATCCCATAAATTATGTGTAAATCAAGCATTTATTGACCTTCTATCTTGCATTTTATTTATTTATTTATTTATGAATGATGTGCCTGAATTTTTTTATATTTAATCTGCATCTGTTAGGCCGAAATAGTCATGGGGACTATCACATCGTTTTTCCAAATCAGTAAATCTTTTTTTTTCTTCCTTTTTTTATTTTCCAAACGTAATAATGAAATCATGTGAGAGATGTGATGCGGAAGTCACATATGAGCCACATGAAGGACAACTTGACAACGTGGGGCCCACTTTTTATTTATGATTATTGCTTGCCTTCTTTTCTTTTCTTTTTCTTTTTCCTTTTCTTTCTCAATTTATAACAAAATTGATGTACCTCTTGTGTAAAAAAAATAATTTATTTGGTATATAACTAAGTAATGATTGTGTTTCTGAAAATAAAAAAACTAATTATTTTGTTAATGACTTGTATGTTTTATTTTTTGTACTAAGAAACTATCACTCAAAATATAACTTAAGCACAAGTAAGAGTGAAACACATCATTTACTAGTTTTAATATGGATTTCATTTAATTTTATTAATATGTGTCATGACATTATAGTTTTAATATTTTAATTGCTCAATTTTCATTTTATTAGATGAATCTAATAGTCCAATTTTTAATTATTTATTGTGTGATACATTCAATATTTTGAGTGACCATAATCCGTTCTTCTTTTGATAACAAAGTACTTCAAAAGAATAGTCTATCAAATGAGATCCGGTCTTTCTTCTCTGATGTGTGATAGAAATATCATATCGATCATGATAATTACCTCCAATATCACAACTAAGAAGAATATATTTATCTCTCTTTAACCTTTCATAGAGACAAAAATAACCTCAAGTAAGAATATAAGTACGCACATTACTCAAAAGATCCTCTTGCATTAAAAAATTACCCAATAAAGTTTCAAATGAATTTGTCTTCTGCTTAAATGTGTCTAGTGATTTTTTTTTTTTTATAAAAATTTACGAGAATATGCTCTAATATAGAATATTGTGATTGATTAATGCATTATCCACAATTTACTCATCTTTGATTGTATTTTTTTTTGTTATGCAATCATTATAAATGAAAATGATTATAACAATAGAGAATAAGCTTAGAAGAAGACAAACATGAAGAAAATGTAATGGGTGTGGAAGAAGAGGCTGTGGTGAAAAAAAAAATAGTTCAAAAGGCATGTGAGTGGTTTGCCTTTTAGTAAATTTGAGAAAAATGAAGCTGATCCTATAGAGGATAATGCAATCAAATTCAATATGATGAGGACTGTCGAGAGTTAATAAGGGGTGGAAATAGTATAGGTAAAAAAAAGTTACTAAGAATAGTAATTCATGCTTGACTTAATTGGTGTTTGAAGGGTAAACAAGAAAATGATGCCTTTGAGGCCCATTTGATAAAATTGAAAAATAAGAAAATTTAAATACCGAATTTTAAGTATAGATAATCATAAGTTCTGAAAATAAAAATGAAAAATTACTTTTTTTTTGGTCTATGAAGTAAAAAATATTTGATTAGTAATTCAAAATTGATAACTTAACATTATTATTTTCCTGCCATACATAAATTTCTATCATTTATATATAGATTTTAATAATATAATTGACAAGATTCTATTTTCTATCAATTACTAATTCCACTTAATGAATTTAATAATCCCTTTCTTACTTACCCAAATAAGTTTTTTTTAACTTAATTAAATCTTTTAAGTTGATATTAGTCACATTTATCAAACAACCTTAACACTTTCAGCACATAACCGACGTATTAAACAAGTAAAAAGACAAAAGGGGTGTCAAAAGTGCTCCACCCTTTAAATTATCATGGCGGAGGAAAAGAATGAAATGGAAATTATCGAGTCGTGCAAGTGTTTAATGTATTAAAAGAACCACTAAGATGAATTATGAAGAGATGAACTTGATATTATTTCAGTTCTCTCTATCAAAAAACCAAAGAAGTAGACCCACAAATTACATTCTTAAGATCTTTTTTCTTCTTTTTTCGAATTTCCTCCTAACAATAAAAAAAATCCTTAAATAGAAAAAAAAAATTGGAGAGGAAAGGAGAGAAAGAAAGTGAAAGAAAGAAAAAAGAGAAATGTGATTTATAGATGGACTCTTCACGAGTAAAGGAAAAATAAAGTTGGAGCCATGCCGGCGTATCGCATCCCTTAAAGCAAGTGCGCAATTAAATCTTTAAAGTCAACGTCACGAGATTGCTCGAGCGAAGCAAATCGTTGACTTCAAGACGCACGCCCACCATGCACTTTTATCGGATCCAAGTCCAACCCAACCCGACAATATGCCTTTTCCGGCAAGTCTCTTCATATATATTTTTTCTTTTGGAGTTGGTCTAATTAAATTGGCAATTCGAACAAATTGATTGAGTTGCCAACTATTTAGCAAAATTATTTGGGGTTTTGTTTATTTCATGAAAAATATTTTTTAGGAAATGCATTTTTCAGCGTTTAGTTTGCTAAGAAAATGAATCAATGGAAAATTAATACTTAAATTCAGAAATATAATTTCTTCTTTAAAAAATCGAATATCATTTTTCAAAACATGACTAGATATTTACGTTTAAAGTTGAAACTCTACGCTTAGGCATAGAAATGCTAACACTGTTTCTCATATCCCTAGCATACAGGATTAGGTCTCCAATGCCCAAGACCGAGTCCATCGAGGCCACTCTCGGGACCTCGTTACCCATGCCTCGATCCCCAGTGCCGCACCTAGGTCCATCGAGGCCGAGCTCAGGTCCTCGGCGATTGCACATGGGTTCCATTGAGATCGGTCCCAAAACCTCAATGTTTGTGCTCGAAGCCTCAGCATTCAGGCTTGAATCCCAAAGGCCGAGCGCATGATTTCAATACTCAAGCTCGAATCCCTAACACTTGGACTTGGATCCACAAAGGTCATGCTCGGGTCCATTGAGGTCAAGCTCAAGACCTTGGCGCCCACACTCCAATCCAACGAGGTTGCACTTGAGACCGAGGTGCTTGTGCCTCAATCCTTGGCGCCAAGTCAAAGTCCATCGAGGTTAGACCTGAGACTCTAATGCTTGTACCTAGTTCCTCTGACTTTCTTGTGTATGTTACTAATGCTTATATAGTGTTTATTTTAGAAAATGAAATCACATTTTTGATACCAAACGACATAAAAATAAAATAAAATTCAAGTTCATTTTCAAGTTTCAGCCAAACATAAAAAAATATTAGTATTTTCTGAATAATAACTTTTGGAAAATATTTTCTAGAAATGTTACCGCAAAAATAAGCGGAGCCTAAGTCTCAAGAGAACCTTGGTTTAACAATTATCGTCAAATTTATTGATTGTTAAGGAATTTCATTCGTTCCACTTGATCGTTTTTTCACTTTTATTGTTATGTAAGTACAATATTTCACATTTGCTCCCTCAAGTTCGATATGCATTTAATCTTTTGGTCAACTATCTATGAAAATATATGTATATAGATATAACGACTCTTTGAAATTTACCAAATACTATAGCAATTGGAGTTTTTTTAGGGAAAAGTACCAAGAAAGTCTTAAACCTTCACATTGTTATGATTTAGTCAAAAATCTTTTAGTTAGATCAATTTAGTCCTAAACATTTTTAAATTAGTATCAATTGAGTCCATCCGGTCAATTTATGCTAGAAATTACTAACATGAATGTTGGCCGTCTTATGTGACATAGACAAAGTGTTGACGTAAAATTTTTTTAATAATTTTTTGTTAAGTTTTTCCTTCTTTTTTTTTTTCCTTCTCTTTCCTTTGGCCCACTGCCGGCGATTGGCCATAGGCGAAGGCCGGCTAGGACATCAAGACCCTCACCAGCCACAAGCAAGAGTTGCCCTCATTAGATCCGGGAAGAGCTTGACCCATGTGGCCTAGGCGAGGCGATCATAAGCCAAAGGAAAGAAAAGGAAAAAAAGAAAAGAAAAAAATTAATAAAAATGAAGATTTTCAAATATAAAATATTAAATTTTGTAGCAATGTAAAAATGTTTAGAATTATATTATTCCAATTAAAAGGTTTATGATTGAATTTGTATCAATATAATTGGTTTAAAACTTTATCGTATGTTTCCCTTTTCTTTCGTGGTGGTCAAAACGGGTAAGATTTACATGGCAATAGTAGAATAAGGAGAATACCTATGTGTATAAAAGCAAATGTCATAGTTACTACAATAGTATAAGAGCTTTTTAACTCACACGAATCTAGTTATAATGTATTCCTAGAGATTTCCATATCATATATTAGAAATTGACAAAAATATCTTTCAGAAATATTATTTTAACCAATCAAATTAAGCCACCACGAAAAGCTCCAAACTAGTGCACTTATGACAAATTTATTCTTTGTTAATTTCCGGTAAATTTTACTATCAAATTATTAAGTTTGATGATACGTGACAATCGATGGATGTACGAGTTTGGGTTTCGTTATCCATTTTTCACAAGTGTACTAATTTATGGTTTCCCATGGTATTAATTCAATTTAACGAAAACTAATTGAGGATAAATTTGTCATAAATATATCTATATTTCTCTTGACAATGATGATCTTGAATCCGTACTCTTGAAGACGAACCATCATAGAATAATATATGTACTATTAAAACCTTTGAAAGTGAGGATGAGACATCCAATGACACCGATAGCCTATACTTTCTCAGCACAAAACTTCCCACAGAGCCCACAAACCTACCAATTGAAACCACCTCCAACAATCCGAACCCTTAACCCTTTGAGAACCTTGATAGTTTTAAAATCACCACCTCGCACGATCCATATTTACCTATACACATCATACCTACTAAGTACGAAATGCCTCTTCTGGTTATCGTACTTATTAATACTAGAGCCAGTGCATCTATTTTTACCTAAATACTCTATTATTACTAGAATTTGTGGTTCCTCATATCCTAATTGAGATCTCATCATTGGATGGGATATTCTCAACCAACTCCCAGCTCTTCGGATACTTCCAAATGGTCTACATTTCAAAGACTAGATTAAGGAGTTTGCCCACATCAGAAGGACGTAGTCCTTGCAAGTGGTCCAAATAGGACCAATTTTGCAGCAGTTGCTGAGCTCATGTGCAAAATCTCACTCAAAGTTTTTTGAAAAATGCTCTAAACCTCTATGGTAGAATTATGAGTTCTTTATTTATCAATTTGGAATAATTTATCATAGATATATTGATTTGTGATTATTCGTGATAATAACCCTAATACTAATGGCCTATGGCATTCATAGCGAAACCACCTAATTACGTACTCCAACATGAACCAAATATTTTCCTTAACAAAAAATTAGAAACGATATAAGAATGTGGGTTTTAAATTTAGTCAATCTAGCGTAACCTCTCTGCCTGAACCACCTTATGGCCCCCCGAAGAGCTCGTACCTGACCTGTACACAACCAGTTATCGATCGAATACAACCGCTGATCCCCACCGATTCCGCTGCTCGTTTTATATTCCTGCGATGCCCGTCTTTGATCCCCCTGCAAAGTGCTCGATGCTAGCTCCGACGCCACCTTCTTTCCGGCGGTGACGGGCGGAATCGATCACACCGCACCACGGCAATGTCCTCAGACATCGTCAACCCATCCCCACTCCTGAAGATCGACATTATCTCGGCTCAGGACCTCGCATCGGTGAGCCGCTCCATGCGCACGTACGCCGTCGCGTGGGTGCATCCGGATCGGAAGTTCTCCACCCGCGTGGACACCCGCGGCCAGTGCAACCCAACGTGGAACGACAAATTCGTCTTCTGCGTCGACCAGGAGTTCCTCCGGCGCGAGACCTCAGCAGTCATGGTAGAGATCTACGCCGTCCATTGGTTCAGGGACGTGCGCATTGGGACAGTACGGGTCCTGGTCAGCAACTTCGCGCCGCTGTCTTCCTGGCCCTTCCGCAGCAAGCGGCTCATCGGCATGCGCATCGTGGCGTTGCAAGTGCGCCGTCCGTCGGGAGGCCGCAAGGGATATTGAACGTCGGCGGTGCGTTGCTAGATAGCTCCATGGGAAGCAAGCCATTGTACACCCAATAAGATTACAAATAACAAGTAGAAGTGAATAGAATTTCTTCTAAATTCTCCTCTTTTTATGAGTTTTTCCTCATTCGGTAGAATAAATAAGATCTCATTCTGTTCTTGGTTCAAAAAATACAAAACTAAAATGTTTAAAGATAAAATTCTGAATAAGGACCTAAAATGCCCTTAATTTACCAAAAAATGACTTGAAATGCTATTATTTTCTCAAATAAGGATTTGGAGTGGATTTTATTTCAAATAAAGGCCTAAAGTAGTTGTGTCAATCTCAAAGAAAGACCAGATCTCATCGAGTGATTAAAGGTTATTTTCATCATTTATATTTTCTTATTTCCTTCCCTTCTTTCTTTCTTTCTTTTTTTTTTTCTCTTTAAAAAAAAAAAAAAAAAAAAAAAGAGAGGCTAAAACTAGGGAAATAAAAAAAAAGCGGGAAGGGTTGGCCTACCACTGCCCCATTGCTGGTGCGACGCTAGCCATGGCCGGCGAGGGCCAGCCTTTGCCTGATTTTCTTTTCTTTTCTTTTTTGAATTTGTGTTTTCTTTTCTTTTTCTTTTTCTTTTTTAGGTTTAGTCTTTTGTATTCTGTATTTAGATTGTCTTTTTTGTGGACAAAAAGAGAAAAAAGAAAAAAAGAAAATATGAAGGATGGAAATACTAGCCAATGAGATCAAGTCATTCTTGAAAACTAACATGGCCACTTTAAGCCCTTATTTGAAACAAGACATAATTTAAGCTCTTATTTGAAAAAATGAGGACACGTCATGTCCTTATTTGAGATAAGGTTCATTTCATACCCTTATTGAAAAAATTGAGGGCACTTCGTGTCCTTATTTAAAATATTACCATGCTTAAAAGAACTTTAAAAAGTGACAATTAATCATTTATGAATTTGCATTAAGAAAAGAATGGTAATTGATGCTTGAATTAATTGGTGTTTGAAGGGTAAACTAAAAATGATGCATCGGAGGGATTATTTGATAAAACTTAAAAAAAGCACAGAAAATTTTAATATTGAATTTTAAGTATTGACAATCGTAAGTTTTCAAAAATATATATATTTGGTTTTTAAAATAGAAAATTTTTTTTTTTTAAAGATAGAAAAGTTGTTTGATTAGTAATTCAAAAATCGATAATTTGATAGTCTTATTTTCCTACCTTACATGAACCTCTATCATTTATTTGTAGATTTTAATAATATCACTAGCAAGATTCTAATTTCTAGTAATTACTTTTTTCTACTTAATGAATTAAATAATCCCTTCCCTACTTAACCCTGTAAGTGCTTTGTTAGCTTAATTGAATCTTTTAAGTTGGTATTAGTTACAGTTATCGAACTACCTTAAAATTTTGAACATGCAATTGACTCATCAAACAAAAAAGCCAAAAAGGGGTAAAAAAACGGCCCCACCTTTTAAATTATCAAGGCGGAGAAAAGAACGGAATGGAAAATTATGGATTGATGCAAGTCTCTATTGTAGTAAAATAACAACTGGTACAAATTACGAAGGCATGAACTGGGTATCATTTTATTTCTCTCAACCAAAAACAAACCAAGTAAACTCACAAATTACATTCTTAAGATCTTTTTTCTTTTTTTTCGAATTTCCTTCTAACAATAAAAATTTAGAAACTTAGGGTGAAAAATTGGAGAGGAAGGAAAAGAAAGAAAGTGAAATGGAAAAACAAATTTTTCGGTGGAGCATTTAGTTTGTTTTTAAGTCAAAAATGAGACAATAGAAAATTTACTTTTATCGGATTAAGTTCAAGATAATGATTTTCAATTCTAACAAAAAATTGCAAAATTAAATCATTTTCCAAAATTTGGGAAAATGAGACAATAGAAAATTTACACTTAAGTTGGATAATGATTTTCTCTTAAAAAACTTGAAAATCATTTTTCAAAATACACTGGATATGAAAAACCTAGATATAGAAACTTCAATGCTAGTTCTTGAGTCCCCTGCATACAAAATTAGGTCTTTGGCTCCCAAGCCTAGGTCCATCGAGGCCAATGGCTAGGCATGGGACCTCACTACCCATGCTGGGTTCCTTAACGCCTGCGCTTAGGTCCATCAAGGCTGAGCTCGAGCCCCAATGTCCACACAAGTGTTCACTGAGGCTGAGCTTGAAACCCTAGTGCCCGTGCCCAATGCCTTGGCACCGAGCCTAGGTCCACAAAGGCCGAGCTCAGATCCCCAGCACCCGGACCTAGATCCACAAAGGTAATGCCCAAGGCCATCGAGGTTGAGCTTGGGACCATAATGCTCGAGCTTTGGTCCATCAAGGTTGTGCCTAGGATCCAAGTGCTTGTGCTCGGATCCCTAGTGCTCCGATCGAGGTCCATTGAGGCCAAACTCAAAACTCTAGTGTTGTCGCTCGATTCCCCTTGGCAACTCATATGTAAGTTACTGGCACTCAAATAGTATATATTGAAAATCAAATCAAATTTTTCATATCAAACATTGAAAAAAAAATTCCAGCTCATTTTCAGATTTGGCTAAACACAAAACAAATATCATTATTTTTTGGATAATGATTTATACAAAAATATTTTTCAAAAATGTCACATTATCACGAAATAAACATAACCTAAGTCTCAAGAGAACCTTGCTTTAACAGTCATCATCAAATTTATTGATTGCAATAAATTACATTTATCCCACTTTATCGAGTTTTTTTTTTTATTTTTTTATGTAAGTAAGATATTTTAATTTGCTTCAAGTTTGATACGCATTTAACCCTTTTGTGGACTTTCTGTGAAATTACATGTATATAGATATAACACTTTTCAAAGGATTTAGAACTGAATTGATATTAATATAATAAGTTTATAATTTTTTTTGGTACTTTCCCCATTATTTACACGGGAGTCGAAAGGAGTGAGATTTACATGGCAATTGAAAAGAAAAGGGAGAATATCTACGTGTCTAAAAGCAAACGTCATTGTTACTACGGTAGTATGAGAGCATTTTAACCGACCCCAATGTGGTTATAATGTATATCCATAAAAAATGAACATGTGCTTACACACACATATGTATGAATATCTTAGAATACGATGAAAATATCACAAATGTATAAATATATTAGAAAACGATGAAAATATCTTCCGCAAATTTTTTTTTTTTTTTATGAAAATATCTTCCGCAAATATTTTTGTTTTCGGTGGGTCCCCCACGATGGGAAAGACTTGCCGGCGGAGCCACCAGTCAAGCAGAGCCATAATATCCAACAGCTTTCCCAGAGAAACTACCTAATTACATACTCTAACATGAGCCAAATATATTTATAAAAAACTTAGAAACAATATAAAAATGTGGTTTAAATTTAGTTAGTCTTAAACCAACCTTGTAAAAGGGCTTTACTAAGATAATAATTTTTTGACTACTGTGAGAATAACGATTTATTGTGAGTCACAAATTCTAGAAAGAGTGGATCCCATAACAGTTTCTATTTATTTATTATTTGATTTTTTGTGGTTTAGAATAAATTATTATTCTGACAGTAGATTAAAGATTATTACGTAATCATTTCTCCTCGTAAAATGACCTGTACACATCTGTTATTGTGCAAATATAACCATTGATCACCATTAATTCCGCTGCTCTTTTACATTCGTGCCTTCAACGTGCTAAACGTAAGCTTCGAAAGTCGCCTTCTCCTCGGCGGCGGCTACGGACGGAACCAATCGCACAATACCCCAGCAATGTGCTCGACCATCCTCAACCGGTTCCACCTGCTGGAGGTCAACGTCATCTCAGCTCAGGACCTCGCGCCGGTGAGCCGCTCCATGCGCACGTACGCCGTTGTGTGGGTGCACCCGGATGGGAAGCTCCCCACCCGTGTGGATGCCTGCGGGCGGTGCGACCCCACCTGGAACGACAGGTTCGTCTTCCGCGTCAACGAGGAGTTCCTCCGGCGCGACACCTCCGCAGTCGTGATAGAGATCTACGCCGTCCGCCGGTTGTTCAAGGACGTGCGCGTCGGGACGGTACGGGTCCTGGTCAGTAACTTCTTCCCGCGACCGTCCCGCTCTTTCTGCCGCAAGCAGCACGCTGGCAGGCACGTCGTGGCATTGCAAGTGCGCCGCCCATCGGGGCGACCGCAGGGGATATTGAACGTCGGCGTCGCGTTGCTCGATAGCTCCATGCGAAGCAAGCCGATGTACGCCCGCTTCTACTCCAGATAACAAGTAAAATTGTATAGAATTTCTTCTAGATTCTCCTCTTTTGATGAGTTTACAATAAATAAGATCTCATTGTGTTCTTGGTTCAAAGAGTACAATACTAGAATGTTGAAATGAATTAATAAAATGACAATCCATCATTTTATGAATTTGCATTCAGAAAAAAAAAATAACTAAGAATAGTAATTTATGCTTGGCTTAATTGGTGTTGGAAGGGTAAACTAAAAATGATGTCTCTGAGGGCTCATTCGATAAAACTCGAAAAATAAGAGCCGAAAATTTAAATATTTAATTTTTAGGTACTGACAATCGTAGGTTTTGAAATTAAAAAAAAAATGTTTTTCTTTTTGGTTTGTGAAATAAAAAGGTTGTTTGACCAGCATTTAAAATTGATAACTCAATATAATTGTTTTCCTACCATACGAGGGCTTCTATCATTTATCTGTAAATTTTAATAATATAACTGGCAAGATTCTAATTTCTATTAATTACTTTTTCTACTTAATGAATTATATAATCCCTTCCTTGCTTACCCATATAAGTTATTCTTTTTAACTTAATTGAGTCTTTTAAGTTGACATTAGTTACCGTTATCAAACAACCTCAACATTTTCAGCAGGCAACCGGCTCATTAAACTAAGTACAAAGCCAAAAAGGGTGTCAAAAAAATGGCCCAACCCTTTAAATATTGGGATGGAGAAAGGAACGGAATGGATAATTATCAAGCCATGCAAGTCTCCAATGTGATAAAATAACCATTTATATGAGCTGCGGAGGCATGATCTTGATATCATTTCATTTTTCTCCACCCAAAAAACAAACCAAGTAGACCCACAAAGTAGTCTTTAGATCTTTTTTCTTCTTTTTTGGATTTCCTTCCAACAATTAAAAAAAATCATTAAATAGAAAAAAAAGGGTAAAATGAATGAACAGGAAAGAAAAGTGAGGAAGTGAGAGAGAAAAGGAGAGAATTGTGATTTATACGTGGACCGGACTCTTCACGAGAAAAGAAAAGAAAAAGTTGGAGCGAGGCAGATGTTTCATCCATAGCCCATAGATGATTTCTTCAGTTTATAAACTTGATTTTCATGCCCTTTCTTCACATAACCTTGTGTCAACGTCACGAGACTGCACGAGCGAAGCAAAGCGATGAGGCATGCGTTGACTTCAAGACCTACCCACCTTGCACTTTTTTCGGATCCACGTCCAACCCAACCCGACAATATTCCTTTTCCGGCAATTCGAACGAGCTTCTTTTCTTAAGTTAGGCAATTCGAGCAAATTTTTTCGGTCAGTAATTTGAACAAATTGATTGAATTGCCAACTGATTAGAAAAATTTTTGAGGATCCATTTGTTTTATAGAAAATATTTTTCAAGAAACATTTTCTGGCACTTGGTTTGATTAGGAAAATTAGTTAAGTGGAAAATGTTTTCTTAATCGATGAAAAAATTATACTTAAATTAAAAAAAAATGATTTCACCTTTAGAAAACATAAATCATTTTCTAAAATATAACTGATTATTGGTGCTTGGAACCAAAATTCTATGATTGGGCGTAGAAATCAATGCTAATTCTCGGATCCTTGGTGTTTAGGATTAGGACCAGGTCTTTAGTGCCCAAACGTGGGACCTCAATATTCGTGCTTGAATCGCAATGCCTCTGCATTGGTCCATCGAGGTTGAGCTTAGATCCTCAGTGCCCGCGCATGAGTCCACAAATGGTGAGCGCGGGATCCCAATACCTAAACTTGGATCCCCAATACCCGAGCCCGCATCCACAAAGGCCATGTCAAGGTCCATCAAGGCCAAGCTTGAGACCCCGGTGCTAGTGCTCTAGTCAATTAAGGCTCTGCTCGGGACTTAAGTGCTTGTTCTCTTATCTCCAATGCCTAGCTCTTGGTCCATTAGGGCAAGACTCGAGACTCTAGTGCTCGTACTTGATCCCCCAGTTGTCCATGTGCAAGTTATCTGCGCTTGAGTAGTGTATATTTAGTTTAGAAAATCAAATCAATTTTTTCATACCAAATGATGAAAAATATTATCTAGATCATTTTCAAGTTTCAGTCAAATATGAGAAAATATTGTCATTTTCCTAAATAATGACATTTTGAAAAACATTTTTGAAAAATGTCATATTTCTTGCGAAATAAACATAACCTAAGTTTGAAGAGAACCTTGGTTTAACAATTATCATCAAATGTGTTGATTGTATTTATAGATTTTTCTATTTTTTTGTAAGTAAGATATTTTACATATATATAACTACCAAATACCGTAGAAATTTGAGTTTTTTTTTAAAGGTGTATATGCACTACAACTCCTAAAACTTATCATGAAAGTGCAATTGAGTCTTGAAACTTGCAAAAAGTATAATCAAGTCATAAAATTTGTTAAATTAATCCAATCGAGTCATTCCGTTAATGTCGTTAACTTGTCTAACGGAAAATGCTAACATGGCATATTTGAATTAATTTCTCTCTCCTATGAGGCATTTTCAATTATTTTTTATCCAAATCTTATTTAAATTAGATTAGAAAATAAAAAAGCTGAAATTTTATTTAAAAAAGAAAAACTAAAAAAAAAAGGGAGGTAGGGCAAAGCCTTGCCGATGAGCGTTGTCATTGCCACCACCCCTCACCGGAGGGGCTGGCTATGCAAGGGTGGCCAGCCTTCACCTGGGACCGATGAGACCTTGCCCAAGGTTGGCGAGGTCTCACTAGACCTAGGCTAGTGCTAGTGATATTTGCCCAAGGCTGGCAAGGTTCGCCAACTCTAGGCGACAGTAGGTGTCACGCAGATCTAGATGGGCACCCACGATCTGGCCTTGCCAATTGTCTCATGGGCCTGGCAAGACATTGACTAGGGTGGGCGGTGGCTGACCACCCTCACCCAGGGTCAGCAACCTCCATTGGTCCCTCCGGCGATAGGTGGCGACGGCCACGGTAGCCAATTGGCAAGGTCCCCCTTGCCCTTCTTCTTCCTTTTCTTTTTTTTTCTTTTTAGTTTTTCTTTTTTCAATAAATTTTTAGCTCTTTTATTCTATTAATCTAATTTAAATAAAATTTGGCTAAAAAATCATTTAAAAAATGCCATGTGGAAAATAAAAATTAATTTTAAAAAGTTACGTCAGCATTTTTCATTAGTTAAATTGGCGGTAGGAATTGATTGCACCTATTTGACAAGTTTTGAAATTTGATTGTATTTTTTGCAAGTTTTAGGATTTAATTGCATTTTTGCGACAAGTTTTAGGACTTGTAATGCACATATCCCTTTTTTTTACGATGGTCAAAATGAGTAAAATTTATCCTAATAGGAAAAAGGGAGAATATCCACGTGTGTAAAAACAAATGTCAATGCTACTACAATTGTATGAGAGCATTTTAACCGACACAATTATGATTATAATGAATCTCCTATAAAAAAAAATGAACATGTTAAGTACACACGACACACACACACATAAATATATTGGAAAATGATGAAAATAAAGATATGCGTAGATAGAAATTTTTGGAAACAATTTTTCTGTTTCGCACCAATCAAGTAGAGCCAGAATATTAATGGTCAACAGCTTCCATAGAGAAACTACCTAATTACGAACTCTAACATGAGCCAAAGATTATAAATACCAAAGTTAGAAACAACATAAAAAAAATGTGGGTCTTAAATTTAGTCAACTCAGCGTGGCCTCTCTGTCGGAGAGCTCGATACCTGACCTGTAGACAACCAGCTATTGATCAAATATAACCATCGATCCCCGCCACCGATTCCGCTGCCCGTTTTATATTCGTGCGACACCCGTCTTCGATCCCCTCCAAAAGTGCTGCATGTCAGCTTCGACGCCACCTTCTCTCCGGCGGTGACGTGACGGGCGACACGACAGAGTCGATCGCGCGACACAGGGGCGGGCGGCGGTGACGGTGACGACGACGACAATGTCCTCGATCATCCTCAACCCGTTCCAGCTCCTGGAGGTCAACATCATCTCGGCCCAGGACCTCCGGTCGGTGAGCCGCTCCATGCGCTCGTACGCCGTCGTGTGGGTGCACCCGGACCGGAAGCTCTCCACCCGCGTCGACACCCGAGGCCGGTGCAACCCCACGTGGAACGACAAGTTCGTGTTCCGCGTCGACGAGGAGTTCCTCCGGTGCGACACCTCCGCGGTCATGATAGAGATCTACGCCGTCCACTGGTTCAAGGACGTGCGCGTCGGGACGATACGGGTCCTGGTCAGCAACCTCCTCCCGCCGCCGTCGCGGCCCTTCCGCCACCAGCGGCACATCGGCATGCGGTTCGTGGCGTTGCAGGTGCGCCGCCCCTCGGGGCGGCCGCAAGGGATATTGAACGTCGGCGTCGCGTTGCTCGACAGCTCCATGCGAAGCATGCCGCTGTACACCCAGCTCAGCGCCTCGGCGGTCGGCTTTCAAGACCTATTGCAGAGGCAAGAATACGTGAGCGAGCACAACACTCAGATTCAAAACCCTCCTCCGCAACATCAGAAACAGCAACAGCAAATGCAAATGTCCACGTTCGTCGAGAAGCCGGAACTCCGGCGTACCAAGAGCGACACGAGTTCCATGCAAGGTCCGAGGCAAGCGAGGACGTTGAATCGAAAGGTGTCCTTCCGCGAAAAGCCGAATTCTATAATCAACGCGTCGGAGAACGACTCTTCGACCCCAGGGAAGAAGAAAGGGTCGATTTCATTGCCCAGTTCCATGGTTAACGGTTCAGCCCTAGGGCATTCGATCTTCAAGGGTAAAAGTTCAAAGGCAAGCCCGGTGGCGAACGGGTCGGCGGTCGGCGTCAAAGGGACGAAACCTGAAAGGAAAGATGCCAAGTCCTCGGTTTCCGGGGGCAGCCAAAAGGCCGGCGGGAAGTCGATCGCCAAGAAACACGGGTTAGAATTTGGAGATCCGAGGAAGCCGGGCGAGCTGTACATCACCGAGTCCGAGCTGGGGCCGTCTCCATCGGAATTGGCGGCCGCGGCGGCGAAGGAGAGGATGTACAAGGTGGTGGACGACACCGAGAACTCGGCAGTCGGAGGGTGGATCTTGAGCGAGAGCGTGGAAGGCTTGCAGTCGAAGCTCGAGCGGTGGCGGATGGAGCTCCCGACCATATACGACCGCAGCGACTTCGCAAGCTATGGGCCGAGCACGAAAGGCAGCGGGGGCGGCGGCAATGTCGGCGGCAGTAGGCACGCTAGGCGGCACACCGAGGGCGAAAGCGGGAAGGGGTTGTTCTCGTGCTTTAGCAACGTCTGTGGTTGCCAATGCTCCATCGTCTGCGGGGGCGACGCAAGCCCTAGCAAGAAAAGGACCGGACGACGCCGCCGGCGAAGCGCGTCTCCGGTTAGTTCCACGTTTGTTTGAACGGGTTGTCGTATGTGTAATTTACGTTGTGACGGATATATATACATATCCCAGTCATGGCGATTCGGGCTTTGTAAATGATCATCACATGATGATGTTTTCGTTTTTCACGACTTTTTCGCGGGCACGTTTTGCTTTGATTGTAGGCAAATCTGGACAATTAGAAAGTCAATGGAAAAGAAATTTGCTAATTTTCCCGGACATTCTTTACTCATCCAATTCCCTTCAACTTATGCTGTTATCTCAATCTATTTAAGAAATAGGCATATTGGTTAGATCAAAACAAGGGAAGACATTTCGCGAAATTCTTAAATTCAACTCTTCTTTTTAAAAAAGATTCAATCGTAAAATTTGACATGAATATATATTATCTCCAATGCTTATTCGAAGTCACAGATTAATCATTTGTCTAAGGATCACATCAATGCCATCATTGTTGTCACTACGAGATGGTGACCACTGTAGGGTTGCACTTTGTGGTCTATACCCTTCATCTTATTTTCGACGGTCACTAAACATGGGTTATCTTAAGTAGCAGGATGTACCATCAAATTTAACCTAGATATATAATCGAGTCGAGCTGATGTGATTCGAACTTGCGTCACCTCCTTTATTCAAATTTGAGTTCAATCGTTCAAAGTTGATCTTTCCTGCGATTCATCTTATGGTGCGACGCGCAAGAGACGTTGCTACTTCCATCTCACTTTTGATGTGGAGTTTGAAATCATCATTCCGTACTCGATTCGGACTTACTGGGTGAAGCAGTGCAGCACTCTTTTGTACTCTGAAGCAGGGAGTTCATTTGACGTAGCCGGCGCAAGAAGGGACGATACGTATCTTTCCACGATCATATAAGAAAAACATCCCATCACCTTTGTAATTATAGATTTCTTGACGTGATACGGCACACTTTTTAGGCTAGATTTGTTACAATGAAATGGAATGAAATAAGGAAATATGAATGGAGATGGAATAGAGTGACTCTTCTTTTATCAAATTGTGGAAATGGATGAAATAAGGATCTTGTTTTGGTTGTATGAATAATTTATTGGAAATGGAATTGAATGAGCAATTTTTTAAAAATAAATATAATTGACGTGTACTTGCATTGATATTGTAATAATTGAGTATTAATAATTACTTAATATTTAATCGAAATTTCTTAAAATATAATTTAGAATCGTCAATGGTTTGACGCTGATCATGTTTGTAATTATATGTTGCTAACAATAACTTACAATTAGTCGGAAAATGAATTCCAAAAATATAAGTTAATTCATTAATTTATTCAATTATAGTTTATTATAAAATATCAAAATAGGTACGTGACTATGTTTTATATTTTGATTATACTAATTAATAATTGATACTAATTAATATTTTTTTAGTTACCCAATTTTATTTTATTTTTAATTTTTGGATTAAATAAAAAGAATGAAACCGGCATGGAAGAATCACCACCCCTTTAAACGAAGGAATCGGCATTCCAAGCGGAATGCTCATATCGGAAAGAATGGGCATCTCGTTTCATTCCAATAAAATCAATAAAACGCAAGTTTCTTAAATAAATCAGAGGCAAAAAAAAAAAAAAAAAATTAGAACCACGTGCATTATTTTTCTATATTTAAAAACTGATTCTTCACCTTGGGCACTTCTCGTTTCCAAAAGAAAAAGGGTCGATTTACCGAGATTGATTTGCAGAGAAAGTGTGTGTTAAGCAATTGCCAGGGAGTCCCGACGTTACCTCTGTTAAAGAATCGGTCCTGGCCTCGGTCGATTAGCAGATCAGAGAAAAAAACAAGTTCCCCGAGACGCCAGAAATTTTGTGGAGATGTGAAAGCCGGAGAAGGGTGATCGGACAAGCGCACGGCCTTCCAGCTTCTTCGCCTAGAAGAACAAAGAAGAGCGACGGCACAACCGGCATCGCTTGGAGGCGGCGAATGGCGGTGTTGAGCGAGACTGGCTTGGAAGGGGGGTTATGGTCGCTCCTAGACTTTCATCTAGGGTTTTGTGTGGTCACGCCAAGCGATGGGATCCCGGAAAATGTGAGTCGAATCTTATGATGTCAAGTATGGTGCTTTAAACAGTTGATCGGCTTTTAAGATTGAAATATCTTTAAACAGATTCAAAGTACTTAAATTTCATTGTCCCTAAATTTAATATCTAAAAAAACGATTAGAAACTAATGAAATTTAAATTTTTAGTCAAAGATTAAATTCTTTGATTTGACAAAAAAGTTAACCTTTTGCCACTCTTATGAAAACTTCAAATCTAGCAGTCTAATTATACGCCTATACGCAATTTAAGTACTAAAGACACTAACTTAATTTTTTGGATCAAGAAACAAGACTCACTGTGATTGAGAATCTCAAATCTCAAATTTCCTAACCTTGATAGCGACTTGTCAGACTGTTATTAATTCTTAAATATTACCAACGTATTTAGGGGGCTATCATTGTTTAATACATCGCTCAATAAACCAATTTTATAAATCAATCTTAGCAAGTCATCTGTTGCAAAAGATGGAGGTCGATTGCCAACGTGTCCTATGAACAGATAGAACCATCATTAACATCTATTGCAAAAGAATATCGAAAAATGTTTACTCACAACTTTTCATATATTCAACTTCCTGTGAATCATCCAAAAAGGTTAAATGTAATGCAAAAGATGAAGTAAATACATCTATACCGGTAGCGTGTCCATGCTTAGCACGAGCTTGCAATTTTGTAATACGAGTCTTTAGTAAATAATTCGCTTTTAGGAATTCAATTGGGAATTCATGAGTAATTTTAATGTGCATTTCCTGTTTGGTTTAATATTATTAAAAAAAAAAAAAGTTGGCTTGTCTTGATTTACATTAATGAAGTCTTTTAAATTAATACCTCATTTTTCCTTTCATTATTTATTTATATTTTTTATATAATTTAGTATGACAAAAGAAGTTACTTCAGATTCTTTGTAAGTGACTTCTCATTAATCAGAATAATATAAAATTAACATGACATTTTTCTATTCTCAAAAGTAAAAATTTAAGAGTAATTATTATTATTTTTGTTTCAATATCTCTCATTAATGAAGCACATTGAATGATAAGTTTAAGTAATTGTTGACACCTAAATTTTGATTAGGTTTTTAATTAGGCCTTAGTTTCTTTATTTTATATATTTCCTCTTTTTCGGATAAAAAACAAATAAGAAAAACAACAAAAAAATTAATAAAAACAAAAAGATCAAAAAAGAAAATAGAAGCAGCAGCCAAGGGCCCGGCCCACGCTACCCGGCCCCCTTTCCCCCTTATTTTCTTCCATCTTCTTCCTTCTTCTTCTTTCTCTCTCCTTCCTTCTCCGCCTCTGCAAGCCACGCGGAGCGACGACGACGCGCTCGAGGACACCTACAATGAAGAGGGGAAGAATAGCAGCGACGGGACACCGGTTTGGCCGAGAGAGAGGCCGGTCGGCGCGCCAAAAAACCGCCGGCCAAGGCCTCCGTCTACCGGCCTCCGCGCCTATAAATAGGGCACCGGAGAGGAAGAGAAGGGGCACCGACAGACAGAGAGAGATCGAAAGCTGGCGAGCGTCGCAAGCTTCCCCCGACACACTTCAGGGGAGACCCGAGCGCTCGCAAGCCCAGATCTGAGGGAGAGGAAGAGATCGGTTGCTGGAGAGAAGAGAAACCAGAGAGAGTCGCCTCGAGCCGTGGCCGACGCCAACGCCACGCCAGATCTGAGAGCTGAGGGGCCGCCTTCGCTGCTGCTCGCCTCGCCACCACCGCTCAGCCGCCCACGTCGTTCCTGCAACCGCCCGCCTCCATCGGCGTCACCTCCAAACGCTGCCGTCTCTTTGCATCTCACTGGGTTCGACGCCTTCGAGACCCGTCTCGCCGCCGGTCCCCAACGCAAGCCCTGGTTGCTGCCGCTGTATCGCGACGCCGTCCCCGTAAGCAACTTGTGGTCACCGTCATCGACGTCAAGCCCGTCGTCAACGCCGTCGTCGCCGTCTGCCCGGCGACATCTCAGCCTCCCTCAACAGCGCCGCGAAGACACGAGCGTGGAGAGAGGCACCCGTCGGGTCAGAACCGGGTCGGGCGAAAGCCCCTAGCCGGGTAGGGTTCCTCTCATTCGGGTCCACTGGGCCCGGTCGTGTGGGCTGATTTTGTGCGTAGACGGGCCTGGGGTTGCTCCGTGGGCTTGGACGATCAAAAGAAAAGAAAAAATCAGGGCCGCGGGCCCGTCCGAGTCCCGGGTCGCCTTTTAATATTATAATATAAAATAATAGTTTAAAATAAAAAATAAAAAATAATTTATTTTCCAAAAAAAAATCAAAAATATCCATATTTTCCCAAAAAGGCAAGAAAAGTTAGAAAAAGCTAAAAAAGATTTATATTTTCAAAAAATCAAAAACTCAAAAAATGCCTTTTATGTTCAAAAAATGAGAAAAAGACAAAAATGTTTTTCCTCCTTAAATGCATGGAAAAGCCCTCAAAAATCCAAAAAGCTTTAAGGTTTAAACAAAATTAGGTATCGAAAGAAAGCGTTAGTGATTAACTAATGTAATCAAGTTCCCGATCCTAATTTATTTGGTTGCGCAGGATCGAGTATTTCTCTCGATATTTCGCTTGGTTTTTAATCGATCCACCCCACACCTATTAGTGGCGATTCCGTTTTAAAATTAACTTACAGGTTAAAAACTTAAACTATTAAGTCGTGAAATTGGTGGATTTGGAGAGTTCGGACTACGCCTAATAGACATAGCTAAACTATTAGCCTTCGTCGGCGCTCGCCCCAATTGGGCATCGAAAAAAAAAAAAAGGTCGCGACATAAATATACATATAGAGAGAGAACCCAGGAGTCTCATCGTCTCTTGGTTCCCAGCGTCATGCGCATTGGAAACATAAGACAATCAAATCAAAGATTGAAGAACTTGAAGCAGCCACCAGCACACTTCCGGTAATCCTCACTCTCTCTGTTGGTTTTTGCAGGAATGTATGCATGCAAAAGTGTGTGAAATATGGCTAGAGAGTTGAGAAATGGAGTAAGGGATAAATGAAAGCACAAACTAAATCTTATTTAAGGACTTGTGTTGTACAAAAGATAATGGAGTGGCTCTCTCTTAGTTTCTAGTTCTAGTTCTCTCAACTGATCGCCTCTTACTTTTAGTTCTAGTTGTTGTATTCACTACAGGGCTAAGAACTCTTGCCTATTTATAGACAAGTTTCACCGACTATAGGCACGACAATTTCAACTTTTTTCATCGCCATAGTATAGCTAGAAGACAACTCATTTTCTTCTTCTCCAAGTACTCTTACTTTCCATAGAACACCGCAAACTTCTCCACATGAGAGTCTTCAACTTTGACTTGGACTTGTTTTTTCTTGCATTTCACATGCAACCTCTAATTTGGATATATAAGCGAAGACATAATTCTACAATGCAAAAAAAAGGAAAGACGGGATCTTTGATCTTCATGATTTTCACAATGAGAGGAATGAAGACATACTTTATCCATAGCAAAATCTTCAAAGTATTTATCGTGAAAACATGGAAAGAGATGAATAAATCCGATTCCTCTCCCTTAACCTACTTTTCCCTTAATGTATTCTATCTAATGGAGGATAGAGTACAACGTTCTTTTCACGTTGTGGGTGGAGAGAGGATTAAACTCTTATTTATACATGATATCAAGAGGTATCGTTTATCAAAGCGCCTTTTAACTTTCATGAGAGTAATATCTCTTCGGAAGAATGATAATTTCTCAATGAGAATTAACTCTTTCATTATAGTCGTAACTTTTCATAACTAGTACATTTTAGCATTAAATATTTATTAAACCATCAATTAACAATATCATGTGGGCCACATAATAATTCTTATATTCTGTCACTTGGTCCATATGACATTCCTTTCATGGTTTGATAAAGTCCATAATTTGCACAATAATATAATGTTAAAATCTTTCTTAAATTGGCTATCACATAATAATTAAAATTAAGTAAAGAAAACTAATATAAGTCGTGGCGGTTGTATGTCATTAATCAACATAGTCCATTTTATGTACTACAACTATAGCTTTCTACTTAACACGATCCATAAATGAGAAGTACAATAATAGTCCAACCATAATGTCTCTATTAGAGACTATCTTATTTAGCATACATCTATTTTTATAATATACACTAAATAGAAAACAAAAAATATCATGGACACATAAATGAGCTCAGAATGTTAAATACATAAATTTAATGCAATCATAATGCAATCATTAATAATGTCCTACAATGGCCCATCCTTTCAACATATTCATTGAATGTCTTGGGCAGCAGTCCTATTGTTAAAGGATTTTCTATCGTAAAATTGGTTCTAATGTGCTCAATTGACACTCTATTTTTGAACTTCTTTTTTAACGGACAAGTATTTAATTTCCATATGCTTAACACCTTTAGAATACTTGTCGTTTTTTGAGGAAAAAACTGCTATAGGATTATCATAATAAATTTTCAATGGCCTAGTAATACTGTTGACAAGTTGTTGACAATTACAAGCCCTGAAATAAAGTTCCGCAGCCATAATCCATGAATGCTATAAATTCAGCTAGGAGTGATCGGGTCCAGGGTGGGTAGGGTTCAGACCTGAACCCTGTATCCGACCCTGTTATAACCGGTTCCATTTTTTGGACCCCGTACTCCGACCCCGTTTGCATTGGATCCACCCACCCTTTTTTCCGACCCCAGGGAACCGGGTTAACCCTATTTATATTGGAACCTTTTTTTTTTTTTTCAAAATGAAGCAGCTTTTTTCTAAGATAAGAAAAAAGATGCTGTAGTGATACAAAGCGGAATATAGAGAGGCCCATTTCCAGCATGATAGCGAAAATTTGGGGGGCGGAAAGATCATTCAACCGAAAATGGAGACACATTCAACCTAAAAATAAGGAATAAAAGGAGAAAAGAAAAAAAAAAGAAAGAAAGGAGCTACCTCAGGAGTGCTTCTGGGGTAGTGAATGGACCCAGAAATGAGGATCCTTCTCTGCCCGTTAATTTTAATGGCCTTAGCATCATAAGACACGGAGGCTGTCACAGAAGTACAGAAAACCCATGAAGCTAGTACCATCACAATCACATTCCACATTAGACTTTGGATGTTGAAAATAGAACACATAGTCTTAACTCAAGGAACTGCGTTAACTTGTAAAATCAAGGAACCGTCGCCTCCACTGCTAAGAAAATGTAATAGCTACTCAAGTGTTAGGCAAACCTTCATAAGCAGATGGTCACGGAAGATGGGAAAGTTGCAGCTTATAAATCTCCAAAGTATACCTTAAAGAACCATCAAATGATATTTTGAATATAACAGTCATTGAGAATACCATTAATAGTAATGCACTTTAGTGATACAGGAGAAAATTTTGTTTCGTTAAGCTTATGATGTTTACATTGAATGCCCCTTATATCTCTATTCTGTAACCGCAACACACTGAGAGATCGTTCCTAGAGGAAAAAGATTGTCACAAACTTAACGTAGGAAACACCAAGCTTGAGTCCCAAAAGCTTCAGCAACACCAGAAGAAGACTGCGGACAAATTGCTCTAAACTCAATTTTCACAAACGAGCACTATTCCCAACTCTAACATAGAAACCTCAAATAAACTGGAAATGACATAAGCCCCTAGCATCAGGCCGACACCGACTGACCAAAACACTTCAAAATCACACCTTTCCGTAATATCACAAAAATACCCGCATTCACATAATGAATATTGATCGAATTCCAACTTGAGACACGCTCGCGGCGGTTGAGTAAGCCCGAGGGGGAAGGCCAAAGCCCCGCAAAAAGAAGCCAACAACGCCGTGGAGCTTGACCCCCTTGGCGGATACCGAGGCGAGAACATTAGCTTCGCGAAGCGGTGGGCCAGTCAACGGGTGAACGGAGTTCCCTGAATCGAAAGCGAAGCTTGGGAGCGACCGAGAGCGGAAGAGGGCATAGGCAGCTCCGGTGGCGGCGGAGGACCGTTGCGGAGGAGTCGAGGCCGCGTTCATCGTGGCAAAGGCGGTCTTGGTGAGCTTGGAGGTGCTTCTCCTCGTGGCCACGGAAGGAGCATGAGAGGGTTCTGAACTGGGTATTGAAGGAGGAGGAGAGAGAAGAAGGAGAGGGGATGGCGATTCGGTGGTGATGCTTGGGGAGAGGGGGCAAAGGAGAGGGGATCTGGTGATGGCGTGTCGAAGGAAAACTCGAGAACAAATTAGGGTTTTGGT
>CM024544.1:0-10896 GCA_014182365.1 Eucalyptus tenuipes | reverse complement strand
TCAATCCTCTCGTGCACCCTCACACAGGACAAAGCCGGGCAGCCTGAGAGATGTACGGCCTAGGCCCCTTGAGCAAGTACTATGTGAGTGAGCAAGGGGCTAGCATGGCGCCATGGTTGCTTTTACTCTTTGACGAGGTTTCCTTGAGATCGTGGTACGTAAATAAATGAATTCGGACTGTCACATTCTGTGGGACACCATGTTCGATAGTTAAGTTCATGCAATAATATCCCGTTCCCATCTCGTGCAAAATTGATTAGCTTGATACTTGAAGTTAAATTTCAGTGCTGTTGAATATGTGAGAATGCTCTGTTAAAAAAAAAAAAAAATATGTGAGAATGCCATAAAAAATTTCGAAGAAGTAATGTGATGGCTATTAAATGCATCAAGCACATCAAGAAGAGTCATCTTCATCTATATATATTTTAATTACCTTAATAGTGACAAGATGTGATCACTTTAAATGAATATTTTGATTGGATGGCTGTTTGTGCTTTAATGACAATATTAGAGAGTGAAGATATATTTTATCACAAGGCGGATACGTTGTTAATTGGGGTTTGTACATGAATGCTTGCTTTGCAGGTTTTACTTAAAAGATGCAGTGATTCAGGGAGAAGGCGACCCTTTCAAGCTGCGAATGGTGCGACCCTCTTCCAATACACCGGGACAGACCCGAGTACAACAACCACTTCAACAATGCCTTGAAGGGTATGTCTACCATTTTCATGGGCAAATTCATGGACACTTATTGCGGATTCGAGAATGCCAAAACAGTCGTTGATGTCGGCGGCGGTGTCGGTGAAAGCCTTAAGCTTATACTCTCAAGCACCCCCACCTCCGGGGCATAAACTTCGACCTGCCCCATGTTGTCAAAAATGGGCTTTCTTATCCCGGTATTGATTTTCAAACTAAAATTTCCTACTTCCTCTATAAACAAACAAAGTTCAATGTAAATTATGCTGCATAGATTAATTCTCTCAACGGATCGAACCTTTCTAATTCATTTCAATTCATGTTAAAAACACCTCGTTTGCTCCATACTCGTTGATTGCCTTCTTCCTATTAATATGTCACCTATATACAGTTGGCCCTTCTAAGGATGTCTTATGAAGCAATGACGACGAAATAAGACAACTAGTTTTTATGGCAGGTTTGGAGCATGTAGAAGGGCTTTGTGGATGATCCCATTCCAAAAGGAGACATCATCTTAGCGAAGGTTACTTTGGATTAATTATTTAGTACTCAAGCTCTCGGAAATGAAATGAAAAGAAACTTGTAAAATTACGTAGCTTATAATTTATTTGAACATGATTTCTCTAATTGATTCTAATTGATTTTGCATTAACGGACATAGCTTAAGATAGTTCCAATGTGCGAGCATTTTGTTTGGGAGGTTGGCGATCAGGAGTCTTAATTGATTTTGATTGTTTGCTGTTTTTTGCAGTGCCAATTCCATAGTTTCACGGACGAGTTCGTCATACAGCTCCTGAAGAAATGCTGGAAAGCATTGCCGGCATCGGGCAAGTTGGTGATCATAGACCCAATCAGCCCGGAATACCCAGGGACGGACCTAGTGACTCGTGCCACGTTCACTTCCGACATGGTCATGCTGGCCTTGCCTCCTGGAGGGAAAGATCGGACGCTGAGGGAAGTCGAGGTTGTGGCCCGCGCAGCCGGGTTCAGCTCCCCGAAAGTGGGCTGCCAGGTCCTCAACTTGTGGGCGCTCGAGCTATATAAAATCGCCTAATTCGCTTGCCGGAAAATCCTCCCCACATCGATCTCGCCTTATGCTATGTCGTATTGTGTCCATCTTTGGATTTCCAATTGAATAAAACTGTTCTTGTTATGCTTTCAACTTTTCTAGAATTGTTTCCTAGTACGCATTGATGCAAATGGTGTTCATTATGCATTGTTTCTGTTGTAATAAAAATGCAAGAAGGCTTACGCTTACCAATTCTGCAATTGGAAGAGCCGGAAAAACATAAATGACGACCATGAGATATTAACAGAGATCGAAATGATCAAATGCCGAAAATTATTGCATGGTTCCAACGCCGGCAAGACATTATGATTATCATGATTTATGTATGGCGAAAATTTATATTCAAGTTTGAAAGATGAAAATAAATAGCCCACCATAGAATTGACCTAGTAGGAACGCCGTTCTTACGCTTTTAGCTCAAGAGTCAATGGTTGTGAATTCGATTCCTAGGGTATGGAACCTGGATTTAAGTGGGTGGCCTAAGACGGTGAGTTGCTGTGCTAATTCTCTCCATGTAG
The DNA here is from genome assembly GCA_014182365.1 of Eucalyptus tenuipes. Taxonomy (NCBI): domain Eukaryota; kingdom Viridiplantae; phylum Streptophyta; class Magnoliopsida; order Myrtales; family Myrtaceae; genus Eucalyptus; species Eucalyptus tenuipes. The sequence continues at coordinate 8,613 of CM024544.1, read as the reverse complement.
CTGGCTAGTTACAATTGGGCTCTGAGTTGTTATAAAAAAAAAAAGAAAATAAATGCACATCATTCAAACCCATGGAAAGATTTTGGTTGCATTCAAATAAGCCCATATTATCGAAAATAAATTGTTTAAATTCACAAATTTTGGAAATTATGATTTCTTAATGATATACCTTACGTCGATTAGTTATATAATTGCCAAGCAACTATAACGGGTGAGGTTGGCAGTGATGAATTGATTGCGGCATGATGCTACCTTTCCCATTTTTTCTCCCCTCTTTTGTAAATGTTTTAGATTCTTTCTTCTTTTAAGCTATGTTTAATCTTAGAATGTCTCTACACAAATGACAAGATAAGTAACATGTAATAGTAGAAAGAAAACGAGAAATACTTGGAATAGACAAGTACTAGCAAATGCCAAAAAAAAGCTTAATTTCTATAATAAATTAAAAATTCTCTGCGTTAAGACTCATTCTAACTACTTGCAAGTTGCTAAGCCACAAATAATACACTTGAAATATTATGAAATAAAAGCCGATGATTGTGAAATATGTTCTCCATTAGGATGTCGAATGAATAATTATCTGATACTGTTCACTTCTCGGCCGTTCTTGTAACCGCCGAGCAGGTGTATTGCACCTTCTTGAGCAATCGAGAAAGAAAGGATTTCTCATAGCAAACCTAATTTTTAATCCCATAGTGGACTTACTTATAGAAAGTCAAGTCGTATACATGTGTAATTGATATGGATGCGACACATCCGTTATTCAAAATCATGATCTAACCATTCAATGTAACTTTGAGATGGCCAAAACCCACGTGATATGGCAGAATCTTGTTTGTTATATGTGGATTAAATTGTTTGAGTGTTTTTAAGAAACCAGTCTAGTCAAAATATGTATATATACCTCTTTGATTTCCCCCTTTTGCCCTTTAATCTAATTTCATATTGAATCTACCTGCAAGCTTGCCAATCTGCATAATCCTACCTTTTAAGCTAGTTTGTTTCCACTTAAAGAAAAATACTTTTTCTTTAATTCTCATCAAAGTCGAAATTTTAAAAATATAAAAGATTATAACCGAACTTATGTCATAAACGTCGCGAGTTAAATAATAGTCAAGGTGCGTGTACCATGAGATTAGGATTAGTGAAAGAAAAATAATATGTAAAAGAAAGTTGACTTGTCACATGTAGGAGCGATTTCTTTGGCTGTGAACGATCCTTGTTCAAAATTAATTACGTTTTCCCACTTAATCTAATCTAGGGGCCCTAGTCTGACACCATAAATGTGAGACTTCATTTGACATATGGGGATATTTATGTAATTATATAATTGATGAGAAGATTAGGGGCGGCGCCTTAGGCTTTTCAGGTTGGGGACAAGTAGGTTATCTTGGTTGTTGAATGATGGCTACAAGGTTCTATAGGTGAGGGCGGTCATGGAACGAAACATGTGATAATGTCCTTGTATAGGTCTATAGGCTATTCAAGGTTCTTAGGCTATTTAAGGTTCTTAAGTTAATCGAAAAATTATTCAAAAATCATAAATCTATTGTACGACGGTCAATTCAATTCTAAATTTTTTAATTTTACCAATCTAGTGCAAACATGTCGGCAACTTGCCAATTTAGTCCCAAACTTTTCACTTATTTTGATTTAGTTCTAAACTTTTTGATGATTTGCTAAATTTTAATGATTATTTTAATGATTTGTCAATTCAGTCATTTGAGCACACTTTGGTTGGAAATTGCTGACTTAATTGTCTAGTCGACGTTGGCCATCCTACATGGCTAGGTGAGCCTTGGCATGGATAATTATATATTTTTAAAATTTTCAAAATGTTTTAATGATTTTTTTCTTTTATTTCTTTCCTCCTTCCTCTAACCGCATCACATAAGATGCTGGTTGCATGATAGGTTTAGGATTTTTAGATAATTTTCCCCATAGTGATTGATCAATTCACCTACGATGTGCATTGTAAGGGAATGAGATTGTACAAATGTTACATCTAGAGATTGAAAATGCTGAAAGTGAAGAATAAGATGCAACCGTCCACAGGTTTGGCTTAGTTACATTTAAATCGTATGTAGTTTGAAACATATGCGTGTCTATGTATTTATGGGTCAACAGAAAATGATAAAAAGCTAAACGCTATGCTAAGAAATCGTGGAGATATGCTTACCAAACTTTGTTTTAATACGAGGTAAAAAACAATTGTTTGTTAAAGATAGCAAAATATATGTAGAACTAGAATCTATGAAATTAAATAACTACTACTTATCAGTTATAGTTTAAACAATTTTCTAGAACTTGGGCACTTAAGTTTCTTCCTTACTTAACTTTTAGGGTATACTCTTGAAGCAGGACAATCGAATCTATTATTGTACCAATCCGTAGGAGCATGTCATTAGAGTAGTTGGTGGAAGAAAAGGAGAAGATTGCATTTGATCCAGTGGCTGCCATACTTTCTAACTTTTGCTGTAGACCAGCGGTATTTGGCTATAGCTTGATAATGATAACTACAACATTGTACAAGATCGGGTGGGTATAACAGGAAGCCTATTTTCTTTGGTAGGGTATTGGCATTTCGCTAAAACTTATGTAGAGCTATGCCACCCGTTCTCTCCTTAGCAGAAAGCGAGTTCTTTTCATGATTTTTCGAGGGTAACAACCGTACATTGCATGCTAATCCCACAAATAGCCAATTTTGGACAACAAAAATTGGCCATTCTCTCATCCGAATTTCTTTCCTTTTTCGAAATGTCCGAAATTCAATTTTTCAAAAATCCCGGGCTCGCCGAAAATTTCTTGAAGGATGAGACGACGTTCCTAGAATAAATTGTGACATGACGAACTTTCAGTTTTGAAATCGGTTTCAATTTCGTGGTTAATTTCAACCGGACGGGATTTTAGCTGGACCTAACCTACCGGGTAGCTTTTATGAATTTTTAGCGCATTTGACCTATGGTCGATTATTTTCGAACCACGTTGTACATCTTCAACCCATAAGCGACTTTCGGTTGTCGTGAAAATCTCGAGATTTCAAATACGGGCACAGGTATCGAAACGACGAAAAATCGGTTTAGTGACATTCGAAGAGAATTTTGCAATTAGGTGGAATCACCCACACTTTAATCACATGTCTCAGTCGAACTGACCTATCTTTGGTCTCTGATCGATTTTGACGGTGCCGTATTGACCTTTGCATTGACACGGTCGAGTAGTCGATTTGGTCGAATTCTCAAGTCCGTTGCATTTAGATTCCTCCTGCTTCACCTGATAGACTAGTTATCTCGTGAGTGGCTAACTTAGAGAAAAAGGCAATAGGCGCATCGATGAAAAGCCCAATCCATTCAATCGAAAACAGACTCGAAAATCAGGCTGTCACATTTATTACAACAGAAACAAATGCATAATGAACACCATTTGCATCAATGTGTACTAGGATACAATTCTAGAAAAGTTGAAAGCATAACGAGAACAGTTTTATTCAATTGGAAATCCAATACGACATAGCGTGAGGCGAGATCGATGCAGGGAGGATTTTCCGGCAAGCGAGTTAGGCGGTTTTATATAGCTCGAGCGCCCACATGTTGAGGACCTGGCAGCCCACTTTCGGGGAGCTGAACCCTGCTGCGCGGGCCACAACCTCAACTTCCCTGACCGTCCAATCTTTCCCTCCAAGAGGCAAGGCCAGCATGACCATGTCGGAAGTGAACGTGGCCCAGGCCACTAGGTCCATCCCTAGGTATTCCGGGCTGACTGGGTTTATGATCACCACCTTGCCCGATGCCGGCAATGCGTTCCAGCATTTCTTTAGGAGCTGTATGACGAACTCGTCCATGAAACTGAGGAATTGGCACTGCAAAAAACAGCAAACAATCAAAATCAATTAAGATTCTCGATCGCCAATCTCTCCCAAACAAAATGCTCGTACATTGGAACTGTCTTAAGCTATGTCCGTTAATGCAAAATCAATTAGAATCAATTAGAGAAATCATGTTCAAATAAATTATAAGCTACGTAATTTTACAAGTTTCTTTTCATTTCATTTCCCGGAGCTTGAGTACTAAACAATTAATCCAAAGTAACCTTCGCTATGAGGATGTCTCCTATTGGAATGGGATCGTCCACAAAGATCCCTCCTACATGCTCCAAACCTGCCATAAAAAACTAGTTGTCTTATTTCGTCGTCATTGCTTCATAAGACATCCTTAGAAGGGCCAACTGTATATAGGTGACATAATTATAGGAAGAAGGCAATCAACAGGTATGGAGCAAACGAGGTGTTTTTAACATGAATTGAAATGAATTAGAAAGGTTCGATCCGTTGAGAGAATTAATCTATGCAGCATAATTTACACTGAACTTTGTTTGTTTATAGAGGAAGTAGGACATTTAGTTCGAAAATCAATTCTTGGGATAAGAAAGCCCATTTTTGACAACATGGGGTAGATCGAAGTTTATGCCCCGGAGGTGGGGGTGCTTGGAGAGTATCAGCTTAAGGCATTCACCGACATCGCCACCAACATCGACGACTGTTTTGGCATTCTCAAATCCGCAATAAGTGTCCATGAATTTGCCCATGAAAATGGTAGACATACACTTCAAGGCATTGTTGAAGTGGTTGTTCTACCTCGGGTCTATCCCGGTGTATTTGAAGAGGGTCGCGCCATTCGCTAGCTTGAAAGGGTCGCCTTCTCCTGAATCACCGCATCTTTTAAGTAAAACCTGCAAAGCAAGCATTCATGTACAAACCCCAATTAACAACGTATCCGCCTTGTGATAAAAAATATCTTCACTCTCTAATATTGTCAATAATGTGCAAACAACCATCCAATCAAAATATTCATTTAAAGTGATCACATCTTGTCACTATTAAGGTAATTAAAATATATATAGATGAAGATGACTCTTCTTGATGTGCTTGATGCATTTAATAGACATCACATTACTTCTTCGAAATTTTTTATGGCATTCTCATATATTCAACAGCACTGAAATTCAACTTCAAGTATCAAGCTAATCAATTTTGCACGAGATGGGAACGAGATATTGCATGAACTTAACTATCGAACATGGTGTGTCCCACAGAATGTGACAATCCGAATTCATTTATTTACGTACCACATTGTCAAGGAAACCTCGTCAAAGATAAAAGCAACCATGGCCCATGCTAGCCCCTTGCTTATTCACGTAGTACTTGCTTAAGGGGCCCAAACCGTACATCCTCTCAGGCCGCCCGGCTTTGTCCTGTGTGAGGGTGCACGAGAGGAAAGAGGAGCTGGTGAGCAAGCGCAGGATGCGGTCGATGGCGACAGCGGCATCGAGGTTCTTGATGGAGAGGCGGGACGCGATCTGGGTGGCCGAGAGTTGAGTAGAGCTCTCGTACAAGAGCTTGAGGATGCCGAGCTCGATGGTGGCCTTCAAGACCAGGGGAACGCACGAGATTATGCTTTGTTTGAAAACGAACAAGAACTATTCGTCTTCTTGGGTGGTGGTGACCGCTCGGGCTTCGTCCAAACTCATGTTTCCTGAATTTTTTTTCTTTCTTAGGTTCTTTTCTATTTGCACAGTAGGAGAGATTGCGCTTTAGAGTGGTAAGTGGAGAGGACTAAGGGCGCGCATGACAACATTTTTGTTTCTCTATTTCTCTATTTTTATATTCCCCAGAACAAGTTTGGAATGAAAATCCGTTTGGTAACGCAATTTCATTTTCTATTTACGGAACGATTTCATTCGAGAAATAGATTTGGAGCGAGAAATCAAAAGTTAAATTTTTAGCCTTTCTATTTCCTAGAACAGAAATGAGAAATCAAAATTTTTCTCATTATTCACTCTCGTTGCCCACTTGACACCCATGGGATGTTGGACACTCGCTGCCGCCGGCCACCCGCCACCCGCCGGCCTCGGCCACCGCCAACCACCGAACGTCGGCTGCCCTTGCCAATCACCGGTTGCCGAATGCCAAACGCCCACGGTCGTTGGCCGCTCATCACCAATCGTTGGATGCCGGAGGCTCACCACCAACCACCGGATGTCCGTCGCGACGTCCGCCGCTCACCATCGGCCATCGGATGTCGGCCACCCAGCACCGGCCTCCGATTGCCGGACTCCTAATGTCGAACGTTGCATGTCGAACTCGGACGTTGGACACCGGTTGTTGATCGCCGGACTCGGACTTCCAACCGCCCGTCACCGGTCACCAAACTTCGATGTCGGACCGGACGTTGGACTCGGCCACGACACCGGTGGTCGTTGCTCTTAGAAATAGAAATTTTATTTGTTTATCAAACGAATTTTTATTTCAGAAATAGAAATTTTGAATCATTATCAAACGCGTTTTTTTGCTCAGAAACTCGTCCATGGAATAGAAATTGAGAAATCAATTTTTGGCCATAAATTTTGTCATGCGCGCCCTAAGAAGCTGTCTATAAAGAGTGTGTGACGATGGAGTTGCTTTTATATGGTAACTGATGAGCCGTGTGTCATGCCAGGTTTCTTAGGTTCTTTATTTTTTCCATAGGAAAAATAGCCTTTCTTGCCCTACCATATTCCAAGATTTTACGCAAGGAAGAATCACATAGTACGAGATTCGGATGGATAGAATTAGGGGGACCAAGCATTGATTGAGTAGATATTTTCTTTGACTTTCACCCTCTCCTTGAGCTTCTCTCGCACGCCATCCGCGATCCCCTCCTTCGCAGCTCTACCTTTATTTATTTATTTTCCTCCCGCTTGATCACTCCCGACCCCTTCGTTCCTCGCTTTTCTTTCATTTCCTTTGAAGACTCTAGCTCGCCATTTGAATTCTACAGCTCCACGTTCTCTGTCCCTCCATCGAAACAACCCTTGCAGGCTACCACAAAGACCATCGCTCCATCTCCACCGATTCTTTCATCCCTCCGCCACGTCGCTGAATCCATCGGTCCATCATCCGCCTACTTCAGCCCATCATCATCGGTTCGTTTCCCGTCTCTCGCTACCACCGACGCTCACAACCCAACCCACTCCCCAACCAGCCCATCTTCACTACCACCAGCAACGACGCCACCTACCAACCCCAACTCTAGCGCCCACCGCCCCCAATTTCACCGCGTGACCAACCCCCAAATCTAGAATCGAGTAGCCCAACTACAGACCTCATGGGCTTTTTCAGCCCGGTCCAACCCACTTTTGGTGCCGCCGTAAGCTGAAGTTTCGGCCGTTGTCGCGCTACCGTCGCTGTGAACTGGTTTTTGCGCTAAACCGATGAGTTACCTCCTAAACTCTAATTAGGGGGACTAATTACACTTAAGGTGGATTAGTGGGTTAAGGTGGATTAGTGGGTTAAGGTGGGATTAGAGAGGTTAGTTTTTGTGACTGAATTAGTTAGGATAAACTAGTTACCTAGACTAGGTGGTTAGAGTATTTGGTTAGAGTATTTAGTTAGAGTATTTAGTTAGGTTATTTAGATTAATGCGCTTAGATAGTTTAATTAGTTTAGTTAGTTAAATTAAATTAGCCCGGTTAGGTTATGTACATTTAATTAAATAGTTTAATTTAATTATTTTGCAATTTATTTAATTAATTGTAATTTATTTAATTATTTATTAATTATCGAAAATTATACCGGGATAGCCGCTTGTCAAAATTTCGTGCTGATTTTCGTGGTGCAATTGATTTGTGCAATTGAGTGCTAATTTTGCGATTGAGTGATGATTGTTAATTTTGGGTTATTATTTCAAAATTATGAAATTTTGGTATTTAATTAGAAAATATCGAGTGTCGGGTTTTGCCTCCAAAATGTTTTAAAGTACTATATCAAATAGTGGAATTTTTAAATGAAGGATATCGATTGTTAAGGTTCGATCCGATCATGTACCCACATACGATTATTTTATTGGGTGTTTTTAATATGAAGAAAACATGCCAAGTACCTTATCTTAATTGAGACATTTGAGTGCAAAGCATGATGTCCTTGGCCGGATTGAATGGTCTTGTGATGGTTATGAGAACCGTCCCCGATGTGTGTTGGGTGGACGATGCCCTATATGGGATGCCCTAAAATTGCATGCCGAATCGCAGTAGAGTTGGACCGAAACTCCTTAGGAATGCCGTCTAGAGGTAGACGTTGCCGTGCTCAAGGGATGAGGCGATGCCGGTTATGCCGAAAGAGCGATGTGCATCGAGTGGATCGTGCTCGTGTGAGCGGTAATCAATTGGAATGCGTGATTGATTGAGATAGACGTGCCTGATTATGGGACAAAATTGTGTGGCACGGAATGAGACATGTCATAACGATTTAGCCTTATAATCGGGATCCCTGCGATTGATTGTGATGTGAGTGAGATGTTCCAATTGATGGGTGTGCATTCGTAATATGCATCTGTGATAAAAAATTGTGCTGACGTGTAGGAAGGAACTGAGGCGAGGTGAGTCTTCTATGATGTGTGGTTAGATTGCCTCTAGGTGTATTACCTTCCCTAATCGGGGTTTAAGGCATGAACTCGCTAAGACATTATCTCATCCCGTCGTGGATTTCAATCTTTTCAGTCCTTAGATGGAAGTCCACCACGCGTTTTGGGTGGCCGCAGAGGCCGAGACTTATTGTATAGTCTTCCTTGTCCACGGGAA
>CM024543.1:33692448-33702623 GCA_014182365.1 Eucalyptus tenuipes | reverse complement strand
CCCTAAACCCTAAACCCTAAACCCTAAACCCTAAACCCTAAAACCCTAAAACCCTAAACCCTAAACCCTAAACCCTAAACCCTAAACCCTAAACCCTAAACCCTAAACCCTAAACCCTAAACCCTAAACCCTAAACCCTAAACCCTAAACCCTAAAACCCTAAACCCTAAAACCCTAAACCCTAAAACCCTAAACCCTAAACCCTAAACCCTAAACCCTAAACCCTAAACCCTAAACCCTAAACCCTAAACCCTAAACCCTAAACCCTAAACCCTAAACCCTAAACCCTAAACCCTAAACCCTAAACCCTAAACCCTAAACCCTAAACCCTAAACCCTAAACCCTAAACCCTAAACCCTAAACCCTAAACCCTAAACCCTAAACCCTAAACCCTAAACCCTAAACCCTAAACCCTAAACCCTAAACCCTAAACCCTAAAAACCCTAAACCCTAAACCCTAAACCCTAAACCCTAAACCCTAAACCCTAAACCCTAAACCCTAAACCCTAAACCCTAAACCCTAAACCCTAAACCCTAAACCCTAAACCCTAAACCCTAAACCCTAAACCCTAAACCCTAAACCCTAAACCCTAAACCCTAAACCCTAAACCCTAAACCCTAAACCCTAAAACCCTAAACCCTAAACCCTAAACCCTAAACCCTAAACCCTAAACCCTAAACCCTAAACCCTAAACCCTAAACCCTAAACCCTAAACCCTAAACCCTAAACCCTAAACCCTAAACCCTAAACCCTAAACCCTAAACCCTAAACCCTAAACCCTAAACCCTAAACCCTAAACCCTAAACCCTAAAAACCCTAAACCCTAAACCCTAAAACCCTAAACCCTAAACCCTAAACCCTAAACCCTAAACCCTAAACCCTAAACCCTAAACCCTAAACCCTAAACCCTAAACCCTAAACCCTAAACCCTAAACCCTAAACCCTAAACCCTAAACCCTAAACCCTAAACCCTAAACCCTAAACCCTAAACCCTAAACCCTAAACCCTAAACCCTAAACCCTAAACCCTAAACCCTAAACCCTAAACCCTAAACCCTAAACCCTAAACCCTAAACCCTAAACCCTAAACCCTAAACCCTAAACCCTAAACCCTAAACCCTAAACCCTAAACCCTAAACCCTAAACCCTAAACCCTAAACCCTAAACCCTAAACCCTAAACCCTAAACCCTAAACCCTAAACCCTAAACCCTAAACCCTAAACCCTAAACCCTAAACCCTAAACCCTAAACCCTAAACCCTAAACCCTAAACCCTAAACCCTAAACCCTAAACCCTAAACCCTAAACCCTAAACCCTAAACCCTAAACCCTAAACCCTAAACCCTAAACCCTAAACCCTAAACCCTAAACCCTAAACCCTAAACCCTAAACCCTAAACCCTAAACCCTAAACCCTAAACCCTAAACCCTAAACCCTAAACCCTAAACCCTAAACCCTAAACCCTAAACCCTAAACCCTAAACCCTAAACCCTAAACCCTAAACCCTAAACCCTAAACCCTAAACCCTAAACCCTAAACCCTAAACCCTAAACCCTAAACCCTAAACCCTAAACCCTAAACCCTAAACCCTAAACCCTAAACCCTAAACCCTAAACCCTAAACCCTAAACCCTAAACCCTAAACCCTAAACCCTAAACCCTAAACCCTAAACCCTAAACCCTAAACCCTAAACCCTAAACCCTAAACCCTAAACCCTAAACCCTAAACCCTAAACCCTAAACCCTAAACCCTAAACCCTAAACCCTAAACCCTAAACCCTAAACCCTAAACCCTAAACCCTAAACCCTAAACCCTAAACCCTAAACCCTAAACCCTAAACCCTAAACCCTAAACCCTAAACCCTAAACCCTAAACCCTAAACCCTAAACCCTAAACCCTAAACCCTAAACCCTAAACCCTAAACCCTAAACCCTAAACCCTAAACCCTAAACCCTAAACCCTAAACCCTAAACCCTAAACCCTAAACCCTAAACCCTAAACCCTAAACCCTAAACCCTAAACCCTAAACCCTAAACCCTAAACCCTAAACCCTAAACCCTAAACCCTAAACCCTAAACCCTAAACCCTAAACCCTAAACCCTAAACCCTAAACCCTAAACCCTAAACCCTAAACCCTAAACCCTAAACCCTAAACCCTAAACCCTAAACCCTAAACCCTAAACCCTAAACCCTAAACCCTAAACCCTAAACCCTAAACCCTAAACCCTAAACCCTAAACCCTAAACCCTAAACCCTAAACCCTAAACCCTAAACCCTAAACCCTAAACCCTAAACCCTAAACCCTAAACCCTAAACCCTAAACCCTAAACCCTAAACCCTAAAACCCTAAACCCTAAACCCTAAACCCTAAACCCTAAACCCTAAACCCTAAACCCTAAACCCTAAACCCTAAACCCTAAACCCTAAACCCTAAACCCTAAACCCTAAACCCTAAACCCTAAACCCTAAACCCTAAACCCTAAACCCTAAACCCTAAACCCTAAACCCTAAACCCTAAACCCTAAACCCTAAACCCTAAACCCTAAACCCTAAACCCTAAACCCTAAACCCTAAACCCTAAACCCTAAACCCTAAACCCTAAACCCTAAACCCTAAACCCTAAACCCTAAACCCTAAACCCTAAACCCTAAACCCTAAACCCTAAACCCTAAACCCTAAACCCTAAACCCTAAACCCTAAACCCTAAACCCTAAACCCTAAACCCTAAACCCTAAACCCTAAACCCTAAACCCTAAACCCTAAACCCTAAACCCTAAACCCTAAACCCTAAACCCTAAACCCTAAACCCTAAACCCTAAACCCTAAACCCTAAACCCTAAACCCTAAACCCTAAACCCTAAACCCTAAACCCTAAACCCTAAACCCTAAACCCTAAACCCTAAACCCTAAACCCTAAACCCTAAAACCCTAAACCCTAAACCCTAAACCCTAAACCCTAAACCCTAAACCCTAAACCCTAAACCCTAAACCCTAAACCCTAAACCCTAAACCCTAAACCCTAAACCCTAAACCCTAAACCCTAAACCCTAAACCCTAAACCCTAAACCCTAAACCCTAAACCCTAAACCCTAAACCCTAAACCCTAAACCCTAAACCCTAAACCCTAAACCCTAAACCCTAAACCCTAAACCCTAAACCCTAAACCCTAAACCCTAAACCCTAAACCCTAAACCCTAAACCCTAAACCCTAAACCCTAAACCCTAAACCCTAAACCCTAAACCCTAAACCCTAAACCCTAAACCCTAAACCCTAAACCCTAAACCCTAAACCCTAAACCCTAAACCCTAAACCCTAAACCCTAAACCCTAAACCCTAAACCCTAAACCCTAAACCCTAAACCCTAAACCCTAAACCCTAAACCCTAAACCCTAAACCCTAAACCCTAAACCCTAAACCCTAAACCCTAAACCCTAAACCCTAAACCCTAAACCCTAAACCCTAAACCCTAAACCCTAAACCCTAAACCCTAAACCCTAAACCCTAAACCCTAAACCCTAAACCCTAAACCCTAAACCCTAAACCCTAAACCCTAAACCCTAAACCCTAAACCCTAAACCCTAAACCCTAAACCCTAAACCCTAAACCCTAAACCCTAAACCCTAAACCCTAAACCCTAAACCCTAAACCCTAAACCCTAAACCCTAAACCCTAAACCCTAAACCCTAAACCCTAAACCCTAAACCCTAAACCCTAAACCCTAAACCCTAAACCCTAAACCCTAAACCCTAAACCCTAAACCCTAAACCCTAAACCCTAAACCCTAAACCCTAAACCCTAAACCCTAAACCCTAAACCCTAAACCCTAAACCCTAAACCCTAAACCCTAAACCCTAAACCCTAAACCCTAAACCCTAAACCCTAAACCCTAAACCCTAAACCCTAAACCCTAAACCCTAAACCCTAAACCCTAAACCCTAAACCCTAAACCCTAAACCCTAAACCCTAAACCCTAAACCCTAAACCCTAAACCCTAAACCCTAAACCCTAAACCCTAAACCCTAAACCCTAAACCCTAAACCCTAAACCCTAAACCCTAAACCCTAAACCCTAAACCCTAAACCCTAAACCCTAAACCCTAAACCCTAAACCCTAAACCCTAAACCCTAAACCCTAAACCCTAAACCCTAAACCCTAAACCCTAAACCCTAAACCCTAAACCCTAAACCCTAAAAACCCTAAACCCTAAACCCTAAACCCTAAACCCTAAACCCTAAACCCTAAACCCTAAACCCTAAACCCTAAACCCTAAACCCTAAACCCTAAACCCTAAACCCTAAACCCTAAACCCTAAACCCTAAACCCTAAACCCTAAACCCTAAACCCTAAACCCTAAACCCTAAACCCTAAACCCTAAACCCTAAACCCTAAACCCTAAACCCTAAACCCTAAACCCTAAACCCTAAACCCTAAACCCTAAACCCTAAACCCTAAACCCTAAACCCTAAACCCTAAACCCTAAACCCTAAACCCTAAACCCTAAACCCTAAACCCTAAACCCTAAACCCTAAACCCTAAACCCTAAACCCTAAACCCTAAACCCTAAACCCTAAACCCTAAACCCTAAACCCTAAACCCTAAACCCTAAACCCTAAACCCTAAACCCTAAACCCTAAACCCTAAACCCTAAACCCTAAACCCTAAACCCTAAACCCTAAACCCTAAACCCTAAACCCTAAACCCTAAACCCTAAACCCTAAACCCTAAACCCTAAACCCTAAACCCTAAACCCTAAACCCTAAACCCTAAACCCTAAACCCTAAACCCTAAACCCTAAACCCTAAACCCTAAACCCTAAACCCTAAACCCTAAACCCTAAACCCTAAACCCTAAACCCTAAACCCTAAACCCTAAACCCTAAACCCTAAACCCTAAACCCTAAACCCTAAACCCTAAACCCTAAACCCTAAACCCTAAACCCTAAACCCTAAACCCTAAACCCTAAACCCTAAACCCTAAACCCTAAACCCTAAACCCTAAACCCTAAACCCTAAACCCTAAACCCTAAACCCTAAACCCTAAACCCTAAACCCTAAACCCTAAACCCTAAACCCTAAACCCTAAACCCTAAACCCTAAACCCTAAACCCTAAACCCTAAACCCTAAACCCTAAACCCTAAACCCTAAACCCTAAACCCTAAACCCTAAACCCTAAACCCTAAACCCTAAACCCTAAACCCTAAACCCTAAACCCTAAACCCTAAACCCTAAACCCTAAACCCTAAACCCTAAACCCTAAACCCTAAACCCTAAACCCTAAACCCTAAACCCTAAACCCTAAACCCTAAACCCTAAACCCTAAACCCTAAACCCTAAACCCTAAACCCTAAACCCTAAACCCTAAACCCTAAACCCTAAACCCTAAACCCTAAACCCTAAACCCTAAACCCTAAACCCTAAACCCTAAACCCTAAACCCTAAACCCTAAACCCTAAACCCTAAACCCTAAACCCTAAACCCTAAACCCTAAACCCTAAAACCCTAAACCCTAAACCCTAAACCCTAAACCCTAAACCCTAAACCCTAAACCCTAAACCCTAAACCCTAAACCCTAAACCCTAAACCCTAAACCCTAAACCCTAAACCCTAAACCCTAAACCCTAAACCCTAAACCCTAAACCCTAAACCCTAAACCCTAAACCCTAAACCCTAAACCCTAAACCCTAAACCCTAAACCCTAAACCCTAAACCCTAAACCCTAAACCCTAAACCCTAAACCCTAAACCCTAAACCCTAAACCCTAAACCCTAAACCCTAAACCCTAAACCCTAAACCCTAAACCCTAAACCCTAAACCCTAAACCCTAAACCCTAAACCCTAAACCCTAAACCCTAAACCCTAAACCCTAAACCCTAAACCCTAAACCCTAAACCCTAAACCCTAAACCCTAAACCCTAAACCCTAAACCCTAAACCCTAAACCCTAAACCCTAAACCCTAAACCCTAAACCCTAAACCCTAAACCCTAAACCCTAAACCCTAAACCCTAAACCCTAAACCCTAAACCCTAAACCCTAAACCCTAAACCCTAAACCCTAAACCCTAAACCCTAAACCCTAAACCCTAAACCCTAAACCCTAAACCCTAAACCCTAAACCCTAAACCCTAAACCCTAAACCCTAAACCCTAAACCCTAAAAAACCCTAAACCCTAAACCCTAAACCCTAAACCCTAAACCCTAAACCCTAAACCCTAAACCCTAAACCCTAAACCCTAAACCCTAAACCCTAAACCCTAAACCCTAAACCCTAAACCCTAAACCCTAAACCCTAAACCCTAAACCCTAAACCCTAAACCCTAAACCCTAAACCCTAAACCCTAAACCCTAAACCCTAAACCCTAAACCCTAAACCCTAAACCCTAAACCCTAAACCCTAAACCCTAAACCCTAAACCCTAAACCCTAAACCCTAAACCCTAAACCCTAAACCCTAAACCCTAAACCCTAAACCCTAAACCCTAAACCCTAAACCCTAAACCCTAAACCCTAAACCCTAAACCCTAAACCCTAAACCCTAAACCCTAAACCCTAAACCCTAAACCCTAAACCCTAAACCCTAAACCCTAAACCCTAAACCCTAAACCCTAAACCCTAAACCCTAAACCCTAAACCCTAAACCCTAAACCCTAAACCCTAAACCCTAAACCCTAAACCCTAAACCCTAAACCCTAAACCCTAAACCCTAAACCCTAAACCCTAAACCCTAAACCCTAAACCCTAAACCCTAAACCCTAAACCCTAAACCCTAAACCCTAAACCCTAAACCCTAAACCCTAAACCCTAAACCCTAAACCCTAAACCCTAAACCCTAAACCCTAAACCCTAAACCCTAAACCCTAAACCCTAAACCCTAAACCCTAAACCCTAAACCCTAAACCCTAAACCCTAAACCCTAAACCCTAAACCCTAAACCCTAAACCCTAAACCCTAAACCCTAAACCCTAAACCCTAAACCCTAAACCCTAAACCCTAAACCCTAAACCCTAAAACCCTAAACCCTAAACCCTAAACCCTAAACCCTAAACCCTAAACCCTAAACCCTAAACCCTAAACCCTAAACCCTAAACCCTAAACCCTAAACCCTAAACCCTAAACCCTAAACCCTAAACCCTAAACCCTAAACCCTAAACCCTAAACCCTAAACCCTAAACCCTAAACCCTAAACCCTAAACCCTAAACCCTAAACCCTAAACCCTAAACCCTAAACCCTAAACCCTAAACCCTAAACCCTAAACCCTAAACCCTAAACCCTAAACCCTAAACCCTAAACCCTAAACCCTAAACCCTAAACCCTAAACCCTAAACCCTAAACCCTAAACCCTAAACCCTAAACCCTAAACCCTAAACCCTAAACCCTAAACCCTAAACCCTAAACCCTAAACCCTAAACCCTAAACCCTAAACCCTAAACCCTAAACCCTAAACCCTAAACCCTAAACCCTAAACCCTAAACCCTAAACCCTAAACCCTAAACCCTAAACCCTAAACCCTAAACCCTAAACCCTAAACCCTAAACCCTAAAAACCCTAAACCCTAAACCCTAAACCCTAAACCCTAAACCCTAAACCCTAAACCCTAAACCCTAAACCCTAAACCCTAAACCCTAAACCCTAAACCCTAAACCCTAAACCCTAAACCCTAAACCCTAAACCCTAAACCCTAAACCCTAAACCCTAAACCCTAAACCCTAAACCCTAAACCCTAAACCCTAAACCCTAAACCCTAAACCCTAAACCCTAAACCCTAAACCCTAAACCCTAAACCCTAAACCCTAAACCCTAAACCCTAAACCCTAAACCCTAAACCCTAAACCCTAAACCCTAAACCCTAAACCCTAAACCCTAAACCCTAAACCCTAAACCCTAAACCCTAAACCCTAAACCCTAAACCCTAAACCCTAAACCCTAAACCCTAAACCCTAAACCCTAAACCCTAAACCCTAAACCCTAAACCCTAAACCCTAAACCCTAAACCCTAAACCCTAAACCCTAAACCCTAAACCCTAAACCCTAAACCCTAAACCCTAAACCCTAAACCCTAAACCCTAAACCCTAAACCCTAAACCCTAAACCCTAAACCCTAAACCCTAAACCCTAAAAACCCTAAACCCTAAACCCTAAACCCTAAACCCTAAACCCTAAACCCTAAACCCTAAACCCTAAACCCTAAACCCTAAACCCTAAACCCTAAACCCTAAACCCTAAACCCTAAACCCTAAACCCTAAACCCTAAACCCTAAACCCTAAACCCTAAACCCTAAACCCTAAACCCTAAACCCTAAACCCTAAACCCTAAACCCTAAACCCTAAACCCTAAACCCTAAACCCTAAACCCTAAACCCTAAACCCTAAACCCTAAACCCTAAACCCTAAACCCTAAACCCTAAACCCTAAACCCTAAACCCTAAACCCTAAACCCTAAACCCTAAACCCTAAACCCTAAACCCTAAACCCTAAACCCTAAACCCTAAAACCCTAAACCCTAAACCCTAAACCCTAAACCCTAAACCCTAAACCCTAAACCCTAAACCCTAAACCCTAAACCCTAAACCCTAAACCCTAAACCCTAAACCCTAAACCCTAAACCCTAAACCCTAAACCCTAAACCCTAAACCCTAAACCCTAAACCCTAAACCCTAAACCCTAAACCCTAAACCCTAAACCCTAAACCCTAAACCCTAAACCCTAAACCCTAAACCCTAAACCCTAAACCCTAAACCCTAAACCCTAAACCCTAAACCCTAAACCCTAAACCCTAAACCCTAAACCCTAAACCCTAAACCCTAAACCCTAAACCCTAAACCCTAAACCCTAAACCCTAAACCCTAAACCCTAAACCCTAAACCCTAAACCCTAAACCCTAAACCCTAAACCCTAAACCCTAAACCCTAAACCCTAAACCCTAAACCCTAAACCCTAAACCCTAAACCCTAAACCCTAAACCCTAAACCCTAAACCCTAAACCCTAAACCCTAAACCCTAAACCCTAAACCCTAAACCCTAAACCCTAAACCCTAAACCCTAAACCCTAAACCCTAAACCCTAAACCCTAAACCCTAAACCCTAAACCCTAAACCCTAAACCCTAAACCCTAAACCCTAAACCCTAAACCCTAAACCCTAAACCCTAAACCCTAAACCCTAAACCCTAAACCCTAAACCCTAAACCCTAAACCCTAAACCCTAAACCCTAAACCCTAAACCCTAAACCCTAAACCCTAAACCCTAAACCCTAAACCCTAAACCCTAAACCCTAAACCCTAAACCCTAAACCCTAAACCCTAAACCCTAAACCCTAAACCCTAAACCCTAAACCCTAAACCCTAAACCCTAAACCCTAAACCCTAAACCCTAAACCCTAAACCCTAAACCCTAAACCCTAAACCCTAAACCCTAAACCCTAAACCCTAAACCCTAAACCCTAAACCCTAAACCCTAAACCCTAAACCCTAAACCCTAAACCCTAAACCCTAAACCCTAAACCCTAAACCCTAAACCCTAAACCCTAAACCCTAAACCCTAAACCCTAAACCCTAAACCCTAAACCCTAAACCCTAAACCCTAAACCCTAAACCCTAAACCCTAAACCCTAAACCCTAAACCCTAAACCCTAAACCCTAAACCCTAAACCCTAAACCCTAAACCCTAAACCCTAAACCCTAAACCCTAAACCCTAAACCCTAAACCCTAAACCCTAAACCCTAAACCCTAAACCCTAAACCCTAAACCCTAAACCCTAAACCCTAAACCCTAAACCCTAAACCCTAAACCCTAAACCCTAAACCCTAAACCCTAAACCCTAAACCCTAAACCCTAAACCCTAAACCCTAAACCCTAAACCCTAAACCCTAAACCCTAAACCCTAAACCCTAAACCCTAAACCCTAAACCCTAAACCCTAAACCCTAAACCCTAAACCCTAAACCCTAAACCCTAAACCCTAAACCCTAAACCCTAAACCCTAAACCCTAAACCCTAAACCCTAAACCCTAAACCCTAAACCCTAAACCCTAAACCCTAAACCCTAAACCCTAAACCCTAAACCCTAAACCCTAAACCCTAAACCCTAAACCCTAAACCCTAAACCCTAAACCCTAAACCCTAAACCCTAAACCCTAAACCCTAAACCCTAAACCCTAAACCCTAAACCCTAAACCCTAAA